>JAJGOT010000625.1:195000-434123 GCA_022457155.1 Cladopsammia gracilis
CGGTCTTGTTTATGTACTAAAAAATAAAGAGGTATAAGAATTTAACAATCTGCACAAATATAATGTAACCTGGCGCCTAAAGGGCGGCATTTTTCATGTTGCTCTCTTAAAACAGCGCAGCAGCAGGCAGGCCAGGGTGGTGACCAGAACTTGAACCACAAGCATTTCAATTTGAGGCAGACAACTGTTAGACTTCGGCCGCTTGCCTGAGTCAGTGAAGTTTGAGTTACGATTACCTTACCAACGCAGCAATTTGAAATGGGATGTAGCTACTTAACGTATTTTAAGATATGCATTATTACGGAGAAATAATATCTGACCTCAGCCCAAGCTGATATGGAGTTGTACAAAGGATTAAGGTTTCCTCCATTCGTTGAATGGTTTGCAGACACCAAAATTTCTGGAGAATTATTGTAATGCTTTTTGAAGACAACATCCTAAAATAAAACGAAAATATAATACTGAACATTTTGATGAATAATGGTAATAATTCTCTCAAAGCAAGGTGAGACCCAATTAAACGACGAAGAATAGAACAAGTAATTAAAGCGTAAATATATTTAGAACGAAAGTGCTATTAAAAGACTGATAGTATCATTACAAACACTTAACTGTACAGAAGGTGAAATGACAGGGTAAATGATGAGCAAGCAAACGAGGAAACGAGAACGCGTGGGCGTATTGGGGAGGGGGGCGGCTTGGATATGTGGACGCGCGGACGTTTTGGAGCGTGGTTGGGTGGTGCGTTGACACGTCCATGGGAGCGTGGGTGGGCACGGGTGGCGACGCCACAGGCGTATCACAAATTTGGACGAAACGATTAATAAAAACTGGAGGTTAGTAAACACACCTCACAAAAGGCATAGTTCATATCTTGAGATGGCTTGTTCCCGTTGGTAAAGTATATAGCTCCGTGCTCTCTGAACAGAGGTCGATGAAGTTCTTCAAATGCTATCCAATCCTACAAATTACGAAAGCCATTGTCAAGTTTATATATTTATTATAATAAGTAAGTGTGACGGGCAGAAGGGAAAATATTTGTCTCGAGCTAATGGCGTACGACCCGAGCGCAGCGAAGTCCGTGCACAAAAAGCAGTATTTAGAACGACTGGAATTCTTACGCTTGTCAGTTTGTTCACCTCATTAAACTGGTGCTTTTCTCATCTAAAATAGATAATTATTCTGTATTCTATGCTGTGCTACGAAACTAAAATCAGCAAGAGCGATGCAGTTCAATTCAAGGAGAAAAAATGTGGCTAAATACGGTCCAAAGTGTATGCTGGTAACTATAAATAATGAATAAGTGTAAAACACTTGCAACATGGATGCTTTGATGAGCGCCGTCAAAGTTTTGTAATTCTCTGACGCAGATCTGAAAGGAAGTTGTCGTCACATCCTCAACCCACACAGAGGAGGCATCGTGCTTCACACCACGCCTTTCATGCTCCGCTGACACAAGCACTGTGGGCACTGATTGGAACTTGCTCTGCGAGCCAAGCAGAAAACAAAAACAAAAACAAATACGTTAACAATGGACTTGAAATAGACAGCTCTTTAGCCACCCCAAACATGTGAAGATGTCGGTTTTATCTTCACTGTGAAGAGTGTAGATATCAATGTGCTCACGTTATCTTCAATGATTGCCCTCTTAAATTGTCAGCGAACAAAAACCTGTTGGTATATATTCGAAATGTCTTCGGATCTTCTTCGGTTCGGACATCTTCGGTACGTAATCTTCGGAAAATTTTGAAAAATGATCGGAAAATTCCTTAAAACTTCGCAATACATGGCTTCTTGGAGATATAGTGGATATATGTGAATTAAAGATAAAAATAGTATCTTCACTGGTATTTCATCGGTGTCTATATAATAAATTATGTTTATTCATCTACTTCAGCCGCCGAAAACACACTCCATTCAATATTTCAAGGAAATTATATCACTGGAGGTGTTTTCAATATCAATTTGGCACCGACTAACAATACAGTTACAAGTAACCCTAACCTAACCCGAAACCGAAAAAAAAGGCGATTTGTAATTGAAAGCGATAGCAGCGCGGGTGGAAGCCAAGAGTAAACTGGTGCTGAATTTGAAGGTGACTCTGAATGATTCATGTCTTTTACGGTTGTGCATTTTTAGCGGAGCACTTCCCAGGCCGAAGGCCTGGCTGCGCAGCTCCATACTCATAGAACCTATCGCCGTCATTTTTCATGGTCATGGCTAGCGGAATGTTTCACGGGCGCGTGTCCGTCCGCCCGCCGTGTTGGAACAACATCCGGGATCTTGAAAGCAAGGCTTTGTTTTTCGCGCGGCCACACAGCCGTGAGCTCGGTAAACACTTTAGTTGTTTTGTTGTGTCTAGCGGAGAATTAAGGTTACAGTGTACCTTCGGGGGTGTCTCCAGTATAACAGCTCTAGCGTCTTAAGATTACACTTAATATACCTAAACCTAGATATCAAATTAAAGCTTATAGAGCTGGCTATCTAAATATGAAAACCATTTGGTAATAAAGTGAATTGTCGAATTTTTTACGACGTCTTAATTCGAACGTCCGAATCAGCTTTAAAACGCTATAACTCAAAGCGATTATTGTATTTTGCTAATTTGATTTGTTCTCGGGTTTTCGGACACGAAGCGCTAAAAAATCGTGTCGGCGATTTCCCATATTCAATTGCAGTGAAAAGTTACAGAATATTTTCGAAACAGGGAGAAAAAAAATTGGAATGACCGCACGGAAATGGCTCTTGACGAAAAAGTTTTCGGAAATAAGAAATTCGCCGACACTTTTTTGTTGATTATATGTTAGCCTAGCTTCTGTCCAAATTTGAGGAAAATGAAACAAATTCCCTTTGAGTTGTAGCTCTTTAAAGTTTTCCCAACAAGCGAAAAATTAACTTTGAGAAAACAGCGCTTAAAAAAACATATCGCTTCATAAACAAACTCCGCCCACAAAAGTTATACCGTCATTTCTCCGTCAATTTTCACTATTTGTCGATAATTTTTTTTTGGATGAAAGTTCATTCTGTAAACTTTATTTTGACGCCAAAAGAAAAATTTCGATAAATTTTCGATCTGAAGGTACACTGTAACCTTAAAGTCGTTATTTTCCTGCATTTTTTCGCGGTTTGCTACTCAAGACAGGGATACTAATTAAGGGATACTCAGAAGCCGCTTTAGTGGACAAAGACGAGCTTTCAGGGATAAAATCTTGCTTCGAGGAACTTCATGTATTACGTTTTTATCAATGCGGGAGATGTTTGTTTTCTACGGATTTCAGAACCAGAAGCGGAGATTTGAATTTCCAAGCAAGCGAGGAACTTAAAGGTAAAACAGATTACAGTTTTCGATGAGAATTTATGTTGATATCAATCTGTGAGTGACTTTTTATTAGTGTTATTGTTAGTTTTGGAGAATTGATTTTAAAACGTGCTTAAATTCAGTTGTATCGATTTCTTGAATTTCATCGAAGAAAGCTTAAACTCGATGAGCTATAATTAAATTGTACGCGTTTTGCTTTTAAACGTAAACTAATCGAGATTTGAATAAATTTTTTCGAAAGAAGATTGTGTTGTCCATTTTTATGTGTTTGTTCATTCATTAGATAGATTGAAAAACGATTTTATGTAAACAAAAAAAAACTTTGATTTTATAGTACAGTTCTATCTTCACTCGCATCGCCTTATGCAAATATGTTTGTGTATTTTTGCAATTTTTGATTTTCAAATCAGTTTCTCTGGCAATTTTTGACAAACATAAACTGTATTTTATTCGGAAACTAGTGGTACTAGTTATTCTAGACAGAGAAAAGTTGTTTTTGTGAACTTTTGTACGGTCTATAAAAATGTACTGTGCAGACGGTCGCGTAATACTGTTTTTGAGAATTGCTAAAATTGAAAATAGCCCGTTCGTCAATCTTAATTCTTGTGCATCCAACCTTTCACCTTAGTTAAGTTTCACCTTAGTTAAGTTTCACCTTAGTTAAGCTTGTTCAAAGTGCGACGCTGTTAGGCTTGGGCTATGTATATATTATTCAAGTGCATAATACAGTTAATTAAATCCATTTTGAAATCACTGGTGATCCTTGGAATCTGATTGGTCCAAAATGGTGCAATTTATTTCCAAATTGCACCATTTTGGACTCTAAATCGCATCATTTTAAAATGGTGCAATTTATTTCCAAATTGCACCATTTGAAATCACTGGTGATCCTCTTATTACAATATTACTCTTTTTTGTGCAATATTGGGGGTTTCAAAATGGATGTAATTAAGTGGTAATTGAACTTCGTGTCGTGCAATTTTGGTCTGAAATCATACTTGTGATTTCAAATCAAACTCGCGCTATCGCGCTCGTTTGATTTTGAAATCACGCGTATGATTTCAGACCAAATTGCACTCCACTCAGTTCAATTACCAATATAAATAAAACTGTAAAAAAGTTAAAAACACACCATACCTTGGCATGTGAAACGTGGCACACGTTGAATATTTTTGAAATTTCGCTCATATTTTCATTCGTGATTTTCACCACGGCACACGAGCAAGGCATTTTATCTATTGCCTGATTTTTTAGATAAATTATTTTTACGCTTTAAAGGACAATAACGTATCGGGTTTTTTTTTTTTGAAATTTTATATGCCTTACTGCTATAACATTCAAATATAAACGCTACATATTTTCTATTTTTCGACCAAAATTAGAATGTGCGTAAGATCTAGTATATTTTATTAGATCGATTCAGCGAATAAAGGATTAGTCCAAGAAATTGTTATCGTGGTTGTTAAGAAGAACAGAACTTAATTGAACATTAATTGCGTGACGGATTGTACGTGCGTTACCACTACGCACGAGTGCGCACATTGGTTACATTCAAACTCGCTATGACGTATTTAAAATGGCGCGAGCATCGCGCGAGCGAGGATTCGTGTTTTTGTTGTGAAAGTTTTTGTGGTGGAGAATTGTTGTCAAGTTTTTACCGTAGTTTTTTTACGGTCTTAGTTTGGACATTAAAATCCGCTGAGGATGTTTTACTACTGCCGTGTAGTTCCGTCTGTGGACCGTTGAATTCCGCTGCCGAACATTTTCTGGCGACCACGACGGGAGATAAAGGTATTCTCGTTCAAATTTGAGTTTCTGCTTTGTTTTTGATCGTTTTAGTGATGGCGTCTGCGGACAACGAAGCGACCGATGGTGTCCAAGAAACCGAACAAACCGAAGCCGAGAAACAGAGGAAAATGGACTCCGCGTTAATCAGGATAAAGAGCCGAAAACGAACCGCGAAGATAAAACTCACAAAGCTACGACACGAATTGGAAAAACTTTGCGTTAAGGATTCAGAAATACCGATGATCGAAAGTGCAATTGAACAGCTGTGGACAGCGCTCGAAAACACATTGGACGTTTTGGAAGAACTTTCCGCCTTTTACATCGAAGTGGGAGACACGGCAGGCAAGAACGAAGTATTCCACGAAACAGAAACAATCGAAAACGAAGTACAAACAGCCATTGAAGAAGGACAAAATGTGATAAAAAACCGCACGACCACCACTGCGTACACGTCATTCACTGGAAATGCTACAAACAACAGCGAGCAGCAACCGGCTAGGCAGAATCAGGAAGGCGAGAATGACTTCTGTCTCAACAACCGAAACCGTTTCTTGAAGCCGTTAGAAGTCCCAACGTTCGATGGTGACAAACGCATGTTTGAAGACTTTTGGGCGCTGTTTGAAAGTTTAGTTGACGCGTCGACCGAGCCTGCAAATCTCAAGATGGCAAGACTGCGACAGAGCCTGACTGGCAATGCTTTAGAGGCCATCAGAGGACTGGGTGTCTCACCCCTTGAGTATGACGAAGCAAAGAAAATTCTTCAGACGAAGTTTGGTGGTACGCGACGGCTTTTAAGAGCGTATATGGATCAGCTGGAAAAGCTACCTACAATCCGAATCAATGATGTCCAAGCACTCGAGAAGTTTGCGGACCTTGTCGGAATAACCGTGGTTAAATTACAAGCAGAGGGCCGCGATGGAGAGTTGGAAGATGGAACCCTACACAGCCTGCTTGTGAAAAAGCTGCCTGAACGTCAGCTAGAAAACTACAGCCGATGGACGGGCGAACACGCCAAAGAGAAATCCGTTACGGCATTCCGAGATTGGTTGAAAGAAGAAGCCATATTCCGAGTAGAAGCGGCAGAAATGGCAAACGGATTTGAATTGAAGACAGCTGCAAATGCTACAACAGCAAGATTTTCAAAGTACCCGGATTCAGGTAGAGGGCGAAACTTCCATTCATTTACAAGTGGGGATGAAACAAGAAATGCGAGGCCACCCTGTTCTCTATGTCCGAAAAATGACCATGGTGTGTGGTTTTGCAAGCAGTTCCATAACAAGTGCGTTGACGACCGTTGGCAGTTCGCTAAAGAGAAGAAGCTTTGTTTTCGTTGTCTAGCCTCCGATCACCGAGGAAAAGATTGTAGAAGATCGAAAATATGTGGAATAGATGACTGCGCGAATACATCACCGCCTTCTACATGGTTCCGAAATAATGGCTGCATCGACCACCCCCGAAGATAGAAGAGGTCTATTTCCCTCACGGGAGGGGGTTCCACCCCCGGCGGTGACCATGACCTGCAATACCGAGATTCCGATTGAACCTTATTCGTTACGAACTGTCCCTCTGTGGATAAAAGCTAATGGGAGAAAAGTAAAGGTCAACGCCATCTTAGACGACGCCTCAAATGAAACGTTTCTAAACGAAGAAATTGCCGGTGTCCTGGGACTACAAGAGCCTCTTCAGAAAGTTCAAGTTCATGTGCTCAATGATACAATGGAACGTTTCAGTCAATGCCATTGAGGATAGAGCTCGAGAATGTCGATGGGCGGTTTACAAAAGAAATCAGTGTCAAAACATGCCCGCGAAAAGTCACTGGTGGTTACCGAGTGGTAAACTGGAGAGAATGTAAGAGTAAGTGGCCTCACCTTCTACAGTGCGACTTTGCCAAACCAGCAAACGATGGACTTGTCGATCTTTTGATTGGCATAGACAACGCCGATCTACACTACTCACATGTCGACCTCCGCGGACAAAATGGTGGACCTATCGCGCGCCTGGGACCACTCGGATGGACCTGCATTGGTTCTTCTGACAAAAACGAAATTCCGCGAACAAGATCTCACGCTATTCGAGCCTTGTTTACAAGAGAATCCGTTTCGTATGATCGCCGAAGAGACTCGTGTTGTGACATTGATCAAAGCCTTAAAAGATTCTGGGAAATTGAAAACTCAGGCCGGAGAGCGTCGACAAACGTGTGCTTACCGAAGAGGAGAAGATTGCTTTGATCAAAGTACAAGAATCCCTAAAATACGAAAATGGAAGGTACCGCGTGGGTGTCCCTTGGAAAGAGGATAAGCTCGACCTTCCCGACACCAAACCGATGGCTTTGTCCCGCCTTCAGAGCACCGAAAAGAATTTAAAGAAGAATGACCGAGTCGCCAAGGAGTATCAAACAACGATCGAAGCCTATGTTGAAAAAGGATATCTGCGCAAAGTGCCTCCAGACGAGCAGACACCTGTCAGCGCATGGTATTTACTTCATTTTCCTGTCGTAAGGATGGACAAAACAACCACCAAAGTGAGGATCGTGTTTGACTGCTCCTCCAAATGTAAGGGAACTTCTCTCAATGACATGATCCTTGCTGGGCCGAAATTACAGCAAGATCTCTTTAACGTCCTTGTCCGTTTCCGCGGAAACCCGACATCAAAGAGATGTACCTTCAAATTGAAATCAAAGAAGAAGATCGTCCCTACTTCCGACTGCTGTGGAGAGACCTTGACTGCGAACGACAGCCAGATGTGTACGAGTTTAGCCGTGTTGTTTTCGGAAAGAACGCTGCCCCTATGGAATCGCAGTTTGTTGCACAAGAGAATGCCCGAAGAAATCAAGACCGTTACCCACTCGCTGCCGAGACAGTTCTTAAGTCAACTTACATGGATGATTCAATTGACAGTGTTGAAGACGATGAGAAAGGGGTTGAACTCTACCATCAGTTGAGAGCGTTATGGAGAGTGGCTAATATGCAAGCGAGGAAGTGCATATCAAATTCCCCGAAGGTCATTGAAGCTATTCCTGAAGAAGACCGAGCCACAGAAATCGTGATTAACGGTGGGCAAAATCCGATAACCAAGACATTGGGAGTCGCATGGAATAGTACCGAAGACGTGTTTACCTTGGTTGCTTCTCCAGGTTCCTCAGATATCCAGATAACGAAGCAGAACGTCCTTCGTAAAGTAGCATCAATCTTTGACCCGCTAGGCTTCGTCGGCCCATTCATCATTGTTGCGAAAATTCTAATTCAGGAACTATGGTCAAGAGGTTATGACTGGGACGACGAAATTCAAGATGATGTAGCAGACAAAATTGAAGCTTGGTTTGAACAGTTACGAAATCTGGAGAAGGTGAAGATCCCTCGCTGTCTACGAAAAGTTGAACGAGTCAAGTCAAAGCAGATAGTTACTTTCGTCGATGCCTCTCAGCAAGCATATGGTGCTGTTGTCTATCTCCGACGTGAATACGAAAACGGGTCCGTCACAAGCCGCCTGATTGCAGCTAAGAGCAAAGTAGCGCCGTTGACCCCAATGACAGTGCCAAGACTGGAGCTTATGGGCGCAATCCTGGGCCTGCGTTTAACACAATCACTCTTGACAGTCCTGGAAGTACCGATGCGGAGCGTGACCTTTTATTCCGACAGCACAGATGTCTTATGGTGGATCCGAGGGCGTGGCAAAGACTTCCGACCTTTCGTAGCCAATCGAATTGGTGAGATACAGATGTTTACCGAACCGTCGCAATAGCAGCATGTCTCTACCGAGGAAAACCCAGCAGATTTGTGTACGAGAGGAGCCACTCCTTCAGAGTTAGCTGAGTGCCACCTGTGGTGGAACGGCCCTGATTGGTTGACAAAAGATTTCAGCGAATGGTCGAAGATGGAAATCCAAAACAGGCCACGAGAGATGCCGGAAATGAAGACGTCAAAAAAGAAGGAACAAGCAAGCGTCCGTGCAACCCTCACGTGTTACCCTCAGGAACAAGTGTCTAAAGAGCAAACCGTAACGCTAGAAGAATGGAAGCTTGACCCAAAGCATTTTTCCAGTTGGACACACCTGGTTCGAATTCATGCAAGAGTAAGGAGAATGGTGTACAACATGCGAAGCAAGGATAACAGAAGAGTAGGCCGGGAGTTACTACCAGAGGAAATAAAAGAAGCAGAAGAGGAAATTGTACGTTTAGCACAACGTCAGGGTTTCCGCGACGAGTACTTGGCTTTGAGCTCAAGAAAACCGATACCAAGCAAAAGACAACTAACGAAGCTATACCCCAAGCTGGATGAAGAAGGTTGGATTCGCTCCGATGGCCGTTTACGTTTTGCCGAATTTCTCCCGTATGACACGCGATACCCGTTGATTCTACCAAGGGGCCACTGGGTTACAAAGCTGATTGTGAAGCACTATCACGAGTTATCAAGTCACTCAGCTGGAACGAATTTCATTCTGTCACAAGTTAACCAAAAATATTGGATCATAGCCGCCCGAGAAGAAATCAGAGAGTGGGAAAGGGAATGCAATATGTGCAAAAGGAGAAAGAACAAAGTTGCAAGTCAGATTATGGCACCTCTTCCCAAGACAAGGCTTGGCTTCAGTTTACGTCCGTTTTCTAAGACCGCAGTGGACTATGCCGGGCCTTTCATCACTGTTCAAGGCCGTGGATTAAGACGCCAAAAGAGATGGATTTGCCTCTTCACTTGCTTAACAACTCGCGCCGTTCACTTGGAAGTTTCCTGGGGACTTGATACTGACAGCTTCTTGAATGCGTTTGCTCGATTCACCAGTAGGAGAGGGATCCCAGAAGAAGTATGAAGCGACCGTGGAACCAATTTTGTTGGTGCTGCCAATGAGCTGAGAGACTTGGTCAAACGACTAGACCAGGATAAGATCCGGCGATCAAAAGTCAGTAAAAGTGTTAAGTGGAACTTCAATCCCCCAGATGCTCCTCATTTTGGTGGGGCACACGAGATTATGGTTAAAGCCGCCAAAAAGGCAATTTACGCAGTTCTGAGCAGCAGTGGGGTGACAGATGAGGAGCTTATTACCGTCTGCACTGGAGCCGAAAGTCTTCTTAACTCCCGTCCGTTGACGTATCAGTCTGCAGATCCGAAAGATGATGTGCCTTTAACTCCGAATCATTTTCTACATGGGCAGATGGGTGGCCAATTCGCTCCTGAGAATGTCGACACCATAGATTTCAACCCTCGTAAACGATGGCGCAAAGTACAGGAGCTGATTTCACACGTATGGACAAGATGGATGAAGGAGTATCTGCCAATGCTAAACACAAGGCCAAAGTGGACCGAAGTCGTTGCTGACATGAAGGAAGGAGATGTTGTACTCGCACTTGATTCTAATCTCCCAAGAGGACATTGGCCCTTAGGGCGAATCGTGGAGACGTACCCTGGAAAGGACGGACGACCCAGAGTAGCCAAGGTTCAATGTGGAACCAGGACAGTAGTTAGACCAGTTCACAAATTAGTGCCACTACATGTCGAGAAAGTGTAATTGTCGTTTTCTTAAGGACACATTGGTCTTAAACCTCCCAGCGTGGGGAGGGGGAAAATGTTAAGAAGAACAGAACTTAATTGAACATTAATTGCGTGACGGATTGTACGTGCGTTACCACTACGCACGAGTGCGCACATTGGTTACATTCAAACTCGCTATGACGTATTTAAAATGGCGCGAGCATCGCGCGAGCGAGGATTCGTGTTTTTGTTGTGAAAGTTTTTGTGGTGGAGAATTGTTGTCAAGTTTTTACCGTAGTTTTTTTACGGTCTTAGTTTGGACATTTAAATCCGCTGAGGATGTTTTACTACTGCCGTGTAGTTTCGTCTGTGGACCGTTGAATTCCGCTGCCGAACAGTGGCATTTCATCGGTGTCCATATAATAAACAGAATATTACATGCCCGCTTGTGGATGCGAATTTTATCTTCTCGTGTTCAGCTCGATATCTCACTCGTTCGCTACGCTCACTCGTGAGATATCGAGTTGAACACTCGAAGATAAAATTCGTATCCACGCACGGGCATGTAATATCCTCTATACATAATATTTCGAACTTGTCTCTCACCGAGGGAAGTGATACCGTACGACAGCTTGTTCCAGTCCACCAAGTTGGCATGTCCATTTCACCAGACACTCCCCCGTCAGGGGCCCCCTGGTAGGCCAGCCAGTCCACTGTGGCAAACGTTTCTCCATTTCTCTTCTCATTTCTCCCAGCTTGTGTAACGCAAACTGTAAAATTGTTGTCCATGATTTCTTCAACCCAGGCAACCACTGCTTCGTGAACATAGGCGGGGTCTGAGAAGTTCACATGATTGACAGAAACCTGGATGTGAACCGGTTTGTCAGGATAGAAGATGTAAGGAGTGAGTGGAACTTGTTCGCAAACTGCTTCAGCCCAGGCTGGGTTGTGACGAAGGCGATGACGGCCTTTTTGGGAAGGGAATCCTGAAAAATAAAAACTGCTCTTTTTAGCCGTTTTACTTTTAAAAGAGTGCAATGAAACTACTTGGCATTTGAAATAGAGAAGTTAAAAACTAATGTAGTCAGTTGGCATGATACTGGACCGCATATTTCATACCTGTACAATCTCCAGGATGATAGACAGTGAAGTTTGCCCTCAGATGGCACATTTCCCGTTGGAACACACACTCGTTGTCGTATGTGGTTCCATTGGAGGAACACACAGGATCTTCATATGACGGACAATTATTCACGCAGATGCAACGCGCATCTCTGGGGCCGAATGCCTTACAAACGGCGAAGTACTTGCAGGAAACATTGATGCAGGGATCAAGATCTGTTAAACAAAACAAGTAAAAGAGTTTTTCTATACCGTTTTTTTTTTTTTTTTTACAAAATATGATAAATTCATTAACAGTCTAATAACCAACTTACAAGTAGCACTTAAAGTAAGCATGTGCTGATCTCGGATCTTTTGCCTGTGTTTAGACAGGATTTGAATTTTTTGTGTTCACTGCACTTGTATTACACTAATGAAACATCTGCATGACGCCATGGGTGTTTTTTTTTGTTGTTTTACGAATCTGACAAGGACTATCTATGCAGTCAAATTTAGTCCGCACTAACAACTAAGTATAAGAACGGACTCAGTATAAGCAGAAAAACTGTGACTGTAAAAATATATTTCGACTTAAGTTGATTTACCTCCAATAACTGCATAATCAACCGTAACAGGGTCATGTTGACTCTCCATTCCTGCCAAGTCTTTGACGCACAGACGAAAAGTTGAAATCGATATTTCCTATAGCAGCAAACAGCAAAACACATCTTTTAAGATTGGGTATTTAGTTAGTTACTTACTTCGTGATTGCGTGATTGTTTGTAACAACGAGTTAGGATCATTGGGGGGGGGGGGGGGAGGGGGGTCACAAAGGGACTTGAAAGAGAGAATGCTAATGACTGATGAATTAAAATCTAGGTACTATGATTAGATGCGGTTTTTTTTCACACCCAAAATATGCAACGCAACGTAGTTTTTATAACCACGTTTTCTTCTTAATCTCTCTGCTGAAATTGTGTGTCAGGGATATCAACAGCTCACCTCAATCCAGGCGTTAACGACGTTGTTCTCCGGCGTAACAGAGTAGACATTCTTGCTGTCGTAAAGGTGATTGACTGTTACCATAACAATAGGAGGCGCATAAAACGTCGCGGTAAAGTTGAGAACCTGTTAAGAAGAGCAACATGCAAAAATAAACTAAAACAATAAACCTGTATTTTCATTTCCCTCGTTATTGTTTGCTTGCGAGTATTTGGGTTATTTTTGTCTTTGAATTGAAGTTGTGTCTTTCCATCTGTGCCCATTGCGGGATATGTTTCATAACTTTTGTTTACAACAACAAGTAATTGCTGGCGACGGGCAAATTCTTTTTCATTGTCATTATTTCTTTCCTCTTTTTAAAATTTTACTATTTAATCCTCGGACGCACACACAAACTTATACCCCAACGGTGGTGGTGGTGGTGTTACAATATTTGGAAAGTATTTTGCTTTTAATAGATAGCCTGTGGTGCGTTCTACAAGATAAAGTAAATATTATGGGTCATGGTGCTTCAGGGGATCTGTGACGTCATCCAAAATGGCGGACAAAAAATGGTCGCCATCTTGGATTTTATTCAAAATTCAAATTAATCGGAAAAATTGCAGAAAATACTTTTTTGCTAGAGTCGCAAAATATGATATAATTGCACATGATTTTGGTAGCAATTTATTTATTTCTTCACCAAGAAACGGTGACAAGCGCATTTTTATTCACGAACAGCTACTGAAGACGGCATGTGCTGATAATGGAATGCTCATGAAACTATGGGGAAAAAACACCTTTAAGGGGCTGGCATCAAACAAATCTGTTATTACCTTACAGAAGGCGAAGTTGTCTTGTTCGAGTGGAGCTCCACCGTTTTCAAACAGAAGTTTTCCATGGAATGTCATGTGACCGGCTCCCTGGTTAAACGCCAACCAGTCCTGGAAAATAAAAACAGTTTAATTATTTTACTTAGTACTTGTTCAAGATAATGAATACGAATATTATATAGGATTTATTATTATGTGAACTGCACTATGGTTAAGAAGTATAATAATAGTCCAAGAAGATACTTTAAATTCCGGCTGACGAAAACCATGAAAACAAAAACCGGTAGTGAATTCCTTTTAGACTAGTATTTGTGTCTCTCAACAGGAAATACATCAAACGCGTTTTTTACATAGTTCCGACAAATATAATCGCATGAATTTCTTCCATCAACTGCTCCCAAGTCAATTGATTATGTAACCGGGACCAAGAAATTGCGGGACGGGGTGGGGTGGCTGTGGCTCTAAAGTCCACTTGACTAGTGAAACTGGATCCCGTTAATATCCCTTGATCCCTATTGATTGAGCCTGCAGTCGATTATGTGGTTGTGTAACAATCTGTATCTGTGTATGTGTTTGGGCGCCGAGAAAAAAACTGGAAACATAAATTGGAGTTCTAAAAAAACTGGAAATCGTGATCTTAACAAACTGTGCTTATATTAATAGAACGCAAGAGAAAATGACAAAACCAATTCAGGCAAGACAAAGTACGTTTTGGTAATCTTCGTCAAATTAGTTTATCCAACACAAAAGGTCACGCAAGAATTATCACCGTGACATGTGCAACAATAGCCCAATTTCGATATATTAAAATTCAACTTGAAACAAAAGACATCACTACGAGGCTTAGGGGAATGATAGTAGGGATTTATATGGTTTATTCCCCTAAGCCTCGTAGTGACATCTTTTGTATAAAACGTTTAAATGCAGAGGACCACTCAACACTACGATAAATAGTGGTAACTTACTTTCCGGATCTCCTTTATAAAGGGATGCGAGTACTAGACGTCACCCAAGGTGTAGATAAACGTTTGAAATGCAAGGCTAGTACAACGGAAATTAATGGCAGGTTTTTATGGCCAATATTTCGACTAGTAGAACTAGTCTTCTACAGGGCCAGCGTAGGAGTGAAAATTATATACAACGGCTCTTAAATTTGAATTTAGATAACAAGTACATGATTGGCTAATATAAGATTATATGAAAAATATCTAAGTTGTAACAAGATATAATGACGTATATAATGTAGGCACAAAACAATGGCTAGTAAATCTGATAATAAAATAAAGCATATCATAGTTATCGTAAATACAATCTACTTCAGTGTTCATCACGTCTGTTTATGCCATTAGGTGTTAGTGTTTTGCCTTTTTGAATGAGATAGCCTTCTCTTGCTTTGCGGCGGGAGGTGTTTTTTGTCGGTAATAGTTCCAGAGGAACGAGTTTCATATCTGCAATGGAGTGACCTGGTAGGGTGAAGTGGGTAAGAACTGCAGCAGATGAATTTGCGTGACTTGTGTTATTAGTGGCTTGTCTATGTTCAGTAAATCGTTCGCGAAGTGTGCGTTTAGTTTCCCCAATATATTGCTTGTTACATTTTTTGCATTCAATCATATAAATCAAGTTTTTAGAGTTGCAGGTTATATGCTGTTTTATTTGCCTGGTTTCATTTGTAGAGGTAAAAGTGTATGACGATTTACCATTTTCGATCTGTGGACAGGTCAGACAGCCGTGTTTTGATTCGCAGCGGAACGTTCCGGGAGAAGCCAGAGTTAACGTAGAAGAATTGATAAGTTTAGCACGTACAAGTAAGTCACGGAGATTAGGAGAACGTCGATATGATACAACAGGTGTTTCTTTGAAGATTTCTTTACAGTAGTCCGAGGAATGAAGAAGAGGTTGTTTGTTGTAAAGTAATTTTTGAATGTTTCCTAGTGCTGGATTGTAAGTGATTACTAAAGGTACTCTGTCCGTTTCGTGGCGTTTCTGCTGATGTTCTTCCAAAGTTACTTCTCTTGGGATAAGACTCGCTCGATTTATCTGATCTTCTACGAATCTTTTATCATATCCTCTCTTCACTAAATACCTAAGGAGTTCTTTCAATCTGTTTTCTAAATTTGTTTCAGTGGAACAGATGCGGCGTAACCGAAGGGCAAGACTGTAGGGAATAGCTTTCTTAGTGTGATATGGATGACTTGAGCTATGTAGGAGGTATTGATGCTTGTCTGTTGGTTTACAGTGGAGATCAGTTTCTATTTTGCCATCATTAAGTTGAATGTTGACGTCAAGAAAAGGAATAGAAGAGGTAGAGCGACCACTGGTGAATTTAATAGTTGGATGGATATTGTTAAGATAGAGTAGGAAGTCGTCAAGTTTTTGTTCGTCCAATGTCCATATCATGAAAATGTCATCTATATATCTCCACCAGATGTATGGCTTGTGTGGAAATCCTTCTAATGCTTTTCTCTCGAGATCACCCATAAAGAGGTTCGCATACGCTGGTGCCATTTTCGTACCCATAGCAGTGCCGTGTTTTTGAATAAAGTGTTCGTCATAAATTAAAGATAAAGTTATTCATTGTCAGAATCATACGCATGAGGTCACAGATGGCTTCTGTACGGATATCTTTCGTGTTTCTTGCGTCCAAAATTCTTCTGCATGCGTTAATGCCTTCATTTGTAGGAATGTTTGTGTATAGCGAGGAAACATCTAAGGTGACAAGGATAGCGTGAGGAGGTAGGAGGTCGATTTCTTTAAGCTTGTTCAGAAGATGTGTCAGAGTGTTCTTGATGTAAGACGGAAGAGTTTGTACGAGAGGATTAAGATGGTAACTGACGAATTGAGATATTTTTTCTGTGGGGTGCCCGTTTGCCGAGACAATAGGTCTTCCTGGGTTTCCTTGTTTATGTATTTTAGGAAGAATATAAAATCTGCCAAAAGACACTTACAGGTACTTAATCCCCGACGACCCCAAGGCTGGCAGATTTTATATTCTTCCTAAAATACATAAACAAGGAAACCCAGGAAGACCTATTGTCTCGGCAAACGGGCACCCCACAGAAAAAATATCTCAATTCGTCAGTTACCATCTTAATCCTCTCGTACAAACTCTTCCGTCTTACATCAAGAACACTCTGACACATCTTCTGAACAAGCTTAAAGAAATCGACCTCCTACCTCCTCACGCTATCCTTGTCACCTTAGATGTTTCCTCGCTATACACAAACATTCCTACAAATGAAGGCATTAACGCATGCAGAAGAATTTTGGACGCAAGAAACACGAAAGATATCCGTACAGAAGCCATCTGTGACCTCATGCGTATGATTCTGACAATGAATAACTTTATCTTTAATTTATGACGAACACTTTATTCAAAAACACGGCACTGCTATGGGTACGAAAATGGCACCAGCGTATGCGAACCTCTTTATGGGTGATCTCGAGAGAAAAGCATTAGAAGGATTTCCACACAAGCCATACATCTGGTGGAGATATATAGATGACATTTTCATGATATGGACATTGGACGAACAAAAACTTGACGACTTCCTACTCTATCTTAACAATATCCATCCAACTATTAAATTCACCAGTGGTCGCTCTACCTCTTCTATTCCTTTTCTTGACGTCAACATTCAACTTAATGATGGCAAAATAGAAACTGATCTCCACTGTAAACCAACAGACAAGCATCAATACCTCCTACATAGCTCAAGTCATCCATATCACACTAAGAAAGCTATTCCCTACAGTCTTGCCCTTCGGTTACGCCGCATCTGTTCCACTGAAACAAATTTAGAAAACAGATTGAAAGAACTCCTTAGGTATTTAGTGAAGAGAGGATATGATAAAAGATTCGTAGAAGATCAGATAAATCGAGCGAGTCTTATCCCAAGAGAAGTAACTTTGGAAGAACATCAGCAGAAACGCCACGAAACGGACAGAGTACCTTTAGTAATCACTTACAATCCAGCACTAGGAAACATTCAAAAATTACTTTACAACAAACAACCTCTTCTTCATTCCTCGGACTACTGTAAAGAAATCTTCAAAGAAACACCTGTTGTATCATATCGACGTTCTCCTAATCTCCGTGACTTACTTGTACGTGCTAAACTTATCAATTCTTCTACGTTAACTCTGGCTTCTCCCGGAACGTTCCGCTGCGAATCAAAACACGGCTGTCTGACCTGTCCACAGATCGAAAATGGTAAATCGTCATACACTTTTACCTCTACAAATGAAACCAGGCAAATAAAACAGCATATAACCTGCAACTCTAAAAACTTGATTTATATGATTGAATGCAAAAAATGTAACAAGCAATATATTGGGGAAACTAAACGCACACTTCGCGAACGATTTACTGAACATAGACAAGCCACTAATAACACAAGTCACGCAAATTCATCTGCTGCAGTTCTTACCCACTTCACCCTACCAGGTCACTCCATTGCAGATATGAAACTCGTTCCTCTGGAACTATTACCGACAAAAAACACCTCCCGCCGCAAAGCAAGAGAAGGCTATCTCATTCAAAAAGGCAAAACACTAACACCTAATGGCATAAACAGACGTGATGAACACTGAAGTAGATTGTATTTACGATAACTATGATATGCTTTATTTTCTTATCAGATTTACTAGCCATTGTTTTGTGCCTACATTATATACGTCATTATATCTTGTTACAACTTAGTTAGATATTTTTCATGTAATCTTATATTAGCCAATCATGTACTTGTTATCTAAATTCAAATTTAAGAGCCGTTGTATATTATTTTCACTCCTACGCTGGCCCTGTAGAAGACTAGTTCTACTAGTCGAAATATTGGCCATAAAAACCTGCCATTAATTTCCGTTGTACTAGCCTTGCATTTCAAACGTTTATTGACATCTTTTGTTTGAAGCTGAATTTTAATATATCGAAATTGGGCTATTAGTAAGAGATATATTGAAAGTAGGTGATAATAATAAAAGAAAAGGCAGCAAAATACTTACAACTTGAATATTCTGGTGTTTGCCGTCAAACGTTTTCACTTCTCGGAGGCAAACTCTGAAGTGGTCTTCCTGTAGCTCCTCTATCCACATGTTCATGGCGTCCTGTGGCCTGCTGCTGCCAGCATGACTTACAGTGGCGAGCACTTTTGGAACAGAAGGAAATCTCTGCAAAAGAAGAAGGAAATGCTTTATTACATTTACAGGTGTTGTTTACTTGCAATCTTCTCATAGATTACGCTTATAGCATTCTATTATTACGTGTAATTTAATAACCCTATTCGACCTGGGGTGCAGGGGGGAGGGGGCACAAAGTGCCCGCGCTAACTTTCAACATTCATAACTTCTTTAATATGTATTCAAACGCCATCAAACTCGGTGACTTTTCCTAAAATTTATCTGGCAAAAATTTCATATGACAATTTTTTGATCACGTGACTTGACGTTTCTATGGCAACAAGATTTTGACAGCCATGTTTTTGTAAATTTGCATATTTATACCTTTGAATGAAGAAAAACAATGTTTATTGGTATAACTTTTGTATTTTTACGTCATTTAGCGTTTATTTATTGGTTTTGATTAATTTTGTGTCAATTTGGACGGTTTTTAAGAGGTTTTAAAAAAATCAGAAATCCAAGATGGCGGATCCAAGATGGCGGCCGCATAACTAATTACCTAATAACTACGTCATATGACGTCATCGCTCCATTGTGCGGACCGCAAAGGAGACAGATTGGACATACTATGTACCCTCTAGGTTTCATTGTCATCCCCCTCCAGGCTCAGGAATTCAAAAAAAGCCCAGGCCGAATAGGGTTAAGTTTTATAGTTCAATTTTTAGTTTAATGTAGTTTGATAAATTGGAGAAATCTTGATTGTAGTTTTCATTGTATTTTATCTTTCTTAGTTAAGTAGTTCTACAGGTAATGTACTCTAGTGTAAATTCACACGACTCCTGGGAAGACCATGTAAATATGATACGATTTCGTGTATAAATAAAGATTGATGACGATGATGATGAGTAAAGCTATTTTAATTACATCCCCTGATTTTTCTGTGGTGTTTAACACTTTAACCCCGGGGAGTTACTTTAACTGAGCTTCTGACATAGGTATGTGGGGCCTGGAAGCGTATGGGTTTGATCCATTTGGGTCTGAAAATGGTATGTTTTGCATACCTTGTAGTCTACACACGGGCATGGATAGTTGGAGATTTTGGAAGGTTCAGATTGAAAATGGTTAGAAAAATCATATCATTAGGCTTAAAGTGGATAGGAGAGTGAAAGAAACAGGTTGCACACCCCCAACAAAAAGGTTGAGATACCCTTCCCCCCCCGGAAGGGAAGGGGAATTGACAGTCAAGTACTATATTGTTTTAAGACGTCGGCTCTTGCAACCCGAGCACCCCCCCCCCCCCCCCCCATCCCCGCCCCCCTCCACCTTCAACAAAAGAAAAATAAACGGATTAGGAAAGAGTTCAGAAAAACAAGCTACCAAAACCGAGAAGATACTTCAGATATGATTAACCTTGGATTTAACAATCATTGGTGAAGAAACAAAAAAAACATTTTCACGACAAGAGGTGACTCATTTGACTTTGGCTTATAAAAGTACAATTGGTCAAGTATCATTGTTGCATTGTTTCGCTGTTAAATCGAAATTGAACTTCACTGACCCACATAAATTTGTAATTTGTTTTCACCATTTCGAATGAAATCCTAAAACCTTTAGTTATCAGCCTAATTACAAAGAAGCAGTATAAAGTGGCCTCCCCTCCCCATTGAAATGTGAACTAAAGTATTGCCTTCTTGGTAATGTTTTTTTTTTTTTAAATCACATGATGATAATTGAGTAAAAACCTCAAGGTAGAACACGTCCTGGCCCGCGTGTAGTGGATGATCTTCAAAAATTGTCACAAATTCTGGGAAATTCCCTTTCACCTTTTTGTGTTTGATAACTATTGAGCAATTGTGTTCAGCTAGAATAAACGAAGCTTTAAAACACAACAATAAATCGGATCCATACCTGTGCAAAATTAACCCTTTCACACTTTGTTCCGCTGGCGAACGCATTGAAGGAGGCGGCGCCGTCAAGAGCGCCTGATGGCGTGCCGCGAAACGCAATCCAGTTCACGACGGTGGATCCATTTGTACCAAGTCCCGACTCCAACACGCACACACGAAAACTGTTTTGCGTCACGTCTGTTGTCCACACAACTGCGGAATCGTGGACACTAGGCAGTTCGTTTTCATGGCTGATGGATGCAAGAACACGAATATTTCCAGAGCTGGAAAATACCTGAGGGTATTGCACGGTTGTGCAATGAAGCAAATTTGGAGATGCCATGGTGAAATTGACCTTTCCATGTTGGAGCAGATTTTGTCCTTAAACAAAAATTAAAAAAGAACATTATTAATAATTCCAGCCAACATTGAAAGCTAGAAAATTGCCTGCTGGGCGTAGTTAATATTGGTCAGTGCCGCAAAATTCAAACTACCAGGATTGATTTAAGAGATAAAAGGAACTGAGCATCAGACAAAATTCAGAACACGATAAAAAAGGAGTATCAAGCAAATTTCAAGACATATTTTACTTACATAATAACGATTAAATATGCCGTATGGTGAGACTTTGCATGTTTTTATGTGATGCTTTTAATCGATAGTAAAAGTCATTGTTTCACAGTCAACTGTTTATGCAAACTATAAACACACATAACTCAAATCAAATCAGTTCGAAGTTAAGTCTGCCTCAGTATTGTTAATGAGACAAATACGTTTAAATGAAACGGGTAAGATATACAATTGCGGTTTGCGCAATTGTTAAACTACTTTTTACACTTACAGATTCATCTCTTCTCAGTTTCTCTGCCCGCAAATCGAAAGTAATTACCCTAATCGATTCCATTTCAAATTCGTTTCCTTTCTTTCAGCAAAGGCCAAGCAAAGTATCACATAAATAATTTCCAATAAGAAAAGACATTCCAGTCTTACCTTCAGCTAAAAAGGAAAGTGAGCACAAAATCAAAATCGTAGCCACCAACTGAACACCTGGGAACGCCCCCATTTTTGCAGAGTAAACTGCAGCAACAAGGGTCAGGCTAACGTGTGTGCTTTGGGTATCTACCCTCTAATGAAATTTTGTCTCGGTTTTCTTTTAAAGGGCTACCCATTCTATTGACCAAGAAAAATATTCTCATTTATTCTTTCCGCGTAGAAGTTTGTGAGAATCTAGTATTTCAACAACCCGGAAGTAAGCAGCGAAATTACAGACCGACTTCAAAATATGTATTGGTCAGTTTCGTACTTTCCCTGAGAATTTAGAATTTGATCAGTAAGGTCATTCAGTCAAGTGACGTATTTAATTTATGAAAACTATGAAAGACATGAGCCAAGGCAAGTTATAAACTCTGGAAAATAACATCACGTTTATCTTTAAAAATAGTAATAAAATAATGATGATAATTATGACATAGCCAGTTATTGGCAGTTGTAGATTTAGAGCGCATTCATGTCAAAAACACTTCAGCAGAACAGATTTTCTATAGTGGATTTTTGCCAACTGTTTTCAGACTGTCGAGATGAAGCAAACTTACGCAAGAGTTGTAGAACTTTCATTTGAATGTTGTTGATAAATTTATATAAAAACAATATAAGCTATTCCGAAAAGCGGACAGAAGTTCCTGACAATCAAGGTGCGAGGAACGTTGAAAAAACTCGTCTGACATCATCGCAAACAGATGCAATCTCCATGAGACATAAAGAACAAATTTCCGTGCATATTTTCAAGCCAAATGAAGATTAATATTAGTGTTTATTATCCCCCAAAGATGTTCTTGCACGACCTCGCTGTTTGGGATGCTGTGCCAAATAGTGTGAACGCAGAGCAGAGTATGTTGTTGGTGTTAAAAAACTTTGCGAGTATTATCGAAATAGCTCACTTCTAATGAGAAATAGAACACAAACCGCGGTGATAAACATATTGAACTTATTCATTTTTGATAAAAACTTGACGTTTCGTATGCTACTACATACATTTTCAAAAGTGACCGTTAGTGTTAAAAAACGATACTAATATAGTAGTAAAAAGGGACTGGGACCGAGATTAAGTACAAAACTTAACAGTTGATCTATAAAAAGAAACAGCTAATTAATAAAGCATCAGCTTCTCGCTACTGACGTTTGCATTAAGAGCTGGCTTTAGTTCTTGTATAAACAATGTTTCTTTGATTTTACAGTGGAAATCAGTTTTACCCGACGCTAAGATATCAAAATAATCCCACTTGATGTTGTGTCCAGTGGTGTTGACATGGTCAGCAATGGCTGATGTGCGGTCATCCTTAGCGAGGGCCTTAAAATGCTCAGTTTTTCTATCATGAAGCCGTCGTTTAGTTTTACCGCACATCAGCCATTGCTGACCATGTCAACACCACTGGACACAACATCAAGTGGGATTATTTTGATATCTTAGCGTCGGGTAAAACTGATTTCCACTGTAAAATCAAAGAAACATTGTTTATACAAGAACTAAAGCCAGCTCTTAATGCAAACGTCAGTAGCGAGAAGCTGATGCTTTATTAATTAGCTGTTTCTTTTTATAGATCAACTGTTAAGTTTTGTACTTAATCTCGGTCCCAGTCCCTTTTTACTACTATATTAGTATCGTTTTTTAACACTAACGGTCACTTTTGAAAATGTATGTAGTAGCATACGAAACGTCAAGTTTTTATCAAAAATGAATAAGTTCAATATGTTTATCACCGCGGTTTGTGTTCTATTTCTCATCAAACTTCGATGGCCCAAGAATAAAAATCTTTAGCTCACTTCTAATTCGGGATCTGAACAAAATGTGTTGTGTCCAGTTTCTTGGTAAGAGAAAATATCTAATGAATTGCAATCAAGGTTAAGTCGCACTTAAGCTCAGGCAGCTTACACGGTCGGGGGGGGGGGGGGGGGGGGGTGGGGGTGGGGGGGAGCAAAACAAACGGAAAAACAAACCTAAAGGGAAAAACTATGATTTGAACCACTGAGCGTCAGAACGAAAGTCCTAAGATCTAACGTAACCACTCCATCCAGTGCCCTTCCTCAACCTGATGAATGTAGAATTGACTTATTCTCACTTATTTTCCCCGCCAGGCTTTTGATTTATTAATATTTCTTTTAAATGTTTTAGAAGCCCATATGCATGCAAGCCGGCTCCGGCTTGTACTTCGTGGAAGACTTTATTACATGCACGCAAAACGTCCCGGCACTTACCACGAAGTACAAGCCTGGGCTCCACTCTGCAGTGTTGCATCACGCATGCCACATCACGTAATGACTCCCGCTCGTTATCACAGGGAGCCCACACAAACTGTGTGACCGTTGTTTATAGGAAATGTATGGGAATATCGAAAAGGTTCACTCATCGTGCGATGAATATTTACATCCAAGATCAAAATAAACGTATTTTTACCTGAAATGTTGTGTGGTGTCATTCTTGTAGCTGAAAACGGCGAATTTTAGCGATTTGAAGGGTTTTGCATCGGACGTTTACCTGAGCATAAAAAAGCTAGCATATAGTAGAGAGACGTCTCTCTTCTATACGCTAAGGTAAACGTCCGATGCAAAACCCTTCAAATCGCTAAAATTCGCCGTTTTCAGCTACAAGAATGACACCACACAACATTTCAGGTAAAAATACGTTTATTTTGATCTTGTATGTAAATATTCATCGCAGTATATTACGATAAGTGAACCTTTTCGATATTCCCATACATTTCCTATAAATTTAAAAATACCAACAACGGTCACACAGTTTGTGTAGGGGTCTCTGCGTCGTTATCATTTAAAAGGTCCAGTCAACAGCACACACACAGATACACAGCAGGCTACCCCACAGGGAACCCATACAATCTGTTAGTGTAACATAATGACAATCAATGACCATTTGAACAGGTAATTTTATAGGAAATGTATGGGATTTACCTAAATTTCATATTTATGGCGACATATCGCCAAATGTATGTACTGATCAACGCTAAATAAACGTTAAATTACCTTATTTGTTGTGCATTGTCGTCCTTTTGCCGTAAAAGTGATATTTTCAGCGAAGCTTAATAGAGAGATTAAGCATCGCGTTTCCGGCATACGGCAAACGGGAAGCATTAGCTTGTCGTTCCAAGTTGCCGTTTTACAGAGAATGAGAGAGATCAACCATCGCGTATACTGCAATGTAAGTTTAAATTTATTATCTGCCTTTTGCCGTCGCACAGTATATGAAAGCGGGTCTCGTCGCGTAGAAAACGGCGGCTGCCTCGACCATCCTTGCCGTTCGCGGACAGAAATTACGCAATGCTTAATCTCTCTAATCTTTCTAATTCTCTGCAAACGACAAGTTGACGTTTGCTATTTGTCGTAAGTTTATTTAAATTCTTAAGCACTCTAGTTAGTCAATGCAGTCTAGTAAAAGATAAACGTTTCTCAAACATACCTTACATGCATCGTTTGACACCACAACATTAAAACTTAAGTAGTAAAATAAGCATTTACTTTTTCAATCTGGAAAAAAATGCTAAGTCCTTCACATAGAAAGGCTTTGATTTTATCACTTAAAAAGAGAATATAAAGTAAGAGAGTGGTGGCCATGCTGCCCCGATCATTCAGAACTTTGAACGCGTTTCCGCGTTCTCCCCTCTTCTTACTAACGAAAATATTTCTCCTTCGTTCACGTGAAAAGGACACTGGTGGTATCCTTTTACGACACAGAATATGGCTATTGCGACCTCTAATTGCTTTGACATCTTCCGTTGAGGCCGCCGGGGAATCAAGGTAACAGTCGCCAAATCTGATCTCAAATGCCTTGAAACGCGGGTTTTTACATTGCACGATCAGTTATTGATTATCTATAAAAATCAATAATAATTAATAGCAATTAAGGAGTCTGGGTGAGTGAGTATCGATTTTTATTGATTATCAATCAATGGATTATTATTGACTATTATTGATTGTATTGATTGACAATCAATGATTGATTTTCATTGATTGGTACCGCTGAGTTTAAGTAATGTTTAAAACACGAACAGCAGTGTTTTATCAAGTTTAAAAATTCGAGCGCGAAGCGCGAGAATTTTTAGACTTGATAAAACACGTGCTGTGAGTGTTTTGAACGGCTTCAAACACGACCCGCCAAAAGCGCGCGTGTCCCTACGGAGATTAAACAAATGTGCTTTTTGTGCAAAGAGGATATTAGCATACGAGAAAAACATGTGCCACACTGGCTTCGACGAGGTAACCATGGCTTCCCGGCTTCTGTTGAAAGTTTTGGGATTTTAAAGTTCTGAGGAAAAAATAATCCATGAAAAATGCTACACCAAAGTTGACAGGTACGGTGGATAAAATGCCTGACAATTTCTATTCAGTGGCAGCGAACGAGTAGAAATAAGCAGCTTGCATCTCTGAACCACTCGCTTACCTACCAATTTACACGTGGGCGCTGGTGTCATTCAAATAACGGCTTACTTGCTAAACTGTTGGTTGCTAATTTTGTTGGAGAAGATTCCTTATAGAATGGCAAAAGGCTACATATCGTAAAACAGTACTGAACGAAAATATGAAAGTCACCATTTGTTGTACTAAGAATCCTGAATAATTACTACCAACATTAGTATTCTCTATACAAAGAATACTAATAAGGAAAAGAAAACTATTGTCTTTTATCCTTATTAGTATTCTTTATATAAAGAATACTAATGAGAGTAAATTTTTTATATAAAGAATACCGAGGTATAAAAACAATCAGCCCCGCACTCCCCTGGGACTGAAATCAAAATCCGCCACCAGGCTTTTCAGAATGACCATAGATTACCAGGTATAAAGGTCCATGCACGTGATCGATTTACGTTGTGTGATAGGCTTATATGCTTATGAATTATTGATGAGTGTTTGAAGCGAAAGTATTAGAAGGCATGGACAACTATTTAGGCTTGCCTAGCTAACAACCCAAATAAACATGCACTTACAAATATTTTTATCATGAATCTCGGTTTGAATTCTCAGTCAAGCGCTGTATTAAAATCTCTTGCAGGGGCGTACCGGCCGTTAAGCCAATAAGCATGGACTTCATTCTTGAAGCTAAGATGCAAAATTTGTAAAGTTTAACGTTCTAGGGCGGCACAAACGATTACGATCAGTCAGGTGGCATTAAACCACTTTTTGTTTTGTTTGTTTTTTGTCCGAAACGATATGCTAGGAAAACGAATAGAAGATGATCAACACTAAAATTCAAAGCAAATTACGTAAGGTTAATCCTCGTTTGGAGTGGGGTGGAAGAAATTGAAATGAAACAATTTGTTTTTAAAAATTATATATTTTTATTTTTTTTAATATATTTTTTTTATTATAAAAGCATTAAGTATGTATGTGTGTATGTACATGTATGTAGATATTGAGAAACAACCAGCTCGGAATGGAAGTACTGCTGAGGAACTTTCATTCATGGCATCACGGACTCTTAAGTTAGAACCACACTGCGAGTGGAGGTTAAAACGATGTTTGAGGGTTCCAAAGAGGAGTGTGACAAAATTGTCATGATTTCCGGTTCCGTGACAATGACGTCACTACGTCATGCTTCACTGGGTGCGTGCATACTTTCCGGTTTTCGAGCGAGGAGAGTTTTAGAGTCGTGGAATGAAAATTGTAAGCGAACGCCTCGCAGTTTGTTGTGTCGATAAAGTTTACGTTTGGAACCCTGTATTAAAGACTTGAGTCTTTCACATTTGGCGTCAGGAGTGGGATGATTTTCGTCGAGGATTAAACGTCAGTAGACGAAGCGGTGAGGCAGAAGGATTTCAAATTTTCGCCGAATGTAAACATGGAAACTCGCAGTGGAAAAGTTCAGGAAACATCTGTCGCCGAGAAACCACAAGACGTGCTAAGCATCTTCCAGATGATGATGGAAAACGATCGCCAGCGTAGAGAAGAAGAAAGAAAACAAAGAGAAGAAGAAAGAAAGCAGAGAGAAGAAGCGGAACGACAACGGGGAGAGGAGGAACGAGAAAGATTAGAAGAAAACAGACGAAGACGTGACGAGGAAGCCACGAGACAACAACAGCAGTTTTTGCAAATCATGAAAGCGTTCACCGAGAAACAAACTCAACAGGAGGAGCAATGGCGAATTGATGAAGAGCGACGTGAAAGAGCTGCCGAAGAGCAGAGAAAAATCAGCGAAGAGAGAAGACAGAGAGAAGAAGAAGAGAGGCGAATTTGGAATGCACAAGCCGAGAAAGAAAGACAGATGTTTTTGAAAGGTCTCCAAGATGGCGGCAGTAATTTTGGCAGCGAGACAAGCGCGAAAGTTGTAAGGAACACAGTTAAGGAACCGACGATGCAGAAACTGTCGGAAAGTGACGATATCGAAAATTACCTGACGACCTTCGAGCGCGTAGCCACGGCATTTAAATGGCCAAGTGAGATATGGAGTTTGAAGCTTGCACCATACCTGACAGGAAAAGCACAAGCGGCCTTCGCAACCATGGATAAAGATCAGACGCACCGCTTAAATTTGTGAAGACAGCCATCTTGAAACGGTACAATATTAACGAAGAAACGTATAGACAGAGATTTCGTGCAGAGAGAAAAGAGCCTCAGGAGAGCTATGTGGAATTGGAAGTTCGACTTCGGGACACTTTTGACAAGTGGACAAAACCCAAAGAACACACATCTGAGGAGTTGGCTGATCTCATGGTTATGGAACAACTGATAGAAGATATGCCCCGAGACGCCCAACTGCGGGTGCGTGAAAGAAAACCCAAGACGGCGCAAGAAGCAGGGGAAATGGCGGATGATTATTATCTTGCTAGAAAGGCAACAACTACAGGAGACAAGAGAAGATGTTACAAGTGCGACCGGACAGGACATCTGGCTGCAGAATGTAAAGTTGTTAGAGAAGGCATTGGCAGGGACACCGACGAAAACAGCAGAAGCGTCCAAAATGCAAGACAAGGAAACAGCACCGCGACCGCTCCACGAAACCAAACCTGGAATACAAGGCAGGAAGGTAGCACCAGAACCACCCCGCGAGGCCAAACATGGAAACAAGATGAACTGCGATGCTATAAATGTAACCGTCTGGGACATATTGCTATGAACTGTACAAATAGTACCAACAGGCCTGGAAATGCACTCCCAAGAAGCTACTTTGTTGATGACAAGAAGCAAGAAATTTCGTACATGCAAGAGCGGGAAAAGGAGGCTCACATCTATCACCTAGGAGCACGCGACGGGGAAGGAGAACATTGTTGTTCAGGTTTTGTTGAGGGTCAGGCAGTGGAGATGGTGTTAGACACAGGAGCATCATGCACTTTGGTACACCAGGATTTGGTACCGCCCGAGAAGGTCGACGCAAGTCAGACGCTTCAAGTACAGTGTGCTCATGGCAACATCTCAGAATACCCCACAGCTCAGTTGGAGATCACCATTAATGGTACTGCATACAAAATAAGGGCTGGAGTGTCACCGACTCTTCCGAGATATGTTCTCTTGGGACGTGACGTCGGGAACCTTGTAGGGCTAGCTGTGAGGGAGGCAAATGCATTCTCAGTGCTCACCCGACTTCAGAAACGAAAACAAGAGAGAGAAGATGCTATTATGCTGGCCACACAAATTTCTAGGGGAGCCAAACCCAAAGCTGTAGAGGAAATAGAGCGAACTGTCAATGGAACTGGCGAGGAGAAGGACAGTGATGCAACAGAGTTCTGCGATCTTGAGGATAGCCTTTTTGAAGGAGGAACCAAGAAGAGGAAGACAAAGAAGGACAAACGTACTGCCAAAAAAGATTGGCAACAAAGAACCCGCAAAGAAGTAGATACCGTTTCAAGTCCGGAAAGTGCACAACAAGGGAGTCTACAGAACGAGCGACAAGAAGGTTCAGAAAGATTGCAGCAAGATGTTGGCGAACTTGCACCAGCGGTGAGCGAGTCAAGTTCAGGAGAACCCGAAACCGAGGATGTCGAAGCCACAAATATGAGTCCAGAAAAACTACGAGAGTTACAGCAAACGGACCCGACACTGGAAAACGTCCGCAAATTGGCAGAAACCGAAACGGTGACAAGAAACGGAAACGTAAGGTTTGTTGTTAGAGAGGGGTTGTTGTATCGTCAGTGGAAGTTGTTGGATAGTGGTGAAGAGGACGTTGTTGATCAGTTGGTGTTACCAGTACAGTGTCGTCGCACAGTGTTAGAGGTGGCTCACAACATACCTATGGCCGGACACCTCGGAAAGAAGAAGACACTTGATAGAATTCAGCAACGGTTCTACTGGCCCAGCATGTTTCATGATGTCTCTGAGTATTGCAAGTCCTGTGACCTCTGCCAGAAGTCTGCAGGAAAGAAGTTAGCTACAAAGGCCAAGATGATACCACTCCCCATTATCGATGTGCCATTCAAGCGGATAGCGATGGACATTGTTGGACCATTGGACCGGTCTGAATCAGGATGCCGTTTCATCCTAGTCATCTGCGACTACGCTACCAGATACCCAGAGGCCGTGGCTTTGAAAAGCACTGAAGCAGAGGTGATAGCCGAGGAACTGATGAAGCTATTCTCCAGAGTGGGCGTACCGGAGGAGATACTAACGGATCAGGGCAGTAACTTTACTTCGCAGTTGCTAAAGGAGGTTTACCGTATGCTGAAGGTGCAACCGATAAGGACAAGTCCTTATCATCCCCAAACAGATGGACTCTGTGAGCGTTTTAACCAGACTCTTGTGAGCATGCTGAAGAAGTTTGCGAAGCAAGACCCGAAGAATTGGGACAAGCTCCTGCCATATCTGCTGTTTGCATACCGAGAGGTACCGCAAGAATCGACCGGGTTCTCACCCTTTGAATTGTTGTATGGTAGACAGGTCCGCGGACCATTGGACATCGTAAGAGAAACATGGGAAGCTGACCAAAGGAGTTCAGAAGACATAATCTCCTATGTCTTACGAATGCGAGAGCACCTGGAAGAAATGGCAGAAGAAGCTCAAACGAACCTAGCAGCCGCACAGCGAAGACAGAAGACTTGGTACGACCGTAGTTCACGATCTCGAGAGTTCAGCCCAGGTGACAACGTGCTAGTTCTTCTGCCGACCAGCACCCATAAGCTCCATGCTGAGTGGGCCGGCCCCTACACAGTCAGACGGAGAGTAGGAGCGGTAAATTATGAAGTGTACATGCCAGACAAGAGGAAGAAAGTAAGGATCCTCCATGTCAACATGCTAAGAGGACGGTACCACGCAAAAGAGACTAGCTACTTTACCAATGAACAAGAAGAAGAAACTTCAGACAGCGATGAAGGAATCCCACAGTTGTCGCCAGATACATCGAAAGGAACATGGCAAGATGTTGTTATGGGCAATGATCTAGACGAAATGCAGCGTCAAGACTTGACGAATCTACTAGCCGAGTTCAGTGATGTACTTGGTGACGATCCAGGCAAAACACAAGTAATCAGCCATTGCATTGACACTGGGACAGCACCACCTGTACGACAGCGGCCTTACAGACTCCCTTACACCAAACGCGAGACAGTACGAAAGGAGCTACAAATGATGGAGGAAATGGGCGTCATTGTCCCATCATCAAGCGAGTGGGCAGCCCCGATTGTCCTCGTACCTAAAAAGGATGGGACGACAAGGTTTTGTGTAGATTATCGAGGCCTCAACAGAGTGGCACGGTTTGATGCATATCCGATGGCACGAGTGGACGACATCATTGACAAACTTGGTAAAGCGAAGTACATATCAACCCTTGACCTGACAAGAGGATACTGGCAGGTACCCTTAGCAGAACATTCTAGAGCAAAAACAGCCTTTACCACGCCGTTCGGATTGTTTGAGTTTGTGACCATGCCTTTCGGACTACATGGAGCAGCGGCGACCTTCCAGCGTATGATGGATCAGATACTCCGTGGAACAGAAGATTTTGCTGCTGCCCTCCTTGACGATCTGGTAGTCTTCAGTACGACTTGGGAGGAACACATTGAGCATTTGAGGGAGATACTCAGGCGGCTGAGGGAAGCCTGTTTGACCGCTTAACCGAAGAAATGCCACTTAGCCATGAAAGAGACCACATACCTGGGTCATGTAGTAGGAAGTGGAGAAGTCAAACCGGAGCTGAACAAAGTCAAAGCTGTTAGAGAGTTTCCGAGACCAGTTACAAAGAAAGATGTGCGGTCTTTCTTGGGGCTAACCGGGTACTATCGCAAGTTTATTCCAAGTTATGCATCCATTGCAGCGCCCTTATCAGATTTGACAAAGAAATGTTGTCCACAAGTAGTGAACTGGACACCAGAGTGTGAAGAAGCATTTCACCATCTGAAGGAGACCCTTTGCGTTCCCCCAGTGTTGACAAGTCCCGACTTCAAACAGCCTTTTATTATCCAGACGGATGCATCGGAGCGAGGTATTGGTGCCGTGTTAAGCCAGTTGGGAGGAGACCAGCAAGAGCATCCGGTGATGTTCCTGAGCAGAAAATTGTTACCACGAGAGCAGAACTATGCCACAGTAGAGAAGGAGTGTCTAGCAATTGTTTGGGCCATCCAGTCACTGCAAGTTTACCTCTATGGCCAAGAGTTTACTATCCAGTCTGACCACCATGCTTTACAATGGTTAGACAGGATGAAGGACAAAAATGCCAGACTGACGAGATGGAGCTTGACTTTACAAAGTTACAAGTTTACGGTGCAGCACAAGCCAGGCAAGGAGAATGTTAATGCGGATGCTCTGTCCAGAGCCTTTAAGCGCGGATGTGTTAATGTATGACTTTGCGGAACTAGAGAACTGGAGACATGTTTTCATCATCACAAACTTTATTTTGTAAACACTTTTGGAACTTTGTTGATATTAGTGATTTGATACTTCATGGAACTAAGTGGACATTGAACTATCTCCCTTTTCATATCAGTTTTTGCTAGTAACTGGGGGTAGACTTTCATAGACTTTGTGAGGATGTTTGTATCGACAAAAACAGTGCTATTTTTGTCCAGAGAAGGGGGGGAATGTGTGACAAAATTGTCATGATTTCCGGTTCCGTGACAATGACGTCACTACGTCATGCTTCACTGGGTGCGTGCATGCTTTCCGGTTTTCGAGCGAGGAGAGTTTTAGAGTCGTGGAATGAAAATTGTAAGCGAACGCCTCGCAGTTTGTTGTGTCGATAAAGTTTACGTTTGGAACCCTGTATTAAAGACTTGAGTCTTTCACAGGAGGCAGCGAAGTATGTCACGTGACAACAATTCTTATAACATAACATGGTGCACTGTCTCTCGCTCAAGTTGCTCACATCTGGTGCAAGACCCTTGGACATCGGAAGAGAATGCGTGTTCAGTCAGCTTAGTCGTGGAACTCTTCCTTTCAAAAAAGACACTTTTAAAACCTTTGATTTAATCCAGTCCGGTATTTAATGTCTGTCCATAGCGAACAGTCTAGTCAGCGCCTGCGAGATGTGTTGATGGCATTACGAATCAAATTTCTCTCTACAAATGTTCTTGCCATGTTCGTCGTACTCCGCTTTGGTCACGCACATCTTGTTAACAAACGTGTCTGTCTTGGACAAGGCTACTCCACCTTCCCATGCGTACGTTACAGGCCTGAAACGAAGAAAATATTTTTTCAATGGTAATTGCAGTGGCAATGGTAATGCTACGGCAATGACGATGGTAATGGCAACGGCAACGGCAACGGTTATGGCAGTGGCAATGGAAATAGCAATGGAAATGGAAATGGTATGGCAGTGGCAGTGGCAGTGGTAATGGTAATGACAATGGTAATGGTAATGGTAATGGTAGTGGCAATGGCAATGGCAATGGCAACGGCAACGGCAACGGCAACGGTAATGGCAATGGAAATGGCAATGGCAATGGCAATGGCAATGGTAATGGCAATGGCAATGGAAATGGCAATGGCAATGGCAATGGAAATGGAAATGGCAATGGAAATGGAAATGGCAATGGCAATGGTAATGGAAATGGCAATGGCAATGGCAATGGCAATGGAAATGGCAATGGTAATGGAAATGGAAATGGAAATGGCAATGGAAATGGTAATGGCAATGGTAATGGAAATGGCAATTGAAATGGCAACGGTAATGGTAATGAAAATGGCAGTGGCAGTGGCAATGGCAGTGGCAATGGCAATAGAAATGGCAATGGTAATGGCAATGGCAATGGCAATGGCAATGGTAATGGTAATGGTAATGGGTAACGAGGCTTACTTTGATGTGCAATGAACAGCGACGTCAACATCACAAGGAGCAAGAGATCTAACTTCAGAGAACCTAAAATGGCAAAAAAGAGTTTGGATGGTGTATGAAAAAAAAAAAAATCAGCACTTAGATTAAGTGACTTCCACAAGAGCTATTACTAATACAGGAAGTGTGTACATATACAGAGAGGGTACAAATGTACAGGAGGTAAAAAGACTAAAAGATCATAGCAGGGTGCCAAGTATTACAGAGGTTAAAGAAAATAGGAAAATAAGAAAATTTTGCACATAAAAACCGGGAAATTTATTTCACAAAACAGAAGTAAAATAGGACCTTCTGTGAAGCATACATGTAAGACCCAACATTTAAGCCCTTTAACACTCCAAATCAATTGAATGATGTAAAGGATTAAGAAAGGTGCACCCCCTTTAATAAATGGCCAGACAATCAACTAACATTAGTAGAATATGTCAAGATCAAGCGTCAAATACAGTATCTGACTATCACTCTATAAAAGGGGCTGAAATTTGTAACAACAAACACCAATATACAGTGATGTACAATTTGCTTTGAATCAGTTAGCCTGCATGCACAAATATTCAACAAAATTGGTCATTTCATTAGCCTGCAGGCAAAATATATACATTGTAGCTGGTGAAATTGATCATGCCACCTCGAACAGAGTTTTGGTGGTGAAGCCACAATCACAAACTGCAAAGTGACAGGGAAGCCCCTCTTCATTCCCCTAAGGGCTCTGCCATCAAGGTTTTGCCCTCTCATGAAGAATCCCACCAGCTATGCAAGGTTTGATATCAATTAAGCTTTAAATTTGAAATATTAATATCTTTGAATAGCATATCTTCCAGAGAAGGAGAACAACAGTTTAATAGTTAATTACACTCTTTCTTTCATTCCAGGAAAAAAAGCACTCCCTCCAGTCAACAGTATGTTCATGTAACAATGCGGCTGCATTTCTGAAAGAAGAAGGGGAAAAAAGTGTCATGAATGAAATGGCGAACTCCCCAGTAGAGTTTCTTCCAGTTAAAGCTTTTAAAACTTGGCACACCATGCCATAGTGAACTTTGACAAATCTTTACCACCATAAAGTCCCGTTAAGATTTGCTCATTGAAAAGTAAAATATTGCATTCCCAGGGCAAATGTAGTATGAATGACCATCCCTACAAACCATTCACACTTTCTTTCTGGTCTTTTCTTAGACACAAGTTTAGTTCACAAACTGTAAGCTACAAACTAAGTACATATAGTTTGGGGAATACCACATATATGTTGAAGATCTACATACATTTTTATTTATTCTTGTTCAAACCATGGCCATTGACTATTTTACCATTGATAATAATTAAATTTACATTGTACCGCTCACCCAGGGCAAGTTATCAAGATTCAACCATGACAGTAAGTTTAGCAAGTAAAATGCAGTGTTTTTTATTAATATTTTATTTTGAGTTAAACTGGTATTTAAATAAGATTTGAATTACTCACCAATTGGCAACTGGTCTATGGCATGGGTAATTGCCTCTGGAATTCCCATTTCTTGGATTCCTAAAACAAAAGAATTAAACATGAAACTCCACCACGTTTACAACAATGATAATGGTAATGAAATCAGTCTGAAACAAAGACCAACACACACAGTGGAAAAAAACATTACCGGAAGACAAAGTGAAACAAAAAGATAATTCTCCAAGAGGAGATGCAAAACATCTCATGTGCAGCACTGCTTTATATCAATTGGCCTTGTTTGAAGAAAACAGACTTCCAAAGACTGTTTCAACTGTTTAACTGTTTATTAATTATCACAGAATTTACAGAAAGCAACATATCCACTGCCCGCAGTTAGCAGGTTAGCTGGTTGAGGCGAGCAGTGGTTACACGTATGTAATACATTTACAGATAGATCACAAGAAAGACTAGAGAAAAAGAGTAGTTAAATAAATAAATAAATAAATAAAAATAAATTTAATTTAATTAAGTTTACAGTCATAGACATTGCAAACATAAGAAGCCAAGTTTTCAGGAAATTTTTGTAATTAAGTCTGGTAAATCAATATAATCATTTTCTTCTAAAAGTATTCGGAGTAAAGTGTCGTGTTATGACCTAGCCAGCCATAACACCACTTTGAGCAAACAGGTTACTGAGGCATATAATTATTATTTTTTCTTTTTCATGCCTTACCTATATCTGATGGATGAAACAGCAGCTCAGGAACAGCAAATCTCTCATTGTTCATCCGCAGGATCTTAAGAAAAATCACACAATATGGCATCTACAAACTAATTATCCTTAATAAGTAGATAAAGAAAGAAATGGTAACTTTCAAGTGTGGTCATACTGAACATTACATGTATACATCTTACTTCATTATTTTTTTTTCTGATTGAGAAGCTGTGTATTAATATTCAACAACAACATAAAATTGAGAGAGAATAGAAGAGATGTTATTTACAACAGAGATTTATGCATTGGCTATAGAACACAAATGGATTTTGTAAGATTAAACAATGCTTTAAGTGTAGGATGTAGCCAATATCCATTCTTTCTTTTTAAAAATTACCATCTTTCTTTTTTTGTCAACAGACAGGATGTTCACTGCTGATCGTAGCTGGTATGCAAGATGTGGGTCAGATAATAAAATATGAACATAGCAAATGACATAGCTCCCTAAGAGTCTCCCAGTAGCTCAGTCAGTTGGTTAAGCCTGCCGCACACTTGAGGAAAGTGCTGATTAAAATTCCTCGCGAGGCAGTTAGCTCAGCTGTTTCCTCAAGTGTGCACTGGATTTTTGGTGAGTTTTTCGCCTCGTGAGGTCGTGAGGCAAATATCTGTCATGTTTGATATTGAGACAAATTCCTCATTGTGTGCGGGCGCCGCGAGAATCTGGCTGAGCCAAATTAATTGGTTAGCCAATAAAATTACATGGCGAACTCACGTGATTTCAAGCTCGACATTCAAGATGGCGGACAGGAGTGTGGTTAACGAAGTTATCCTAGAGAATAAACTTGCTGAGTTCTATGCAGCCTTGTATGTTGCATGTTTATTGTAATATTAAAATCTAATAAAGTGCTAAATTTAAATTATGTCCTAAGATTATATTCTAAAAAAAGTGGATATTAAAACTTTGTTTCAATATCAATTACAGCAATTGCAGTTATACAAATGTCATTTTACATTTTGTATACCCTGAGTGGACCACAAACAAACGGATAAGAAGAGCTGCGAGAAGTTTTAAAATCTCACTCAGGTCATGTTCCAGTGTCTGTCCGTGTCTGTTATACAGTGCTTTCAATTGAGCCTCAAAAGTAATTTGTGTTTGCTTTAGTTTTGCTTGCATGTATTTTTCTGTACTTGGTGCCACCTACAGGTATTTACCTCACATTTGGATTGGTTCAAAAGATTGCTGTCATCTGTTGTGATTGGTCAGGGTGATAGCTTTGAAATGCAGACTTTGCTTCAATTATTTGATTTGTTACATCAGGAATATGAAGGTATATACAAACCTGTTCATTTTCTTTCTTAGATCCAAGCAACATTTCTGTTGTTGACTGAGAAAAGAAAAACACATTCTCATAAATATCTTTTTGTTGCTTTTTCTAGATACAGTGTGTTTTACTAAGTGATCAAACTCAATACACTGAAACAGTGAGATAATATAACAAAAATGATGCTTTTTAACTCATTTATTCCTGTCAACGATTACAATGTTCACGCGCAAATTGCTGGGAGGTGAATAGCACTTGCTATTCCGAGTTTCAGTAGCCAATCAGAGCGCACCAACAATGCTATCCACTGTTTCAGTATATACTAATTAATCATATCCCTGATTTCGATTGGGATAAACTGATCATTACTGGCCAATGAGAGTCAGTAATGAAGAGATAAGAGACAGTGTTCCAGTTAACTTTCAAAGGCAGCGAGTCAATGAATAATTTTAAGGGGTCAACAGCTTGTCGGTCTCTCTAAATCTTCTTAAGTTAGCCATTTGATTTGTCACGTCAGGAAGCCAGCCTTGTCGGGTTTTGACCCGAGACCCCTCTCGTATCTGGAACACTGAAGAGAGAGATCTGGCACAAGGACAATGATAATTATTGGTGCACAAGTAAGATTCAGGCAATGGAAATGGTTAGAACATGTTTTAAGAATGTCACCTGACAAAAACCCCAAGATCGCACTAACATGGGCACTCGAAGAAAAGTGTAGGAGGGGATGGCCTGACTTTGAGGTGCTTGGATACCTGATGAAACACTCTGTTCAAAAGTTTGATAACAGCTTCTCACACTGATCATTAAATGTGGAGAAAACAAAGGGATAACCATGCCAAAATTTATGCAAATTAAGACTGGGTATTCAAACCTCCTTCACAGTAGTGATTTCCTTTATGTTCTCATCATGATTAATAATGATATTTTCAGCCATCATGATTATTCTACTGACCTTAACATAGCCTCTCTTTATATGTGTGTAGTCAGGTAGCACATAGTCCCGTACCACTGTATTTTTAGCCCCTCTTAATCTACAGTGCAAGTTAAAACTGTCTTTAATTAATGTCTCTCTTGGAACAAAAAGCATTGAGTCAAGCAATGCACATCAAGCTATCCAGTAACCATACCATTTTAGTTTATCTGCAAATACCTGCAATTCAACTTGCATTTATTGGTATCTACACTGTACTGCACTTTTCTAGTGCCTTGGTTTCTTATTTTTTGTCTTTTGTTCCTTTTGTTTTTATGTCATTCATGCTCTGTGTCATCTTGCAGCTCATAAACTGTTTCCTTCAGTTGGTGTTTATATTTACAGCAGTCACAATGAAACTGTTCCAGAAAAGAAGCCACGATAAACTATTATACATACTTAGCAATTTTCATGTCTCTGAAGAAGTCATCTGATACATAGCAAGTGTCCTCTTTGACCTGCCACAAGAACAAGAACAAAAAATACGGTAGGGATCCAAATACAATAAACACCCACATAATAAGAACCCACTAGCAATTAAGAACCTGTCAGCCTAGTTAATAAAACAGGTTCTTCTTCAGTTTTTATAATTATGGCGATCAGAAAGTGCAGAATCTCTGACTTGTAATTTCAATATAAAATTTGATATAATTATTACTGTACTGAAAGTCCACAATTAAGTGCTTCTCCTGATTATAGATTTATATAGTTTCAGTGAGTAAAATGTAGTAGACTCACTTTCAATAAAAGCAACAGTTATCAACCAGTTCACAAGTATGATTTAATCTGTTCCAGCAGGAACAGAAAGGGACCATACCCATACAGACTAGTTGGTGAACCAGCAGCAAGCCCTTTTTCCTCTTAAGAAAATAAGAACCTATTTAAATTCTCAGTACACAGCAAATAATATTAAGAACCTTTTCGGCTAACTTGGAAAAATCTAGGTTCTTATATGAACATCTGATTACAAAGCAAATATTTTAGCCTAGTTTTGAGTCACAAAAAGAAAAACATGCAGGGACAACTGAATTTTATAAATCACACGAGGACCAAGTAAAAAGTCTCTTCTTACCTGATTCATCACATAGGTTTCATCCAGGACATGCAGCTGTCTGCAAGTTAATTAAGAAAAGAAAGCATTTGAAGATGTCTTAACCCTTTAACCGTTTAAGCCCTAAGAGTGGTCAGCATCAAATTTCTCCTTGTAATATCAATGCTTTATCAATCAAAAAGGTCATGAGAATTAAGGACAGGATCACACATTTGATTAATTACCTTGATATCCACACAATTTCTCCTCACTACTTCTATAGGAAATGTACAAATGTATAGGGACAAGAAATGAGAATTTAAAAGTTTGATATAAGGGCTTCAAGGGTTATCCCAAATAGGGATCATCTCCAAATTTCTCCATGTAATATGAATGCGTCCGGGGGGAGGGGAGGGGGGTACTCTCTATAATGGGCTATACAGGGATGCTCTGCCCAAAAGGGGTACCTTTTTGAGGCTGGAGGTATTTGAAAGGGTTGGGATTTCACTAGTTGAAGTATAATTAAGAAAGGGTAGGACATGAATTTTTAAAACCTTTCCCAGTCAGTTACCGATAATTGTTTTATTATGCATATTCCTGAGCTGCACTTGTAAAGACAAGCGCGCGCACAAAAAAGTGATCAATGCACAGCAGTCAACTTGTAAGTAAACAACTTACGTCACTTCTGCATGCATAAAACTATTGTCTGTAGGTATGACGTCACTTCTACATATATAAAATTCATTGTCTGTAGGTATGACGTAACAGAAACAGCAAGTAATAATTAGCTGCGTGCTTATAGCCAATCAAAATCGAGCTAGTGACACCAATGTATAATAATAAAGGTGAAAGGCTTTATCAGAGTTGTCAGAAAAGTCTGAAGTAGATGGCTTACTTTGTAATTAATTAACCAGGATATTTAAAACAAACTGCCATCTTGTCTTAGAAAGAACTGCCAACTTAAGCAAAGTAGCTGACCAAATCATATAACAAATATGTGGCGATTTTTGCCAGCAACCAGCTACTATTGACAACCTTGTTTATATCAGAAAATACACAGTTCATTATATGTGTTTATGTTGTGGTTCAATTTTATCCTTGGTTCAAATTTTATTTTCCTTTGTTTTTGGCTAAGGTTATGTATGATAATGAGTTTAAACAAAGGAAAATAAAATTTGAACCAAGCCGAAGGATAAAATTGAACAGCCACGACATGTACAGTGCACTTGAATTTTATTTACCTGTAAGATATGATTTCCTTCAAGTGATTTGTTAACAATTTACCACCAACATTAATCCTGTGGAAACATAAAGAATCATCATGAATCATAGTTTGTAGTGTATAAGAGACTCTACATGCGCACATTGTACACTCTCCATATGTATCAAGAATAAGGAGAAGAAGTTAGAAATGACTAAATGACTAGTACAAAAACATGCTGGCTGTGCTTAACACCTTGTTGAATGTACCTGTATGTACACTGTATGTCATTGGGTGGTGAAGTTAAGTCATTGGCCTTGTCTCCTACACCTATTTATACTTAAAACTAGTATGGGAGATTTAATGAACCAACATTACTGTTCACAATCAAAGGTGCCTAGATGAGTCAACTTGTGAATAATTATAACATGCTCTAAATAAAATATTCTGCACACCTTCAGACCCTGAGTCTGCCCTCTGCTCCACCAACCCCCACCCCATGCATCCAACTCCCCACCCTGCCCTCCTTCCAACACCATCCCTGTGGGTTTACAAGGCATGCAGGTGACCATTATGTAGTGTATATCGAAGGATCATTATTTACAGCTGATATCGAGCGAATGATCGAAGGAAATTTCTACCCAAATTTTACAATTCATTGAATGCTTCGCATTTGTTTCATGAGTTATTCGCATTTACTTCATGAGTTATTTGCATTTATTTCTGATCATGAGTTATTCACATTTATTTTATGAGTTATTTTCATTTATTTCATTTACTGTAGTTCATGAGTCGCCTGTGTTGTGGTCTGTCTTAGTCACATTCACATACATGGTATACCTGCCAAGTCTCGCGCCTTAGGCACGAGTCTCACGCCTTAGGCACGAGTCTCACGCCTGCGAGTCCAAAACTCCGATCTCATGTCAACTCACGCCTATGGAGCAATTTTTCACGCCTGACTTATAGATTTGAGCTATCAGCCTTAACTGATTGCATCACCCAATTAAAAATATAGTTATGTTCATGAAAATTTGGCACTTTTTTGTAGGTTTTTATTGCTCTAAACATTACAATATAATTACAGCTGGATGTTATTAAACGGAGGTCTGAGACCCATGGAAACTTCCGAATTCTTTGGAACATCTTTGGACATCTTTGGAATAAATTGGGCTGTCTTCAGATTTGATTGGGTCGCCTTCGGAAATCCTGGCACTCCCATGAAAAATTTCTCACACCTATCACTCGGAAAAAGTTGGCAGATATAACATGAGTTGGGCAGGTTTGGGTGGGATCATAAATGGATTGATAGTGGCTGCTAACCAGGGTCTTTAAATAACTGCTTTAAATTACTGAAACATACTGACATACAATAATATTACCACTTAAATATTCCTAAAGTGCAATTTACTGAACAATTTATACATGTACATACGGAAATTGCACTAAGCGACTTGCTCATAATAAATATTATTCAACGTCACCTTTTTACACCCTTCTTCAGGACTTTGCCATTGAAAACTGGTACAATATGTGTGAAGGAATATCCCGAGTCCACAACCAGACATACAAGATGTTTCTCTGACTCATCACTATGGCTTTTGTAAGCACTCAACTGGGCAGCTTGAAATACAAATGACAACAAAATCAAATTAATTACCGGTACAAGATAACAACTAATCTTTTAAAAGATTTAGTGCAGAACTAAATTACATGACATGATTATTTTACCTGTTGTACGACAAAGAGCTTTGAAACCGTATTCCTCAAACAAAATTTCATCTGCAGCATCCTGAGAAACAATCAGTCCAGCATATATGTCATATCATCACATACAAGTATTGTCAGTGTTACATGTATATCTTTTCAATATATTTGGAGTTGATTTTGTGTGTAGCTTGACTAGAGAATGAGGCATAAAAAGAGATTTGCCTACTGTATGTTGTCTCTTTTACTACCGTCATGACCCCTTGGGTCCATTGTCCACCCCTCCCAAACCTTTCTTCTTCTCTGAATGAGCTTCAATAATATCAAGTCTGAAATACATAGGCAATAGATTTCTGTGATTAAGTTTAATATTCATGTAGGATACATGAAGAATATTTGTTCTAATCATGATAATCTGAGAACGGACAAACATACTTTGATGGAGGTAAAATTGAAGTGTGGCTCAGTTAGAAGAAGAGTTGTTTCAGCGAAGTCAACCTTGGAAACAAAAATGAAAAAGACAACTGAAGTGACAGAAAAGACAGAGCAATAATAGAGTGGCACTGTATTCTATAACAATAATATTATTTGTAACAAGAGAGATATGGCAGCTCGATCATCTCCACCCTCCCTTCCTATATTGATTATTATTTATGTTGATTGATTTTAAAAATGTTCAACTGTGTTCGAATAGTTCGATTGTGTTTGAAAATCGAATGCTATGGAACCCTGACAAATTGTTTTGGGGCTTGATGGTGTGTGATTACCAAACCCAATCAAATTCAATCAGTTGATTGGGTTTGACTTGGTTCAATTGACTTTGATTACCAAACAGTTCAATTTAATAGTTACAAGTCATTGGGAGTAATAACACTAAACCAATATTTTTTAGATTTCCTTTGATAAAAAAAAATATATATGCCTGTTGGCTTTTCAAAGTGATACTAATGCACCAGTCAATTGAAAATCCTGGTCCCCCCACCCCTGAGGGAAAGCAGGGATATTCACTTCATAATTTATGCACTACCTTTTAATCCCCCATGCACGTGCAAACTTGGAATGTTATGTCTTGTTACCTTCATCACGTCTTTGCCAAACATGTAATCCCATATCTGCTTCTCTACATCCCAGTTGACTAAGAAGCCCTTTTGAAAAGGCATCACGTAAAACAAGCTCGAATAATCTTTACATTCCTCGAGTTGATCGCCAATAAACAACTTTCTACGCTCGCCCTTTGCTTTGAAAATACAGTTCGGGATAAGCCTAAGAAAGAAAGAACACACCATATTCTTACTTCAAGGCACAGAGATATGTTTTATGACGTTTATTACTTACCTTGGGCTGTCTTTTGTGTTAAATTCCACTTTGGCAGCACTGGCGCCATTATCAAGCACCAGAACCGCCATCTTGGATTTAGATTTACTAACTTGATCCCAGGGCTCCACAAACGAAAACAATCAAGTGACCTTGGAACTACAGGTGACACAGGAAACCCAATCACCCAGAACGCGGGTATGAGAGGGACTTTATTTATGGCCACGGTTTACAATAACTTTCAAAATCTACCAAACTGATTGTGGTCTCATTGTGGTCCCTACGAGACATCTAAAGTCGACTGTATTAAATGACATGCATACCTTTTGTAAGTGGTGATGACTGCTAACATAGCACCATGTTATTATTTAATTTGGGCTACTGATGCAGTTTCTGATGGTTTGTAGGATCCAATTTTTGTGAGACTTACATACCGTAGACTGATTTCTTTAGGTGGAATTTACATAATAGTTAGTATAAATTGTCGGGAGTACCCCCCCCCCCCCCGGGGGGGGGGCTGTATTCAAGTAGAATCAGTCGGCATTAGAAAAACGGGAGAAACTCTTTTCTCCTGTTCCCCACCGTCCCTTAAAGTGAAACCACTGTTTTTTTCTCCCATTTAAGTCATCTTTTCCTCTCAGGGTCGCATCCCTTGCGTAAAATTCCGAAAGTGATGGTCCTCCAGAAGTTAGGGCTACCCAAAAGTATCGGACTTAATACCGATTTAAACCTGAAAATTGGAAAAGGAAACTATATATATATATATATATATATATATATATATATATATATATATATATATATATATATATATATATATATATATATATATATATATATTTTTTTTTTTTAAATATTTTTTTTAATTTTTTTTTTCCTTTATTGAGTGTTCCTCTTACATATTAACAGATACTTACAAAGAGCGGCGTTATTTAAACAAAATATCTTACTACACATATGTTGAGTAACAATAAAGAAAAAAAAAACAATAATAAAAATAAAATAAAGTAAAATAAAATAGATAAATAAATAAATAAAAAGAAAATAAGGGGCGAGGCGAAGAAAAAGACTTTATAGCAGTTAAACAATGGAAGTAGCTAAAAAGGTCTTTTGTGCATGAGTAAGTAGTGTTAGGGGCATGAGGGAGATGGCTCCAAAAGAGTCAAATATTCTTAAGAGATGCCGTTTAGGAATACCCATTCTTTAGGTAAGGGTTGGTTTGCAATTCCGTGAACATGTATACTGTGGATCGATTTAAGGTATTTAAGAAAACCGTGGAGTGATGGAGTAGAATCTTTCATTTTACAGAGCCAGATGAAGTGTCTGGCAACAAGAAAACAAAAATTGATTTGGTGATGAAATTTTGATGAATCAGGTTTTAAGCCAAGTGCCAGAGATATATCCAAAGAGAAATGATCTTGAATGATTTGAAAGGCTCTTAGCCGCGCTATTACGCTTTCCCAGAAAAGTGTTGTTGTATGGCAACTCCAGAAAAGATGAGTTAGTTTTTCACATTCTTTTTTGACAAAAAGAGCACTGCGGGTTCTCTTTTATTCGTATTTTGGTTAAAAAATCATTTGTCGGTAGTCTCCTGTGCAGAAGTCTAAACTGGAATTCACGAAGTTTTGTGCTTCCTGTGATTTGGGGGGCTAGTAGGTAAGCAGCGCTCCAGTTTACATCGTTTTGCTTCAAACTACAGTCTTTAAGCCATTTCTGTTGGCTGAGGGTAGGAGCAGAGGCCTTCTTCGCAACAAGTTTATCATACACAAGTCTATTTGATTTTTGAGATTTGATTAATTTGGTCAAGAAGCTTTCATATTCATTGTCATTATCTGTGAGGTCGCGTAGGTTACTTGCTCTCCGGAGAGTTTTTAAGGCAGAAATAAGTCCTAAATATGTTAAGGGCTTGATTTTAAAGCCGTACTTTTTCTGCAGCTCTTGAAAGGTGAAAAAATTATTATTACTATCTTTTAAGTGTTTTATTTTCCTAATACCTCTACATTCCCATTCCTTGTAGAAAATTGGGGCGTTGTTAATTCGCACCAAAGAGTTGAACCATAGACTATTTTCAAGAAACTGCTTTTCAGATGTTAATTGCTCTTCAAAATTTGTTTCTGACCAAATTAAAAGAAGTTCTTTTAAGAAATTGTCTGTTGTATTAAAAATCTTATTTGTATCTTTTTCATTAAGGTTGCCTGTAAAAAGGAGGCCATAGCCAAACTTCTTAAGGTGAATGTCAAAAAACAATTTCCATTTGCCATGATTGTCAGTATCCAAATATTTTTTAATCCATGATACCTTCAAGGCCTTGTTAAAAGAATGTATATCAATCATTTTGAGACCACCGTCTGGGTAGTTATTTACCATTATGTCACGTTTTATTTTATCAGTTTTTCCATTCCATAGAAACAGGTAAAATAGCTTATTTATCTCTTTGATTATGGACTCGTTTGTGCAGAGAGACGCAGAAATGTAGACAATTTGAGAAGCTATTAAGCTTTTTAGTACTACGATTTTCCCAGTTAAGGTTAGTCTACGGTATTTCCAGTTGTTAAGTATGATTCTTATTTTTTCCAATTTTTCCTTATAATTTAAGAAGGCAGTAGTGTCAGGGTCTATGGAAAACTGTATGCCAAGAGATTTCACTTGATCTTTTTTCCATCTAAAGTTTCTTTCAGGAGCAAGAATTTCATTACTACCGCTTTTCAAACCGATCCAGAGGGCTTCTGTTTTCTTGCTGTTAAGCTTGAGACCAGAGGTCTTGCCGAAGTCATCGAGTATACTAAGGGCGGTCGATAGTGTCTGTTGTGAGCCGTCGAGTATTAAAGTCGTGTCGTCTGCGTATTGACTTAGTTTAATTTCTTCCTGATTCACACGGATTCCCTTAATGTTTTGATTTTGTCTAATTACTTTGGCTAGAATTTCCACCGATAAAATAAAGAGATAAGGAGATAAAGGGCAACCTTGCCTAACTCCTCTTTCGACTTTAAAAAAACTACTCGTCCATCCATTATTCAAGACGCAGCTTTCTATGTTACTGTAAAAACACTTTACCCAGTTTATCAAAGTAGGGCCAAAACCAAAATATTGCAGCGTTTTTGTAACGAAAGGCCATTCTATCGTATCAAACGCTTTTTCAAAATCAAGAAATAAGAGCAGTCCGGGAATGTTTTTTTCTTTGGCGAAACGAATAACGCTGTCTATAAGCCTAATGTTTTCACCAATAAATCTGCCTTTAATAAATCCAGTCTGGTCATAGCTGATTAAATCGGGAAGAACATTTTTCAGGCGATTTGCAATAGACTTTGCAGCTAGTTTATAATCACAGTTGAGAAGGGTTAATGGCCTCCAGTTTTTGATGAAGTGCGGATCTGCGTCTTTCTTGGGAATGAGTTTGATAATACCCCTTCTCTGAGTAATGGACAGTTGACCCGTATCGTATGAAAAGTTGAGTGCTCTTATAAGTATTTTGAATATATCTTTCCAGAAAACCTGATAAAATTCAGCTGGTAACCCGTCAGAGCCGGGTGTTTTCCCATTTTCCATAGTTCTTAGAGCTGCAAGGCATTCCGTTTCTGTTAAAGGGCCTTCGCAGTTATTTTGTTCTTCCTCGTTTAGGATCGTGTCATTTTCATGGCTGAAGAAGTCAGATGAATCGATTAACGAGTGTGAGCTTACGTTTGTAGTATATAAATTCTTATAGAAAGACTGGCACTCGGCTAGTATTTCCTGATCTGAGGTAACATAGTTGTTAGCATCTTGTTTTATCTGGCTTATGGTTCCTTGTTTGCAGTGTCTATTTTCAAGATTTAGAAAATATTTGGTATTTTTTTCTCCCTCATTATACCATCTAATTTTCGATCTTAGGATAGCGCCTTTTGTTCGATGTTCAATAATCTTATCTCGTTCACTTCTTAGATCACTAAGTTGTTCTAAAAGATCGTGATTTCGTGATTCGTTAGACTCTTGATCTATATCTTTTTCTAGTTTCGATATCATCTTTTCTAATTCAGCCTCGCGTTCTCTAGTTTGTTTAGACTTGTTTCTGGCGTAAAATAGCGATGTTTCTCTTATTTTCAGTTTAATCATGTCCCAAAGTAATGCAGGGTTAACCGAGTCGTCTTCTTTATATTCATTTTGAACGTTCGTGATTGTTGATTTAATAAGGTTGACATACTCCGTTTCGGTAAGATACGAAGTGTTCAATTTCCAAAACCCCGGACCTCTTTGGTTTGTATGAAGGGACAGATTTATAGTGATCATGGAATGATCTGTTTTATAACCTGGAATAATATCGGCAAGAGTGACGTTACCTAATAAGCTTTGACTTACTAAAAAGAAATCAAGTCTACATTGAACCGTTGGTTGCCGTTGTCTCCACGTATATCTTTTTTCATCTGGATTAAATATTCTCCAAACGTCAACCAGGTCGAAATTTTCTTTAATTTCGTTAATAATCTTTAGACTATTTTGATGGGTTTTTGCAACACCACCCTTTTTGTCTTTGTTAATGTCCAGTACAAGATTGAAGTCTCCACCTATAATTATGTCTTCGCATTTAAAGTCTAAAAGATGATCAGAAAAGTTTTGAAAAAAGGCAGGGTTGTCTTCGTTTGGAGCGTATATGTTAGCGAGAGTCAACAGTTTTTCGTTGGCTTTGATGTCGCAGATAATGAACCTCCCCAAGGGGTCTATATAAACTCTTTTGAATTGTAAATTAAAGTTATTATTGAAAAGAAAACAGACACCTGCTTTGTTGCTTTCATAAGAGGTGAAAACGGTTTCGTAACCCCATTCTGCTTTCCACAAGTGATTTGTTTTATCGATGCAGTGAACTTCTTGTAGCATACAAATTGATGCTTCCTTTTTCCGGAGCCAATTAAATAGCTCTCTTCTTTTAGAGCCATCCCTAAGTCCCCTAACGTTCAAAGAAAATATTTTCAAGTCCATTGTGCAGCGCAATTTCATGCCTTGTATTATTTTCTAGAGAAAAATATGCGTGCCTCAGTATAGCATGTGTGTGACGTGTCAAAAAAATAAAGCGAAACTTAGGCATTAAAGAAATTAAGCAAATTAGACTATGTGTATTACGGTAGTAAATAAATAAATCTATAGAATAATAAGAAGAATTAAATTAAATAAGAAGACACTGTCAGTTTATAAAAGTCCTGACAGAAGGCTAGTTAGAGTTAAAATAATTTTAAAGCGAGAAGAAACTAAGTTTTTAGTTGAAAGCAGCTCTTAAATTTAAACAGGCGCTTTCTCTCCAGCCTAGAAACAATAGAATTTGGCTTGCTGATCATTTAAATTTATAAGTTATCTAAATCATCTTCAGTGGAAATTCTTACAGGAGATCCATCGGGCGAGGTCTTAACATAAACCTTACCATCTAATGTCCAAACACTGAGAAGTGTTCCATCTTGCCTTCGTTTGTTAGCTTCACTTACAAGTTTTCTCCTGTAGGCTGTAAGATTCTCATTGACAAATATGCGTTGTTGTTGTCTAGTGGAAGGATAACTAGGAAATATATCCGAGATTTTAACGTGCTTTAGTTTAATACGTTCCTTGTAAAACTTGGACTTCACCTTGTGGTTGCAGAATTTGACAATAATGGCTTTTCCAGATCCACGCTTCAGCTTATGAGAAATTTCGATATCTTCGGACTCTATCGTGATGTTCAAGGCTTCGGCGACTTTGATAACGGCCATCTCAGTGTCAGAGTAGGCGTCCTGAGGTATGCCGCAGATTTCTAGGGAATTTTTTCTTGTGTATTGTTCTAAATCGTCTAGTTCACCCCACATTCGATCGGATTCTTCCATTTGTTTTTCCAAATTCTTTTTGGCTTTTCCTAGCTCATTCCCCGTCGACTCTAGCGAGATCTTTAAGGTTTTGTTTTCATCTTTGGCCTTTTTCAGCGTCGCTTTCAAATCTTTGATTTCTTTCTCGTTGAAGTTAGCAGAGTCTTTCATGTCTTGGATGTCCTTCTTCAGCGTTATATTTTCCTTTAGGACTGACGCTATTTGGAACTGGATCTCTATCAGTAGCTGCTTGATTTCAAGGAGACTTGGTGCTTCTTGTTCATTAATCGAACGAAACGCTTCTTCAATATTAGGACTTTCATCAGCCGCCATATTAGATTTCTTGGCCGCACTTGATTCTTCTTCTGTTGAGCCACGATCTTTTCTTTTGTTCTTCTTTGCAGGCATTTACGTTTAAGAAGATTAATTACATGTTCTGCAAGTGCTACACAGATTATAGATGGAAAAAAAAAGCTGGAGAGGCGCCTTCTTCGACAAAACTAAGCGGACGCGATAGAAGAGCGTCCAACAGCCATCTTAGCTTCCAGGCTCCCCCCTGTCCTATATTCCCTCAAAAGCAATCCGATGCAACAACAGCTTAGAACTAACTGAACAATGGTGTTGACAAACGTATGTTACCTTGATTCCTTTTATATTTCGAGCCAGAACATCCACTTTTGCGGTCGTATATGACCCTGTGCAATAAATTTCTTGGACTCGGATTGTTCCCGTATTTTATAGCAGTCCGAAAGTAAGTCAATGTCACCTGAAAGTAGCAGTACCACCAGAACACTTAGAGCTTCTGGTAACGGGAGCCCCTACTTTCGGAATTCTACGATATTCTCAGTGGATCCTCAGTACACAAGCAACTTTTTCTGCGAACCGGATTAATTACATGTAAATGAAATTGTACGCTGCAACTGAAAAGTGGAAACCTCCTCCTCAATTTTCTACGTTGGAAGACAAGCTGAAATGATTGGAGTGATTTTCCTCATCGTTGCGCGGTAAGGAGGGGAAGGAAGGGAGATGGATGTTCAACATCCCCCAAAAATGTTGGCCAACAATTTAAAGGCTTTTAGCTGGAGCTTGCGGGATAAACAGCTAGCGCGCGACCCCGTTGAAAGAAGCGCGCGCTTTTCTAAGTCTCCATTGTTACGTATTTGAATCAAATGCGACAAACAGTAGCAAACTGTCCGCTAGCGGTCTTGAGTCAGAAAGTTGTTTTTACGCCGAAAGGAAGAATAAATTATGCATGCTGTTGTAGCAAACACGAATGTCCCAGGAAAGGTATCGGCCCACCAGAATGAAAGCGCAACCGAGAGATTGCAACGACAACTGAACGAACTGAAAAACATAATGCGAAATTATCATGAACATATGGATCGTGTTGAAGAAATGTACTGACGAAGAAACAAAAGTGGACATTAACAGATTCAAGACAAAGGCTGAACAGCGGTGTACGATTGTGAAGAGAGAACTAGCGAGAGAAGCCAGGTTCATTGCAAGACTTGCAGAGATGAACAAAGAGTTGGAGAAACTCAAAGAGAAAGATGAAACATCATTAAAAACTGAGGCGAATGACGCGGCAAAAAGCGCTGTAAAATATACTACTGTATATCAAGTCACGCGCTTTGTCAAGATGGGTTGTGTCTTGGTGTTAGACTCTGTAGCAGCTTATACACTGTACAATGCCACAAAACCACTGTTCTTTTTCTAATCGTGGATCAGAGCCCGTAACAAAGAACACAGTGGTTAGAGAAGGACGTCAATGAGCAAAATACGAGAGACGAAACTGAGCTCCAACTGTTCGACTTGTCGTTCCGGTTTTGAACTTTCTGCGACATATGGATGTAAATAGGTTTTCGCTGATACAATATAATTATGTTTGTTTGGTATTGCTGTGCTGGCTGATTAAAAGAAAAGTTTTTTTTATTGCGTGATTATTTGAGTAAATGGTTATCAAAACTTTTCACACTGGCCACGGTAACAGAATCAGAAGTGAAAAGAGGACAAATATAACCTCCTGCAATAAACGGGAAAACAGTAGCTTTCCTTTACTTCCGATTCCGTTCTGGTTTCGTTGGTTACAATGTATTGAATACATTCATTGTAATCAGAATCGAAAGCAGAACCCTTGTCACCGTTCAAGGGCGTTAACAGGGAGAGAGCCTTTGAGATGTGATGGAAAAATAATATTAGCTAATCACAGAGCTCGTCCCCAGTCCTTTTTTCTGCAAGTAAAAGTTTAAACTAAAAAAAAAAAAAAAAATGCAGCCTCCCAACCTCGTTCTCAGCCTCCTTGTTTAATCTTTGCAGCATTAAAACGAGGCTAACATCAAAGAAAAGCTCTGAAAGGCTGCTGTTACTTTATATATTTGAACTTTTAGAAATGATTCCCGGTCCGCCATCCACTTAGTAAAGAAAGAGCGTTTCCTATTCACGAGTTGGATCATAGGAGCCTTTGCTTCAATGTTTGGTGGGTGATTTGAGGGTCATGGAAGCCGTCATTCAAAATAACGGTTTGACTCACTCAAAAAATGGCGTTTCCTATTATGAAAAGCAATGATTTTCTCTCCATAAGTTCCCTGGATAGCTAAGTTATTTTAACAGAGCTTGAAGTTATTCCACTGGCTATGCCAAATACCATTATACGTTAAGTTGTTCAGGCTTTTGCATTCACTGGATATTCACTAGTCTCCTGCACAGCACAGCCAGATAAAAAATTTTAAGCAAGGTTATGGTTCCACAACAATAATTGTTAATAATTTTAATAATTCAATTATTAAATTACCAGTCACACAATTTCAACATTTTCCAACATTTTATTAGAGAATAATTTTCTTTAATAGTTGCAGCTGCGTGGCAATTGATGTCCATACCACAGCGACTTACATGGGCCTGTAACACCACTTGTATAAACAAACTTCAAGCAGAGATAATAAGAAAGCTTATTTACATCCATGCCATCATAAGCAAGATGGTGCCACATATTCATGTTCATCTGATAGATGGACAAGTTGGAATAATTTACCACTGACAATATATCATCATTTATTTATCATCATCATCATGATCATCATCGTCGTCCTCCTCCTCATCATCATCATCATCATCACCATGACTGTCGTCGTCATCATCATCGTCATCATCATCATAAACCACTCCCATCACTTAGCTCTATGTCAATGAAAACATTCTTCACATGTATTAACTATGAGTAGCTCTCTCAAAAGGGGTGGCACTAGGCATACTTGTTCCCAGGGTCTCTCTTCTTTCCAGGATAGAAAGAAGAGAGAGCCTGGGAATAAGTTTGAGCACTACTGGCAATAGACCTCTTTAGCTTGTTTGTTTTGTTTTCCCAATGTACGTCATGTGATATTCTCAAGGGAAATTGTCCTAAAGTTGTCTTTTCATAAATTATGCATACATATGCAAGCGAAAAAAACAAAATTTAAAAGAAACAGTTCTCTAGGGTAACATCACATGCAGGGGCGGATCCAGGATTTTGAAATGGGGGGTGAAATTTTAAATGCAATAGAACCAAAGCCTGTTTTTTTTATTATTTATTTGAGAAATACTTTAGAAAAAAGAAAGAAAAGGGTCTCAGAAAAGGGGGGTGAAAATTCACCCATTAACCCCCCCCCCCCCCTGGATCCGCCCCTGACATGATCTACATTGGGAGAACAAAACATACAAGCTAAAGAGGTCTATAATGGCGGTATTTGATGGTGTTGCAGAATCTACTGTTGGTTAGCTATTGTGTTGCAGTGTGGGTATTGCTTACTGTACATGTACAGGTCTTTTTAATATTTTGTTTTACATCATTTCTGCAACCCCAAGAAACTATCCACTGCAATAAGTTAGTCAATATAACGGTTCTGGGAAATGATTTTGAAATCCCCTTCTTTTTGCAGTAAGAATAAATGATGTACAATAATCAGTTTGATTGTTTTGCAAAAATATTGTAAATGTCTTATTGAAAACAGACAACACTACAAGAAAATATGTGCTAATTCAATAATTTAGTTTTCATCTGAGTGGTTTGAATAAATTACTTTGAAAAAATAACTCACTTATACTAAAAGTTATTTTTTATATTATTCAATAAAAGGAGTGAAATAATCAGTGGTACTATGATTGGAAAACAGGGTGGTGGACAAAACACTGACCTCCAGTCCATCGACCAACCCGATGGACTACCCAAATGGAATAGGGTTACAGAGATGCCAACCTCTGGAGATTGAAAATAGGGAGATTTTTTTCTGAGGGTAAATTCTGAGAGAGACATGTCTTCGCATTACCTTTTTTTTGGTTGTGAGTATGTAGGGGGTCCGGAAAACGGCATTCCTGCGTTTGTGAAGTTAAGAGACCGCATTTGTTTTTGGATTTTGGGAACATTTGGGTTAAAATCTTAGCCTATTGTAGAGAAAAGATCCAAAGTCACTTTTATCTGGGAGATTTAGTAACCTGTACGGGAGACCGGGAGATTCGTTCCATATCTGGAAGACTCCTGGATTATCCGGGAGAGTTGGCATAAGTGGGGTTTGGGTGGTCCATTTGGTCCATCGAGGTAGTCCATGGACTGGGGGTCAGTATTTTGCCCACCACCAAAAAACAGAGCTTGGGGGAGGGGAGGGGGAAGAAGGCCTTACAGTTGGGATTTTTCAGTGCTTGGTTTAATTTTCCGAAGAGCATCTTTGAGATCTTGCAGGTCCACAATATCACCAAATTCATTTTCCTTGTGATCAAGTAGGATTCCTTGATCCCCAGGCCCAACTACAAAAACGCCACCAAGAATGCGGCCTTCTCCAACCAGGTTGCCTTCAATTCCCTTGCCTCTGGCTCGGAAGTATGACTTCCATACACCAACATGTAAAAGAGCTGACGAAAAATGACATTCAAATGTCAGCACAAGCATCCGGTTTGTCATTTTTGTAATAATTGGTTGAATATTGCTCGCTGGGCACTTTGTTGGGTACTTCCTTGCATGCACATTTCTTGATTTGAACTGAATTTTTCTTTAAAGTGCAGACAGAAATGCTGATAACTGTTACTTGACAGATGACAAAACACTATATTCAATTTTACAGTTCACTGACTTTATATTAAAATTTATTAAACTAACCATCAATTTTGCCATCTTGAGATTGCTGTTTATAGTTTAAAGAATATATTAACCCATTGACTCCTAGAAATATTAAGTAGAAAACGGCAATTTAAAGCCACTATTGCCATTTTCTGACTGCTGTAGAGGCAAATTGCAAGCATAACTGTCCGACGTTGTTTGCAACATGAAAACTAAGCTACCTTTCTTTTCTGGAACAAATAAATTGACTTTTGGTTTTGGCATGAACACATTTAGCAACATTTTGAGTTTTTGAACAAGAAAAAGATTAATAAGCTTGACAATTCTTTTTCTTTATTTTACTCTTGGTTCTTTTTTGTTCTTATTCCATTTTTTCCCTCCCTGTTGACCTTTCACTACACTTTATTTATGTTGTAAAAGTTTTCCGGAAAATGCTGAAAAAGGGGAAATTGTCTAACAAGAAGTGACAAGAATGGTAGGAAGACCAAATTTTCCTTAGATTTTGCCAGCCAAATCTTACAGCTTTTTTACATGTAACTCTCGCCCAATTCACAAGATCTCTCTCATTTGGGCACTTTTTGAAAGATTCAGGGCCTCACTGAAAACCGCCATGGGATGGGGGCGGGGCTCCCTGGATAAATATTATTATTATTATTATTATTATTATTATTTCTTTCTTCTGCATGAGTTAGTTATAAAATACATCTTTTGTTGTAAAAGAGGGATAAAAAAACGTCACAAATGGTAGAAGGACTGTGATGGAGTCACGGGTGGTTTCGGGCGTTTGAGGTGTCGGTGGGTTAATATACAAGTCATGTATAATATAGCCATGAAATCCTGGTTGTATTATTATTAATTAATATTCTCTCACTTATAATTATTTCCTCCACCCCCCCAGTAAACAGCACTACTCACCACTTAGAAACATCCACCTTTGCTCTGGACCATAAAACTTTTTCTGAAGAAGTAAAGAGATTGCATAAACGCTGTAAATTCGCAGTTGGTCATAAAAATAATAAAATTAATGATCACATGAAAGAACAAGAACATATAAAAAAGCCCACTGACAACCAAGTGTATAACAATTACACTGTCTTTTCAAAAGAAGAAGAGAACCTATAGACAGCCTTAGATTCCACTGATGACAATTCAAGGTATTCCAGTCAAGAATGGTGACAATTAGAGTACACCAGTAGTTTTGCTGTTTTTAACCTTATTGTCTTTTAGGCCTAACAAGCACTCTCTTCTCAAAATAATGATTGAATCATGCATATTTAATTGAAAGAATTCCAACCAGCCTTATAAAGATCCTAAATTTTCTTAAAGACTTTATCTCTATATATAGTGCTTCAGGCAAAGATATTTTATTAATCCTTCAAATTAAACAAAAAATCATTTGTTTCAGGTAAAAAAAAAAACAACAACAACAACATTAATTTTTAGCAAGAATATCACTAACTGCATTCTTGCCCAGTCATGAGTGTGGGGCAGAAAAAATCTGGGTCCCCAATAGTAATCAAACCTGTGACCTCGATCCATATGTACCTGTCATATGCTCTATAACCACTGAGCTATGAGAGACTCACGGTGAGGTGATAAATAAGAAAAATGGTAAATTTTAAGCTTGGTAATGAAATGAGAAAGATATAATATTCATCATGTCACAAGCCAGGGACAAAGAAAAAAATCTGAGTTTCCAACAGGAACCCACAACCTTCCATACACCGGTCAGATGCTCTAACCTCTGAGCTACAAGAGACTCAAGGTGAACTAGGCCATTTACTAGGTTCATGTATGACACACATCCTATGTACTGCTGGGATCAGCAATTTTGAAAGCATCATGCAGTTTTAAGCCAGGCAGGCTCCCTGCAGCTTGCTTTTGGAAAAATTGAAAACCACCTGGTTGCACCTGGTTTTTAAAGATGCTGTCATTCTTGAAGATACAGTGTTGTGTAGTTTGTACTTTTTGTTCTCAATCTTTGTATGCTAAAACGGATTGGTATCACCAAAATTGTCAATAAACATCATGGCCAGGTTGTTCAAAGCATGATTAAGCTACAGTAACCCAGGATAAGAATCAATTTTGAATCCAGTTAAATAACTCAACAATTGAAAATTAATATTCCAAAGTTGTCCGCCCTTCAGTTTTGACTTTAACTTGTCTTCACGACTAGCTACAAAATAATAACCTTTTGAAAACATTTTTAAACAGAGAATCCTCACTAACTTTTCATCCAGGATTAGCATTAATCGGCTTTCGAACAACTGGGCCCTGTATTTAATTTCTTGGCAAACATACATTGCCGCTGAACAGGGGCAAAAGGTCATTGCCAAAACGACCATTTGATGCAAGTCAGAATACCCTCTGCCTTCCCAAAACCCTGGGGAGAATCTTGTCATGTGTGGTGATAAATAAGAAAGATGGTTAATTTTTTTAGCTTGGTAATGAAATAAGGGAGATGTAATGTTCATAATGTCGTGCACATGGGGCAAAGGAAAATCAGCCTCCTAGCAACTTTCACCTCTACAAAACAACCACTTAACTCTGTCCTCAGGGAGAGGTTGAACTGAACATGTGTAAACCTTTGCCATTGGCTATTAAGGGTCATATAAACTTTAACTACGAACCATACATGTAAATTTTCCCATGCACAAATACATGATAGGTTTTTTGCATGATTTTGTATATGTTGTAGTTCAAATTTTCTTTGGTTTGAAATTTTTCAAACCAGTTTAATTGTTATTTTTCTTTGTCTGAGATTCATTATCCTAATCTGAGACAAAAGAAAACAAAACTCAAACTTTTCAAACCAAAGAAAAATTTGAACCATGAAATTTTTTTATATAACTAGTAATCATGCCACATGTTACCTCTTCATCCAGGTAAATTGTGGAATTCAGATATGGTTGGAATTCCTTTGCTCCCTTTTTCTCATGAACCACACCCACAAGGTTAACACCTATCTGGTCCAGTTCAGGTTTCAGAGAGGACAGCTCCAAAGCCTCCTAAAAAATACAAATTAAACATGGATAATGTTCTAGAGAAAAAATAGTTATAACATAAATATTATTCAATATAAATATAAACCTTAAGCAATATCTTTTCCCAAGAATTCAGATTAATTTAATACAGTTTTGTATATTGTTTATTAATAAGTGCTATGGAAGATGCTTTTCCTTTTTAGTATAAAATTGAAGCTTTGGCTTAGAACTATCAGACAGTAGCTTCTTTAGCAAGTGACGTTGCACAGCTTTGTTGCCATCTGCACTTATGTCAGGAAATGCAGGCATATTTGACAGAGTTGTTTGTCATTTTCATATTAGTTTTACTTTAAATGTGACACAGAATTTTGTGTGTTTTGGTGAACTTTTATAGGTGAGGACACTCTGTGATGCCAGTCATGGAGTAGAGTGGCCTCCTCTGACTGTATTTCTGGACATAATTTATCTCCCCATCTGACACATGACTAAAAAGTTGGATCCCTGTTCCTGATCATGCAGCTTGGTTGTCTTCTTTTGATATGGATGGCCTCCTTTTTAGCTTGACTTTCTAATACATTGGTACATGTTCAAGTCCCATTTACCCTGAATTGTTTCAGTCTTTCTTTTCAATGACTGCATGCAAAATTTCGTAAAATTGTTTCAGGATCTTTCAGTAAAAAACAATATTTTGACTGTTCACAGTCTCCTATTTTCCCGTGTGTTCATCAAAATTGATCATTAAGAGTTTGTTTATCCACTGCTTGACTTTCTAAATAAATACATTGGTACATGTTCAAGTCCCACTTACCCTGAATTGTTTCTGCAATCAGTCTTTCTTTTCAACTACATGCTAAATTTGGTAAAATTGAAGGGCCGAGAGCTATAACCAGCCTATACGACTTTTTATTTATTATTATTATTATTTTTTCTTTTTTCTCGCTCAGATTTGCCCATTTTTGGCATGTGAACTACAAAATAGTTGCAAAACATTGTTCAGAACTTTTTCAATCCATTGTTTTTTTTTTTCTGTCGTTTTCGAGAAATTCCATAATCTATGCAAAAAAAAAAAAAATCAAAGGCTCCTATTGTAACGCAATATTGCGGTAAGCTTCTGTTTTCACACTGACACGGTTCGATATTTTTTTTAAATTATTTAAACGTAAGGATTTTTGACAAACACACAAAAAAAATAAACCACTTTCATAATGTCCAGTTTGAAAAAAAAAGGATGCTGAGCGTGAATTGAACCCGGAGCCATCCAAGCGCAGATCCCAGAGCCAAACCACTAGACCACCGAGGAACACATGCTCAGTGCAGACTAAGTAAAATACGCATCAAAACGTGTATCTCGATTTGAAAATCCTTTTAGATCAATTTTAATGTTGCATTGTGTAGTTCCAGAAAAAATCCATACCCACCCCATGGAAGGTCATTGGAAATTCCTAGGGGGAGGGGGGTCTTAAAAGCCAACATTTTAGAAGCAAAGTATGAAGCTAAACTGGAATTTTCTGGGGGGACAGGGGGTGCTAAACAAAAAACCTTCCATGGGGGGAGTATGGATATTTTCTGGAACTGCACATTAAAGACTCATAATCCAAATGCGAGACATCTTTCGGCCAGCCAGCAAGAACTTACTTCGAGCTGCCTAAAGCTGTATTTCAAGTGCCCGACCACGCACAGCGGACCCATCTGCCACTGTCGCAAAGTAAGGGTTAGTGCAAATTCGACAAGGGCTTTTGATATTCGTTGTACGATAAAATGAGGCTATTCTGAGCAAGAAAAAATAAAAAAGGCCTAAAAAGTCATATAGGCTGGTTATGCTCTTGGCCCTTCAATTGTGACAAGATCTTTCAATAAAAAAATAAAACAAAAAAACACTTTGACTATTCACAGTCTCGTATTTTTCCATGTGTTCATCAAAATTGATCATTAAGAGTTTGTTTAGCCACTGCTTGAAAATCATGACTTGCTAAAAACTAGGTAGCCTGCGAACAAGCTCTTGGTTCAGGGGTTTGGGGGAGCGGAGGGAGAGAGCTTGCAATGATGTCTCAGAAATTTAAACACTGCCCCCAATACTTCCTGTGGCTCCCCGCTGTCCAGGCTGTCAGAATTTGGCCAATCAGCGTAAACCAGAAACGAGCGTTAATGTAAACAAACATGAAAAATAAAAATAGTGTTGGTAACGCAACACACTTTTTGACAGCCAGACTGTCCGCTTCTAAGAAGAAAATCCTGCGAAATTCACGTTGAATGTTGCGCGACTTTATTGTTGATTTCATGCTCCATATCAAGGGCGCACTTTTCAGACTTTCTCAGAAATTTTCTTGTTTCTCATTTCCGGTTCCGGTAGTAGTAGTTAGTTTTTTTTTTTTTAGACTAAAAATTTTCGAACTTGCGACTAAATTTTAGGAATTACTCACAAATTGTGATTGAGAATTTTTTTTAATTTTGAGCCCTGATAAATCAACTAAAACATCAACGGCCAAAACACTAGAGCTCTTTCGATAGCCGTTCAACTGGCTGGAAATCTTTCATCTAAACGGATACTAACATTAGCTGTTCAAATGGCTTAATATTTTTTCCCAACGGATAATCCTAGCCATTCGAACGGCGGAAGATTTTTTTGAATGGCTAGTAGCAGCCATTCGAATGGCTGAATATATTTTTAAATGGCTAATCATGGCCGTTCAAACGGCCTCCTACCATTCGTGAACAACTGATGAATGGCAAGGGAATGAGACTTGAACGGAAAGCCCTTAGTATCATTTTCGCGTGAGAGGTCACAAATGCTGGTCGATAATTTTCTTGGCTGACCCAAAAAAAAGCTGAAACTTTGCCGATCTTAATTCTTCATTACATGCATCAGCAACAGAAGTTGCAGACATTCCAATACTTCTGGATTGTGCTACCTGGTTGTCGATGATGCTTTGCAACGGACAGACAACCAACACTGTTTGATGCCGCTGCCTCCTTTCAATATTTGCAGCCACGGCAGCAAACAGTTGAAATATAAAGCTTTTGCCATAGCCTGTTGGCAAAACAGCAAGGAAATCGCAACCTTTTAGTAGTGCTTCAACTGCATGAAGTTGCTCGGGTTTCAATTCCACAGGAAACTTCAGATATTTAGAAAAATTCTCACACGCTTTATGAATACAATCTCCTCTGCTCTCCGTCATTTTGTTTTGTCTCGACCACGATGCACGAAGAATGATAATGTTATCATCAAATTAAATCTCAACCAATCAGCATTTTCTGCAGACTTTTTCAGCGGAGCCATTCAAACTTCTGAGACATTGTTGCAAGCTCTCGCTCCTTTCCCTCCCCCCTACCCCAAACCCGAGCCCGAGAGCTTGCTTCTAGGCTAAAAACTAGGGAGAGGGATGGGGGGCACCCACATGCTATCTTCACTTTTACGTGCTCCCTTATTTAGCTTAGGATCTGCTTTTTACTCTTTCCAATTTTAAGCACACTGTGGCATTCAAGATGGTGGCTAAACAAACTCAGCAATAAAACAGGAAAATAGGGGACCATGAACAGTCTAGACAACACACAACAGTACCACTGCGATTTTGTACCTCTCTGCACAAAAGTCATCCTGGCCTTCTGACAACCATGATGACTGCACCAGATTTTCTCCACAGTTCAGAAGCCATGATCTCTGTTCCTGATCCATCTAAAGCCTTGAGTTTAATGGCACTCAGATAAGCTAAATCAGGTCTTGCACTGTTTGAGTACCAATTCCAATTGGCAGCAAAAAAGCTAGCAATGGCCGCAACTCCGCCAGCACCAAGTAACCATGCCATTGTCTACAACACCTGGAAAATTACTGTAATTCACTGGTTGTTTTTGAAATGATCGTGGTAACAAATTAATATTCATTTGACAATGTTTGTATTACCCACTGAAGCCATACACTCTTTTCGGGTTATTGTGAAAATGTTGCCTCCACTGTGAGAAGGAGGAAGGAGTGCATGGCAAGCAGCTGCTTTAAGAATTAATATCTGCATAGGTCACCTGTGACTGAAGCCAATGTGAGGGATGGTAATGCCAAAAAAATGGGGGCTGAAGGAAATCAAATCACCTTAGGCCCCGTTCAAATGCCGAACTTCACATGTGCCGAATCTAATGCAAATGAGCAAGAACAATAGATTTTTCTCATTTGAATTAGGTTCGGCACATGTGAAGTTCGACGTTTGAACCGGGCCTTAGTTTCAAAAGTTACTTCATATAATCAAAAATTAAGTTCAAACACATTGAATACAAGATCACAGTTCAGGACATATTAAAATCTCATGCAATTGACAAGGTTTATCTCAAGTTGGTTTGAAATTAAAATGGCATCCACCGACTATTAAACCTTAAAGGACAATGGTTTGGAGGAAATGTATCATCAATACCCCTACTCTATCCACTCTGCTAATTAGTAGCTGTTCGATCTTCCCCCTTAACCACACCCCCTACAAATTCAGATGGCCAGCCGCAAAAGCAACTTTCGTTTTCCATGTTATTCCAAATTTAAGTAGCATTTACTGAATGTAAAATAATAAAAGGTCTTGTTCTGCACAATAAATGTTATGGATCAAAGTTACGGACGGGAGCACAAAGAAAATATTTGCTATTAATATAATAAGATAAAATAACTTAACGAGTTTGGAATTTATCAATTTCAGTTAAGCTTAAGCCCAAGCTTATAGAATTTGGAATTTTGATTTGGGATTTTATACATTTAAGACCGATTTCTGGACCAAAATATTCTAACAGATTATAAAAGAAATGTTTAATAAAGCAAAATTTTACCTGTGATAAAGCGCTTTAACTTTCAATCCCTGTGCATATCGATCGATTTCTTGAAGATCTTGCTAGAGCTCATCACATTTACATGTATCGATCTGCTTCAACAACATGCAAATCCTGGAAGCTCCTTCGTATTCGATTCGCACAGAAACTCCACCGTGGAAAATAGGCCAATCAAAACACGTAAAATCCCTATCCATTGTCCGTTCGTCCAATCAACTCACGCCATTGAGCGGTGCATTGTGGGATGATTTTCTTTAGCTGGCAAAAGCGCGTGATTTTGAACAACAAGATGTCCGCAAAGTGGAGTAAATTGACTGCCTTTACTACGTAGTTTTTATGGGATTTTGGCATGGAAGGGACGCTTGTTTTGGACGCTGTTTAAGATCGATGTATCTCGCAGGTAATCAGAGGTTGTTTAAGTGTGGTGTCTCATCAAGGACACCTGATCGCGAGGGAAAATGTACTGTTTCGGCTATAGCGACCGGGCTTAATGGTAGATGTGTTACGTATCTTTTCGGGATTGTTGTGTTAGATTTCTTTCCCAGGTTATTTTCTCGCCTTTATTTAGACAGGTATTTTGTTTTGCTGTAATCTCTGAACGATCGCTTTGGTGTTTTGTTGAAAACTTCAAGTGTCAAACAGCTCCGTATAACGTAAGATAGAATTATATCTTGTAATTGTAAACTTTACAGCTCATCCTTAAATTCCCCCTTTGTCGTCAGTTCGTTTTGTTGCATTTGTCTGCAGCCTTCCCGTTGTGTCCGTAACTCTAATACATTAATCAAATGATTACACATTGATTATAAGAAAAACATATATAACATTTGGGAGTATCGTTTAAAAAGACTGCATGTTTACCGTACCAAAATAATCTTCAGTGACTAGAAAATTTTCGCTGGCATACATGTCGCTGACTTTTAATTTGAAATATGTACTGTCGTTTTCTGATATGCTTCACTTCTTGATTGTAGTTTTGGACGGCGTAAGAAATTATCGCAGAAGCAGGAAATCTAAAATCTGCCGATTTTTAAAAACAACAACAATAAGAGTTATAAGTTATTTTCCGTTCATTAAACACTTATTTGTAATAAGCGTTTAGCGTTATATTATTTGGTGCTAAAACAATATGCATACTTGGCGCATTAAAACATCCGCAAAGTTATTTTTTTGCAGGTAAAATGTTAATTGCACTCGTCCAAAACCTTAAATTTATCTTGCACATTTTAAACATTCCAGCGTCGTATGTTTCAACAGCAGTTATACACGATGAAACAATCGAATACAGTTGTACATCAAGCTGACCTCAAGTTTTTATACATGTAAAAACTAATGTTATCTCTTTGACCTTCATCTATAATTCGTATGTTTTAATAGCTTTCATTTTTGTGTTAAAGCACGCTTAACCTTTCCAAAACATAGAAATGGTGCCCAAGGACTTGCAATATAATATAATTATTTGGTGCATTTTAAACAGCATATCCAGTGTGTAGCTAGGTTGCATATTATTTACTAATATAAAAAACTTGTGAATAGTCAATTCAAAATTAGTATAACACAAGCAAAACCTTAAAATGCACAGGAAATGTGTATTCCTGATATTAAAAATTGGTTTGAAATTAAAAAGAAATTCCTCTTGCATTCTTGACAACAGCAATCACCCAAGGAATAGACACATTTGCTGCACAACTTATGCCTCATTCCCTCTTTTGAAGTTATCACATCTCAACTTTTTAGCATACATCATGAATCATGGTGCTGGATATCATGTGAAAGAATGCTCTGGTAGCAGAGTCTCTTGATTTTCCTAATGAGGGGACTCTACTAAGCAGGGTAATGAAAAAAAAAAAACGATGCGTAAAACCACTACCTTGTACTGTTCTGTACATGTGCAGTGTTTCTCTGTCCTCATATAGTCGCATCATCTCGATCAGGCCGAAATGCTGATGTTGCACTAATGTTCTGATAGATAATAACATAAATTATAACAACATATTCTATTACAATAATATTTACTCTTGTAAATGACTGAGCTCATCCTGAGTCGAGTCAGTTGGTTAGAGCATCTATAACCAGTTTCCAAAATGCCATTGGACTCAGATTTTTTTCTTTGCTCCATGCTAAATATTGCATCTTTCTTAATTATAACATTAATGTATTTGCTAAAGCCTGGTTCACACTAGTGTTATAACAACATTATTGTAAATTCTATTGTAAATTAGTTTGGAAGATCCCATTTGGGAAAACTAAAGGATATTGTATTGTATTGTATTGTAACATAAGAACATGGACATAACATAATGACATATCTTCTCTTTACACTGTATGTCATGTTATTATGTTCCTATTATATTGTTATGTTGTGTTGTTCACTGGTGACATAAAACATAATTTGATATACTGTAAGTTGTGTTTTGTATTTGCATGACCTCACTGTTATGTCCCTAGTGTATAGACAGACAGACAGACACCTTTATTTAAAAATAAAATTCTCTGTTCTCCCAGGGTAGTCCCTTCAGAGGGTTAAAAAAAACCCACTGCTATCAATGGGAGCCCTGGGAGAAACATAATTAACTAAATTTAAATGTACAAATAGGAACTCCCTCCTGACCCCCATTGAAAGCGCTACAGTTTTCAATGTAGTAGTAAATACTGTATGGCATAAAATTTTAGCTGGTTCTAATTTTTGTGATTTTTTATGAATCACAAAAACTAATTACTGCAAAACTCTTTTCAACAAAAACTTACTCCAGCACTGAGATTTCTAAGTAATACAATTAAATGAATTTTTAAAAAAATAATAATAAAAAAAAACATGTTGACTCTATACCAGGCACACCCACTAAGACAAAAATCAAAGCTTAGCAATATTGTTTAGACTAGTAATGTTGAAACAATATTGCATTAGTATGCCATAATTTCAGAAAGAGCAAACCTGCACAACAGGTGTGTTCCAGGCTTGTGTAACACAAAAATACCCATTCTGTAGGCTAACTTGCTCACTTGGTTTTTAATCCTAATGCAGTTGATGTTTATAGTTTTCAATCTTCAGAGTTGTTCAGTCTCCAAATTGCAAAAAAAATTCTGTCTTGTAAAATAGAAAAAAATCACTAATTTGCCAAATTAAACTACCCCAAAATATATATGGCATATGGAATAGTTTCAAAAGTCTCAAGTGAATATTTTTCTTATTCTAACCAGGGAACTTCAACTTTTATGGAGAAAATAATTACAGTCAAGCAAGAACCTATATATATGACATATGGAATAGTTTCAAAAGTCTCAAGTGAATATTTTTATAAGTCTCAAGTGAATATTTTTCTTATTCTAACCAGGGAATATTTTTTCTTATTCTAACCAGGGAATATTTTTTCTTATTCTAACCAGGGAACTTCAACTTTTATGGAGAAAATAATTACAGTCAAGCAAGAACCTATTGATGATGCCTACACTACACCAGCATCGACAACAACGGCATCAGTAACCACTGCCACAACAACGGCAACAGCAACAGTAGCAACGCAAAATGTGACAACAAAAACTACTACTGTAGCAACTTTAGCTTCAGGAACAGTACCCTCAGTGGCTGTCGCAGCCCCTGCAGCTTCTGAGCCACAGATTTTCTTCATACAACCCAAAACAGAATTGCAAAAAACACCATGTACTGTGGCAACTGTTGTACAAGGTAAAGGTCAACCAATCCCTTCAGTGATCATCATCAGTTATTACCAAACTCATTCCTGCCCTAGAAAAACTTTCTTAGCGTGTAGCGGGCTTGCAAATCAGCCTGCTACACACACTGTTGGTTTCACTCCATGGTTTGAAAAAAAAGTTCATTGCAGTCACAGTGATTTTCCTGTGTTTGGTCAAAACTGCACTAAAATAATATGAACTAACCACTTTTGCTTGTTCGTAAAATTGCTCTTGGAATACCAAGATTAAAATAGCAAGTAATTTCCTCAATGGAAGAACAAACTATAGTCAGTTTTACAGAGATTTTTCCAAGACACATGTGAAGAACTTGAACTGTTAAAATGTTGTGTTTAGAATCCTGTGAACAAGCACCATAAATTATCATTCTCAGCATTGTCACATACAAAAGATTCATTTGTCATTGATTACTTTGAGCAGTTTTCAATTGTGTGTGATAAAATCCAAAAACAAAATGAAAGTAATTACTCTGACCAATCGCAATGGACGCATACAATCCATTGAACCAATCAGAACTCTAAACAAATACATCATGCATGGCAAAATGTCTGTGAGTAAGGTTTTTCTTCTGATTGGTTGACAGTGTTCGACCTTAACTTTTTAACTTACTAGTCCTTGGGCTAGTGAGGTTTGAAATTTTACTAGCCAACAGGCATCACCTGGTAGCCAAGCTGTAAGCTTGAGCTTTCAGTCGCGCGCCGCGCTCACTTTTATTTCAGTCGGGCTCCGCGCTCACTTCATTTTGATCAAATGAAGGCCTGTCCGTGAGTTACTGAGCCCCACTAGTGTTCAGTCTTCACAGCAGTCTTTTGTTGGAGTCGGCCATGGAATTATCCATCGTAAAATGCAAGAAAACATTCTTTCTTTTGTTTACTATCTCTTTGGCGATCAACTAAATTTTTTCTTTAGTTATCTTTTCAAAACCTCTTCTGACACGACTAGCCCGGTGGCTATAGTGGTCCTAACATTTTACTAGCTCAAACCCAATTTTTTTTTACTAGCCCTGGGTTAGTGGAGTACCGCTAAGGTCGAGCACTGGTTGATAAAGTTGCACAGAGTTTTTAGCCAATTACAAAGTCTAGCAGTAAAAACCAAAGCAATTGCAAAATTACTTTTGATCCTTAATTCAAAACTGCTCTATATTATGAACAGAAATGTTGTTGATCAGTATGTTCTATTCCTACAGGTGCTACAGGGACAACGACTACAGCCAGGACAGTGGCAGCAGCTGGCCAGGCTAAGGCACCATTAGTTGTTATCTCCGGCAGCCCTATCAAGCTAACACCTTTATCACGGGCTGGCAGTGTTTTAGCTGGGGCACAAACAAACTCTGGTACTGGAGGCAACATAACATGTACCTTGGTTCATGTCCAGCCATTTAATGCTGCAGCCAAACCAAACATTGCACCCAAAGCAGGGGGCTCTCCAAGCAAGCAGGCTGTTCCAGTACAGCTTCAGAAAATTGTACCCATTAATGTTACTGCTACAACTCTGGCAAAGTTACAATCAGGAACAACACCTCAGTTTACTATAGCTGCTCCTCCAGGCCCTACCACCAGTGTGCGACACATTGCTCCAAAAGTGAACATTGTTCAGGCAGTGCCAAGTGGTCAGGCTGTGCAGATAACGCCATCAATACAGATCAGAAACATTGCTCCGGCCGAGAAGCCACCTCAAATTCCTCAGCAGGTACTTATCATACACGAATAAGGCAAAATGTAAATACAGACTCAAATTCCATTGTGACATTGGTTAGGGTTTTTTTATAACCGGGATTTTATAATATCACCAAAAACCATAACTTAACTTAATCCATTGTTTGTGGATTCCTTTATGATAACTCATTTATGCCATGCATGCTACCTTTTTGCCAGCTTGCACCAAAGCCTCCTCAAACCCAGGCATCGAGTGTAGCTCAGCAACCAAGACTCATTGTTCCAGCATTACCTTCAAACATACCACAGATGGCTGGTGCAGGAGCCACGGGGAACATTCAGTTTCCTCATGGAGTGATCAGTGGAGGGGTTGTTTACCTTCCTCAGGTACTGTACGAGGTGTTTGTTGTGGTGAAATAAAATACATGTAGATTTGCTGACTGCTGTTGGATTATTAGGGTTCCTACAGGTCCTGGAAATCATTGGAAAGTCCCATGGGATTTGGTTGTAAACTTTTCCAATTTAGAAAGTAATGGAAAATCAAGGGAAGATGTCGTAGTTTACATGTATGTGAAGTTCTGTTAATTTGTGAAATCATGCATAGTAGTAACTGAACGTAGACCCTAAGATAGTTGAAAAAAGGGGTATTGGAGCTATTTTCTACAGATTTTTGCTAATATCAGAATACATTTTGCATACATTTGGACTTCTGTAAATCTGTGGAAGTACTGGAAAATTGTTTCTGAGGAAAAGTATAAACCCTGTCTTGTGTGTACGTATCTTTAAATCTATTGCTGCATTGTGTTTTGCAGCAAGCTCTGGCCTCTGGGGGCTTTCCTATTGCAGTACCTTTACAGGCCAATGCACTTAATACAGGAGCTCAGCAAGGAATGTCAGTTAATGGGTAAGGCAACCAAGAACTGGGCTTGATACATGTACCATTTCGAAGAATACTGTGTAGCAACAGTATACACTACCACTCATAAGCAGATACTATTGATCCTGCATGCCTTTAAATGGCTTGAAACTCAGCCTACTTCACACATCATTGGTTTCACTTCACAGTTTCTGAAAAAATTCATCGCATGATGAAATGTTTGTTAACCGCAAGTCATCAATCACAAGATCGGTTATGTAAAACTTGCAAAAAATGAATTTGAACTCACAGTCACCTTTTATGCATTCAAATAATATATTTCTTGAAATAAACTTTCTGTAACTTGAACAGGAAGAACTCTTTTTGTAGTAAAGGTATTATCTGACCACATTTGAGGTGACTGCAAATTGAAATTCGTTCATCACAAGTTCAGTGTTACGTGACATAATTACAGCTGTATGTCTATTATTTTGCTGTCAACAAAATTTTGATCATGTGATGAACTTTTTTCAAACCAGAGTGAAACCAATGGTGCCTGAAGCACAACTTTGCTTCACTCTTTCATTGACTGTAAGTTAGCTCTCAAGCAATGAGAAAATTCTTGATTCAGCTGTAACATCACAGATAATAATAATATTATAACAAAAATAATAGTCTATATTATTTTAAAAGATAAAAATACGTATCTTATGTTACAAGGTGTTAAAATAGCAAGTTACAGTAAAATTACATAAAATTACTAACAAACTAAGAAATAATTATTATAAAGCTAAGTCATATTTAAATATTAAGCGATTGATAAAAGAGTTTTTAAAAGGCATAGTATTAATAAAGATGTCTGTCACTTGGGTTACATCAATTTTAAGACCGACACCTCTTTTAGGAAAACTGAACAGCCAGGGCTGGTCCCAAGAATAGCTGCCTTAAAGAGAGTTAACTGTATCAAGATTGTATTTTGTAATTTGCATGTATTATTTTCATGTACTTGTCTACCATTAATAGGAGTTCTCCTGAATCCTCACCACCCAACAGACCACGCAAACCTTGCAACTGTACCAAATCACAGTGTCTCAAACTGTAAGTTTAACTCTTGTGGTACATTTAACAAAGATATTCTTTTTTATGACATGATAAGAAGATGTCTGACATGGAGAAGAGTTACTCCTTTCATTCAGTCATCGTTCCTGCAAACCACGTTGTTTACTATTGAATGTTGTGGACATGAAAGCTGTACCACAATGAAGCCAGTGATTCTTCTAAGTCTTATATATACCAAACGTGAACATAGTAATGTATGTAGGGTTGTGGGAGATTCTGTCGTGACACCTAAGTAACGCTCTTTTACCGGAAGTGAGAATAGCCGGAAGTCACTAAACAGGAAGTGTAAATGGCAAAGACGTCAACCGGAAGCGTGCAATTTAAAATATGCATGCATAAATTTGCATGCAAAATCGTGACACAAAAAATAAAAATAATAATAAAAATAATAACAAGAAAAACGGAGCCAAAACCTTACCTCATGCCGCCTCGCGCATGAGTAATAAATTTGATACTACAGTAGAACCCCGGGGAAACAAAAAATTGTTCAAGATAATAGGGGTTAGGAAGGCTATTGGTTAGTTGCTGTGTTTTTTTAGGCCACACCATAATCTTGAAATTGTGCAAAGATTAGTGTTGGCAATTACATGTTGTAAGACTGTATTTATGACTTCTACAGGTATTGTGACTGTTTTGCCAATGGTGAATTCTGCAGCAATTGTAATTGTGTCAATTGCTCTAATAATATGGAGCATGAGAAGGAAAGAAGTAAAGCTATCAAGGTAAATACTTACATCTTTCAAATTAAGTTTCTTCGTTTATCGATGGTAAAATTCATCAGGTTTACAGAAATATATGATTAAAATACAAGTGTACAGAAAATAAATTACACAATCATGAAAGTTCAAACTAGAAGTTAAAATCTATACAGTCATTTATATAATATTGGTTTTTACAGTTGTAAAAAAAAAACAACAAAGCTGTCCAAAGCTGGGGGGGAGGGGGGGGGTGGGGTGGGGTGCGGGATGCAACTGATGATGATAGTGTGTGTGGTGTAGTTAAAGCATGTTTAAATTTCAATCATTGTGGTTTATTTTCAGGCTTGTTTAGAGAGAAATCCCCAGGCCTTTCATCCTAAAATTGGAAAAGGAAGGGTAATATTTACATTATAATTATACTTAGAGAACAAGCACTGCATGTGTTCCTAGGAATATCATTATTTTTTGTCCAACCAAAAATGCAGAATACTTAAGAGTCCAGAGTTCCCATGTCAGTTTGGTTCTCATAGCAGAACATACACACATATTACTGTGCAACTTAGAGGTATTATCACAAAAACAAGAAGTTTTCAGTGTTAAAAAAGGTATGAAACAATGGTTTGTTGTAGTTGTTTTCCATACTTATTGATATTAGTTTAAACACATGTAACTGTACAATAACTTATTTGAAAAAAAGTACAAAACCTTTAATTTGTACAAATTAGTGATTGGGGAACCTCTCTTATATTTCAGTAACTATTGTATTAAGTACAGCTGTACATCCCCATCTAAAACTGCTTCTTTCTTTCAGGGTGATGCTGACAGACGTCATAATAAAGGTAAGATAGTATTTTAATTTCTAGATTACTCTTACATGTGCATGTTGCAGGTAAAATCCGGTCTCAGGTTAGATCAGCATTCAATCTATTGCAGGTTAAATGGGTACCCAGTATTCAATCTAAGTAAGCTAACCCTAACCCCAGCACAAAGCTAATTCAAACATAAAGTTAAACCGGCCTATAGTTAACTCTAACACAAAGCTAAACCTAGCTAACTCTAACACAAAGCTAACCCTAGCTACATGTAACTCTAACACAAAGCTAACTCTAACACAAAGCTAAACCTAGCTAACTCTAACACAAAGCTAACCCTAGCTACATGTAACTCTAACACAAAGCTAATCCTAGCTAATGCTAACACAACGCTAACCCAGCTAACTGTAACACAAAGCTAACTCTAACACAAAGCTAACCCTAGCTAACTGTAACACAAAGCTAACCCTAGCTAACTGTAACACAAAGCTAACTCCAGCTAACCCTTACACAAAGCTAACCCTAGCTAACTCTAACACAAAGCTAACTCTAGCTAACTTGAACACGAAGCTAACTCTAGCTAACTCTAATACAAAGCTAACCCTAGCTAACTCTAACACAAAGCTTATCCTAGCTAACTCTAATACAAAGCTAACCATAGCTGACTCTAACACAATGCTAACCATCACAGCACTGGCTACATGTATCTTTGTGATGGTAAGCTTTTTGCTAGAGTTAGTATTAGCTTTACTCAGTCTCATGGGTACACATTATTTTAACCTGTATTGACTACTCATTCAACCTGAGAATGGATTCTACCTGCAACATGTATGTACGTATCTGTGGCTTGTGTCTTGTTGTTTTCTCTCTGTTTTGAGTGTTTTTTCTCAAAGGCCTGACGTGTGAAAAAAAAAATTATGTTTTTTTCAAACAGGTTGTCACTGTAAGCGGTCAGGATGCCTAAAAAACTACTGTGAATGCTATGAGGTATGCATTACTATAGTCACTGTGATGATTGCAGGAATTGTGACTTGAAATGTTTGTTTGTTTGTGCTTTGTAAACAGGACAGATAAGGCTGTTAGTTTGTTGAGATACATGTATGTAACTTTGTCTTTTATTACTTTCTTTTACAGGCCAAGATTTTGTGTACAAATCTTTGTAAATGTACAGGATGCAAAAATTTTGAGGAGAGTCCAGAAAGGAAAACATTAATGCATCTAGCAGATGCTGCAGGTAAGTTGCAAGATGATATTTTTTTAGGGTTGTGCAGCATTTGTGATCAATATTGGTGATACCATGTACATATAAATTTATGTTAAATCAGAATGCATGAATCTGAGTGCAATACGTATTAGCTCTCATATATATACATCTGTAAATTCCAACTATTTTAACCCATTGACTCCTGAGAATTTTTACGTTTTTGAGTGATTTTCTGCATATAAATGAGCCGTAGGATTTCGTGACTCCATATTTGGGGTTACCATCAAAAGTGCTGCTGTTCTAAAACACTGAAGGCTCGAGTTTACTGGAAACGTCATTCTGACGTTGTCATTTTGCCTTGTTGAATTGCGATAAAGGCTCAAATATGGTGTATCTGCGATTTTTGGTAAGTTCACAGCCATTTTTCATCTTTAGTAGCTGCCTGATGAGCATCATTAAGCTTGAAGTAGTTCAGAGTCCACTTTCTCAATGAAGTGAGTTAGGTGTTGTACTTAGTTTACGAATTTGGCTTGTCAAATGTATTCTTTTGAATTGTAAAGAGAATTCAAAAGAATATGTTTGACGTCATTAGCCGAAAATGATGCATCGTGGTATTTATTAAAAATGTCTATAATCACATTTTCTTATACTTTTTATAAATCTTACAGAGGTTCGTGTGAAGCAACAGAATGCAGCCCGCACTAAATTAGAGTCTCAAATAGAGGACTTGCCATCAAGACCAACATTCTTAACTAATACTGGAGAGAGGTTAGTACTTCAAACAAAGAAAAATGATTGTTCCTTGATTTGGAATACTGCTGGTAAACAGGGATGTAGATTATAGCCAGGAGCCGGGGAAATTACCCGACTGTGAACTTCATTTTTCTGGCTGTTAAAGCCTAGTGCAGCTTTAAAAGGACTACATTTTTCTATTTTTTACCTGTCTGTCAGTTCTATATTCCCGCCAGTTAAAAACTGAATCTACATCCCTGGGTAAAATCATCTTGTGGGGAGCAGGGGTGGGTTGAGTTTGAGTTTGTTGTTGGTTCTCTCCTTGCTCCGAGAGGTTTTTCTTCGGATACTCCGGTTTTCCCCTCTCCTCAAAAACCAACACTTCCAAATTCCAATTAGATCTGGAATCCAAGGGCCACAGGTTTGCTAGTCTTATGACTATTTAGTGTCACCCTCGTTAAATAAAGACGATTTATTTATTAATTTTTTTATCTCAGGAGTACTAAGTTGTTATTTAGTTATCAGTCTACTCCATGCCCTCAACGTTTTCATCCAATTTTGGGCAGCATGTATGTTTGTCCAAAACAAACGGCAAAGGCCTTCACAAGATCAACGCAGGGTTGTCCACAACTTTTCAAGTAGCTGGCAAAAATCTCTAAGTAGCCAGATAGCACCAGTAAAGAAACAAATAATTTGTCTTTAAAAAAGTATATTTATCACAAAAGTAGCCGGCACAAACGACCGAAGTAGCCGGTTAATTCTGCCGGCTGCCGGCTGTTAGGGACAACCCTGCAACTGTTTTAGTATTGCTTTAAATTAATTCTAGCATTTTGCTCAGGCCACGTTGCTTCCATGCAATGAATCTCCAGATTCAGAGTTCAGAATAGATGAAGGTATGAATTTGAAAGACTGACACAGTTCTTTGTGTACTGTTATTTATTTACAGACTTCCCTTTTCATTTGTCACGGATGATGTCGTACAAGCCACTTGTCAGTGTCTGCTGGCACAAGCAGCTGATGCTGAAAATGTAAGATTAGTATACTTTGTTTTACCCTTTCAGTTCTAGTAGTGTCCAATCTTCAATCTTCAATCTTTTATTAAACAAATAGTGATTATTTTCAAAATTATAGGCACCTGCAGGTAGCATCAAGCTAATCGAGGCGGGAGCTTTTAGAAATAAATAAATAAGAAATCACATTACAAATAAAATGTGGAGAAAAATAAATTGGTAGATAAATAAATAAACTGAGTCTTACAAGATTTAAGAATTTAAATATACAGTCAACTCCCAAGAGTGCCAAAGATCAAAATTCAAGAAAAATCACAAATTTGTTTTATAAAATATTGAAAAACAAATGGTACCATGCAAATGTACTGCTAAAGAGGTTTCATTTGAATGGTCACACCACAGGATTCCATCCACAGACACTACATGTCTCCATAATTGACTCTAAGAGTGAAAGACATTAGTGGTTGGCTGGTACTGGTCTGTCTGTGGCTAAATTCTCTGCAAGGTGGAAGGCTAGAGCTGGTGCCAAGGGTGGCTGGCTTAGACAGAGTACACTGTACTACAAGTAGCTAGTATATGTTGGCATATCCCCTCTCCCCACTAGCTATGTACGTATTTACTGTAAACATGCAGATGATATGTGTTGGTATATGCCCCCCCCCCCCCCCAAAAAAAAAAAAAGGCAAAGAACAAAAGGCGTGATCCATCCTTCTCCCTACAAAAAAATAAACTAGGGAAAACTAAGTGTCTTGCAGCCTAATAACCCAAGCAACTCCCTGAAAACAAAAATGAAGCCTAGAAGCGTTGATCCGTACTGTTTGTCCAAACGCTAAAAAATTATCCTAGAACCAATTCCTCCCTACTAAACTGTACCCCCTGCCCCCTCCCTTTCTCTGCATAAAATGTAACTCAGTCCTACGTTTGTGATCCTGTTTTCAGGAGGGGAAGAACCAGGCTATCATTGAAAAGATGATTCTTGAAGAATTTGGCCGATGCTTACTGTCAATCATTCACACAGCGAACGGAACTAAAGGCAAGTTTTGTTTTTGTTGGGTTTTGATTGTACAAGCCCCTTTATTCTTTTCTTTTCCGTTTTAACTCTTTCACTCATTGGTAATGACGGCGATGAATTATGAACGACAGTATTTTTAACGGATCTGCACTGGCTGCCTCTAGAACGTGTTATTTTTAAGATATTGTTGGTCACTTTTGAAATTTTACATGGATAAGCTGCTTCACGTTTAGTACGAGAACTGTAATGTTAACCAACTACAGAGCTGCGAAAATCTTCATTCTTCATCTCGCACTACATATCTTCAACGTTCAACGTATAATCACACTCATGGATATCGTTCTTTTTCTGTTGCCGTTCCGAAACTATGAAACTTATTGCCGATAGACATCCAAGCTAGGGAGAGCCTAGACATTTTAAATCCCGATTAAAGACATTTATTCTTAGACAAAACAACCCTTTAAATAGTTTTATATGTATATTTGTGAAGCGCATAGAACAGAGTTGATATCTGCGCTGTATAATAATATTAATGTATTAACACTGTGGCCGAGTATAAGGAAAATGTGTTTCTGGCTGCTGCTGTCAGTCCATCAGACACTTAAATGTAAATATAGTGTTTTCATTCCAAAGCTGTGTATTATCCGACAGTTCTTGAGAACTGCGGGTCTAAAGCGTTTTCTTTTCTTTTCTGTTTGTTTCAACAGAATAATCCACAGTTGTCGGGTCCGTTGAATACACATAACTTATCCTTGACGGGATTTTTATCATTCTCTTCAGTTATCTGGGGAAAAAAGACTGGACGGCATTGTTAGAATTTTTATCGTATAAAAAGTAGTGTAAATAGAGGTTTGACCACGTTTTTGGCCTGTTTAACATTTTGAACGAATGCGCTCAGTGTATGCTGTAAATATATACTACGTTGATAAGTTTTGTCCTCGTCGCTCGTATTTAGACTACAAGCATTACCGCTCTTTTACCGTGGATCCTAAAGCGAGAATCAAAACGTGCGTGCGTGTGAGAGAGAAAAATATGATGTTGAGTTTTTTGGAACTCATACGCGTGTTTGCCTTGGGTATCAGTGACTTATCTCGCGCGCTTTTGTGGATCGTTCAGTTGAAGGCCGACTTGCGAGAGCTGAGAAAATGACACTGAAGAGTCCGCGCGTGGAAAAAGCTTCTGACAACCATGGTAGGAAGGGTTTCCCTTAGTGCATGCACTCACATGTACATGTACCCAAGGGAAACCCGCACATTCGTGACATACTGGCAAGCGTCCAGGAACTTAAGAATTTTTTAAGGTATGAATAGAGATAGTTCTTTAAAGGAGCGGTTTTTTGATGACTGTCGTAAAACCACATTCAAACTTGACCTGCGCCCACTCGGACTCCCTTTCTCTCTCGGAACAGAGATGCGCGCGAAACAAGCGAGCATGCGTGAAAATCGTCTGTTGGGAGGAAACACGATGTGTGCGTGGCGACTCCTCGCGGCAGGTGATTTTTGCACGTGCTTGCGTGTTTCGCTCACTCGATGATTCCCAGGAGAGAAGAGAGGCTACTTGTAGTCTACACCATAGTATTCACATTTCCTTAGTCATAACATTAGCGGATCCAGACTCCATCGGAAGGGGGGAGGGGGAGAAGTGTAAAGTTAGAGACTGATGGGAGTAGGAGGTGGGGCTGGATCTGCCACTGCATAGTACGACTGCAATACACGTTTGGCCCGTGTTTAAAGCCTTGTATCTAAAGCCTTGTATCTACGGCAGGGTATTAAAATAAGTAAGACAATCAATAAGACAAAAAGTGAGTGCAAAAAGGCCCTTGTTCACTTTTAGGGAAGTCAATCTCCTTGCTAACATATAATTTAGGCATTTCTACTGTTTCAAATGCTGTTAAAAGAAAGATTCACGTCCAGGCGTGCGTTTCTCGAAGCTCCCGAAAACTTTTCGGACCCGAAGAGCTGTGTTACGTGAGAATGTTTACCAATAAAGATTCGGTTTTTGTTGATTTTGAAAGCTAAGCAATAAAATCTTACGTTTACTACACAACTTTAGCTGATTTGTGAGCTAAAAAACGTCAACGCCTTTCGTTAGAAACTACATTTAAAAAATAGTTTTCAGTGTTGGATTTTTCCTCTAAAAATCAAAACTTGGAAAATTAGCCTGAAAATGTACATAGACTCGTTTTGCACTCACCACTTCGATTATTGTTCTTGTTTTGCACCTGCAAAGAAAACTTGTTTGTCTTTGTTTTATTTTTCGTTAAATCAAGGGAAGCACGATAGAGCGGCTTTCACTTGAATGTAGACAACCCAATCAGAACTCGAAGCAAATACATGTAACCGGCGCCAAGCGCGGGAAAACGCATGTGAGCAAGTCACGATTGGTTTTGGTTTTACTTCTGATTGGTCGAGAAATTGGCACGGGATTTTTAAGCCAATCACAAAGCACAGTAAAGCGAAACCAAAGCAATCGCAAAATTATTTTCGTCACTCAATTGAAAACCGCTGTATTGGAACTATTATTAAAACGGAAAACAAAAACTTTGGACTGTCTATTAAAAACCGCTCCAGTAGTCACTCGGTTCCTGTACGTTAAATGTATTATTTTAAACTCAAATCACTATTGTGTTTGTTAGTGTCTATCCTTCAATAAAAGCCCATTTATTTGTTCCATATACAGCTGTTATTTGGTCCGTCAAGCAACGCATTTTCTCTATTGGGTAGAAGAGCTCAGTGTGCCAGGGCCAAATAACGGCTGCGTTGGAGACAACCCATTGATGGGCGTGACCAGGAGTACAGTGGTTGCCTTCTTTGCTATTATTTGCCTCGAAGCCAGCGACACACAAGCAGGGGCGTAGCCAGGAAATTTTCAGGGGTACGCACGATCACTGTTTTCAAACACTCCCCCACCTCCTCCCTCCACCCTCAAGTCCCAAATCTTTCTCTTTTTTTTTCCACTTTTTCAGGTACCGTAATGATTCGATTTAGCGCCCTCCTTCCAATAAGCGCCCCCGTTCGAATGTGTTTTTGTTAATAAGCGCCCCTATTCCAATAAGCGCCCCCATTCTAATAAGCGCCCCCAATCCAAAAAGCGGAAAAGCAGCCTTGCCTTGCAGACCTAGAACGGCTCAAGGTTGTTCAACAAGCCATGAGCAATTCACGCGACAAGGATCCTTTCGACGGGATCACCGAATCGGACGTCGAAGATGCCGCACCAGAAAGCTATCGGCGTCAAATCCCCCTCACGTTAAATGAACATTCACCGTATATTTGTTACTGTTACAGTTTCTGTTATTGTTCCTTTTTTAATAAATATTAAAGTTTTGTTTTGCACATTTTGTTGTTTCTCAAAAAAGAAATAAGCGCCCTGTCCCGAATAAGCGCCCTGTCTCGAATAAGCGCCCTCCCTTGAGATACCAAAAGTAAATAAGCGCCCCGGGCGCTAAATCGAATCATTACGGTACACACATGCGTACAGGTAGCTACGCCCCTGATAAGGCGATTACTAAGCTACCGCGCGACGGCGATTTCGGCCGATCCATCATCGGCGTATAGAATTGACGGTATCTGGCATGTTAGATAGGGCGATTGGCCAAAATTTTAGCCATCTCCTATGGAGTGGGCGATCAGTGGAGACGGCTGAGATCCAGCCTCTGGTGTTCCCGCTTCCGTGATTTTATATCGCCAGCTAATTCAATCGATCAGAATGCCCAATTTTATTACATGTCTTTTCAAAATGGGGGAGATTCCGGAAGCTTGGCTTTGGACAGATGAGAAAGAGGCAAATCTTATCATTTAGTAGTCGAAAAAGCCATGCCCTTATGTTATAAAATCGAAAGATTATTGTAATCGGCTTAAGAAAGACCCCCGCCTATCGTCCTGTTTACTGGCTTGCGAAAAGTTTTCGAAATCGCCGCGAGTGGCGGCGAAAAAAATTGCCAAGTGAGCCCATATCAAGCGGCGACGAAATTCTATTGCGAAAATAACTGGCGATAAAGTTAAGATAAAATCCACTAGTGGGGCTTGACCCTCGGACAAGTTCTGCATCTGCGATCAAACCGCTCTATTTACGTTTCGCTTGGCTAGCGAAAGGCCTTTATCACGCCCCGCCATTTTGTATAAAAACAAAGATTTTTCCCGCCCAACCTCTTTTTCAATTTTTTCACTGCGAGGCTGGGCGGGCAAACACAAAGCATTGTATTCTCCGGGAGTCAACATGGCCGCCGCGTGATAAAGGCCTATCCCTGCGGGAAACGCGAAACAAAAACTACATTCTGGTGCGAGACCATTAACGATCAAAGGTTAAACACCAAGGTACTGATTGCAGGGTTTTGTTGCACAACTCCTCGTCCCTAGGGGCCGATAAAGCGCGGGAAACAGGCAGCGAGGGGTGTCGTAGAAATAGGCAGTTACAAACGTTTGTATTAAGGCCCATAGCTGATTGGTTCAAAGCACAATACTGTTAACCCAGGGTTAGTGTAAATTTTGATTCCAGTTAAATGGTAGTTTCTTGTTGTTGCGGATGGTGTGATCACCAATGACGTAAAACAAAAGATTCAAAAGACACTGAACAATACCCACACCACAACACAAAAGCTAACCAGCAATGGCTTCCGCAACACCAATACAAGTAACACCCAGTTAAATTATGAATCAATGGAGATTTTACTAACGTAGTTTTGCCCTTTAGTTTCGACTTTGCCGACTTGTCTTCGAATGTAGCTCAAATTAGCTTTTGAAAATATTTTTTAACAAGAGAAATTAAATATCCGGTTAAGTTTAAATCCCGAGTTAGCGTTAACCGGTTTTGAACAACCTCACCGGCCCTGCATTTTATAGGGGGATCGGGAAAAGGGGGTTTCTAACGCCCCTTCATCACGCCTGGACTTGCGGGAACAGGTAAGAAGTTGAACATGAAGAGGGAACATCAACGTGATTATCAAAACGTTTATTTAAAACGTTTCTGAATTTTAATTCAGAAACGTTAAAACTTGCACAATTCAAAAATAGTGTTCTTGTGTTCTGTGCTACAAAAATACTTCATAAATTATTTTTTTACAATAGAAAACCATAAGCTGATCACCCTGCGCATTTTGTTTTATCTTGCTCTGGTGCAGGTTAAGGTGACGCATTTATAACTGTCCAAAAATTATCTACCATGAATTAATATTTTCAATTTGCAGGTACAAACAGAAATTTGGCCCTCATAGCACCAAGCAACAATACCGATACGTGGCAACATGTTTCAATCTGCAATATTGTCTTTGTCTGAGGCAAAAAAAAATGTAAAAATTTTACAAGTAAAAATTTATGTCGTTGAAATGATAATTTATTCCGTATTACGATTGTATAGGACCATACAAAAAACAACAACACAGCAAAACAAAGGCAGAGCTCGTACATGTTCTTATTCCTCTGATTGGTGTTGCCCACGTTTTCGTCGCCAATAAAAAATAAATAAAAAAAAACACAGTCAAATGTGAAATTTAAGTTAGGTTGGTACTATTAGCGCCAAGGCCTGTAAATCCGAAACTCGATTGTCCAAATCAATGTCTAATTGCCAAAAATACGACATACATGCAAATTGTCTGTTACAAAAGGAATCGCAGAGTAATTATAAACTAGTTATTTTACAACTCATCCATGTGGATAGCTTCGTTAAATAAAATTATTTGATAATAACTTTCACATCTGTAAGAAAATCCACTGCTTGTCTTGTCCAACGATTAATCTTAATTTTCTCAACAACTTGACACGGGATTTTCTTATAATTTAAGAGTTTCTGATTGCTTTACAAAAACATTGTCAAGTTAAAAGGAAATGACAATGGCCGATACCTTGTCTTTTCGTTCACTGATTCTGAACTAGATGTTCTATTAGAAATAGCTGACCTAGTTCGATGTTAAAGGCCCATGTTCACCCAATCTGCTTTGCGCGCTTGTGTTTTTGTTTTGAAACGGTTCAATTGTTCAATGTAGCGTTATGATTGGCTGGCACGTCGATTTTTCGATTTTCCGTCTGTGCGAAAATCAACCCGGGAGCGCACTGCGTTTTGGGTGATTCTTGGTTTGCAACCACGTGACAAGGCGGCAATGTTGGTGGTCAATACAATATAATTTTTTTTCGGAGAATTTGCATGAAAATAGAATTTAGTTCCCAGCGGAGAGAAACGGTTTCGTTCTTGACCACCAACATGGCCGCCGTGACGTCACGTGCAAACCAGCAATACAGTTATCAACAGAATCGTGTCCTCTTGACATCCTAAATACTTCAGTTCCTTTCAAACATCGGTCTGATCGAGCTTGGAAAAAGACGATTCTTCCTCTTCAAGAAGTGAGACTATTTCGGACGGATTCTCTGGGTCGAAGTTGACATTTTTTTCTTGGGACTTTCTCTTATTTCCGTTCGTGGAGTCTGCATTCCATGAGGTCTCGGAGCCATCTTCCTTCGAGTCTTCTCCTTCTTGCTGGATGACATTTCCATTCCTTTTGTCGTCGTTGATGTCTGTTTTGGAATGTTCCTTGCTATTCAGTGGTTTGAGTTCTATGTTAGGAGAATCAAGTGAAGCCAAAGGGTTCTCAGAAGTCTTCTGAGAGCCAAACATTAAACTTGTTTTTCTGGATTTGTCCTCGTCCCCCTCTAACCCATGCTGCTTCAGTTTTCGACTTCGGTACTTCTTGTAAATCGCATCAAAGTTCGACACAATCACTGGCACAGGAAGGGCAATCGCTAGAACACCACAGAGTGCACAACCAGACCCAACCAGCTTGCCCCAAAGTGTCTTGGGATACATGTCTCCATAGCCGACGGTTGTCATAGTAACTAGAGCCCACCAGAACGCATCCGGGATACTTTGGAAGTAAGTCTCGTCTTCGCCATTTTCCGCATAATAAACCATGCTGGAGAAAATGACAACACCGATTGCGAGGAAGAATATCAAAAGTCCGAGTTCGCGAAGACTCTTTCTTAACGTCAACCCTAGAATTTGAAGTCCACTGGAGTGACGCGAGAGTTTGAAAATTCGAAACACACGTACGAGTCTTAGAATTCGGAGAAACGCAAGCGAAAAATTCTGGCTGTTGCTGTTCTTAAGTGCTAGCTCGACGTAAAACGGCAAAATTGCTAGCAAATCAATCACGTTTAGAAAAGAACGAACGAACTGCCATTTCTGCGGACTAGAAATCAAGCGAACCAGATACTCGAAGGTGAACCAGCTGATAAATGCTATCTCGAGTAACCCAAACACGGCTTTCACTGAGTGCGCATGGTCATTGTGCTCGCGAAGTTCTTGTTGCTTCGCGGTATCGTTCTCTGGGACATCGTCCAGGGGCATAACTGTAAACTCGGGGAGCGTTTCGATGCACAAAACTACTATAGAAGCCACGATCACCGAAACAGACAACAATGCCAACACACGCGCTGCTATGCTCGAATCAGGATATTCAAATAATCTCCACATGAACTTCTGCGCTTTCTTTTCCGGCAAAACAATAGGTTTATCAGGAGGTTCATCTTCGTTCAGAATGTCTTGAACCGCGTTAACAGCATGTTCACCGAGCTCAAAGAATTGCACCTCTTCCAGTAAAATTTCCGGGGCGAGCTCTGGCGGACATACCAATCGACCATTCGATTGATAGAAATACAGAATTAATTCGAACACTTGAATGTTGCGATCGAAGAAATACTCATCGTGAACCTCGTCGTAGAATTGATCTCTCTTTTCTTTGTTTCCTAGGAGAGTCGACGGGAATCTTTCTAGCGTCTTTACATAAGTCATGTATCGGAATCCCGATACGTTTAGAACGACGCGACGGTGTTTGGACGGCTGTCTTCTTTTAACATGACTCGAGAAATTTTGCACGCCACTGTCCCCAGAAAGTTCGATGCTGTCCAGTTCAGAATTAAAATTGTCGATGTTCTTCCCTTGTAGAGCTGCTTGAGTCGTTCTGTCCCTGCTCTTCTTTAGTCTCAACGTGATTGCACCGTGTGTACTTAAACTTGCTCCCATTTCTCCTGTGTAAACAAAACAAAAGGACACGAAATGAATACAGAACAATTCCTAATCAATTCTCTGCAAGCAACAGGTCTCCGACGACTTCGGTTCTTCAGAACATGATACCTGTACCTAGATAAAAATGGGTGTTGTGCATTGCGCTGTTTCGTTGTGCAAGCAAACTTCGCGATTCGACCACAGACCACTAAAAACCACAGACATATTCCTCTACTCACCGCCGTCGAGAACCGAAATTCAACCAGTCGTTCGCACGTAAACAAGAAAGAATGTGTTATCTTGCCGATAATAGCTGCTTCAACTCGGGGTCAATCAGTGATTCTGACACCGGCTTAAACATTAACTTGTCGAGAGCGGAGCATTTCAGTGGACAACGACGCGTCACTTATCATCAACAGAATTAGAATCGACGAGTTGCTATATTTATTTGCAAATCCGTACAAGTCACGCCGTCAATATGCGGGAATATGACAAAAGCCCGATCCAGTCAGAGAACAATTGAAAGGCATTTGATTTGAATAACAAAATCAAAACATAGAAATGTTGGTCAGTTCTGTCGCGCGGATTGATGCGTCAAAATGCCAACAGAGGTGTATACACGATAGAGTTAGAGTGCAAATGCACTTCTGCCCTCAACATCGAGTTCGTTCCCGTGGATGGATTCAGTCTGTTCAGTGGATTCTTTTCAAATAATACTTGCCGGAACTTTGCCATTACTTGAAATTCGTCCCTTTTTTGTTTCTGATCCACACATAACATTCCCATTCCGTCGAAAAAAATCTGATCATGGAAGCGATCATTTTGTTGGGACAAACTAATCCCATCCTTTCACACCTTTGTTCTCAGCCCTACAAATAACTTTACCAACGCGGCCGGAAAATACGAAATTGAAAAATGGACGATATTGCTGCTGTCATATGAAGCGTGTATAATATGCACAATTCAACTGATAATTGAGCTGCATGTACCGGAGCACATATTACGTAAAACAAAAGGAACAAAGAACGACAATAATACAAATGCAAAACAAGACCAAAAATACAATACCTCGCAAACAATAGAAGACCATGGGTACCGGTACATGCAGAAAGACCCGATCTAAGGCCAAGGTAAACTGGGCATTGACTCTCTCAATATTTACTGAGATCAAAGTAAACTGCCATTGAATTCTGCCAACACAAAGAAAACTGGTTGCATGCGAGATGCTCTTTTACCAGGGAAAAGATTTTCGAGCTTATCTCATCAATGCCGTTTGTTTATAGTGCGTGCATTATTTCAGTTTTCGTGGCCCAAACGGCTAATTAGCCTGAAAATCGGTTCTTATTGTTCTTGCTGTTCTATGTTTGCCGCCAAATACAGTAACAACCAAGTAATAAAAATGTCACTTTGGAATCGATAGTTTTGAGTTATGAGTACACTGTGTCTACTTGATTTTATACTGTTACTGATGTTGAATTAGTGTACGGTGGGCTTAACATTTTGCCTGTAATTGTGCTTTATAATACAGGATCAAAAGGATTATCAGTTAATAATAAGTAGTCAGGCCTCCCATATAAAAATGTCCGGGGGAGGGGGGGCGTCGGTTCGTCGTACCTTTTTGGGGGACAGAATTTGTAGATTATCGTATAGCACTGCGGCGGCACGCAGAAGGAAAAATATCGCGAGTGCTGAAGGTGACGCCCTCGCCGCTCTACTTTGCTAACGGTTGTTTTATGCAATCAGGTCCTAGAGCCCTGCATTTTAACATCCGCATCCCTGGAGCCCTAAAAAGCCTTTATCTTCATGATATTTATTGACTCAAGATGGTTTAAATATAGATTATTATTATTATTAAACCGCTTGGGGCCCTTAAGAGTCCCTTAGTCTCGCTTCCAACGTTCGACGAATGCACTCCGCTAATCGACCTTACAGAGACACACTATCCTACCAAAACACAATATTTCAGCCGGGATATTGTCCCTTTAATCTGTAGTTTGATAGAACTTGTTTTGTAAAAATTTGAAAAAAGACTAGGAAACTAGGATCCTGTGGGCTGGTGTCCACGGTTCTTAAAGTTAAAACCACGACTGTACCTTTCTCAATGCTTCAACTCTGGGAGTGAAGTTTATAATAATAATAAAAAGCATTTATATAGCGCCTATACATTGCTAGAAGTTCTAAGCATTTAAAGTACCTTGAGATCGAAAATTCATTGAATTTTTTTTTTTTTTTTTTTGCGTCAAAATAAAGTTTACAGAATGAACTTTCATCCAAAAAAAATTATCGAAAAATAGTGAAAATTGACGGAGAAATGGCGGTATAACTTTTGTGGGCGGAGTTTGTTTATGAAGCGATATGTTTTTTTAAGCGCTGTTTTCTCAAAGTTAATTTTTCGCTTGTTGGGGACACTTTAAAGAGCTACAACTCAAAGGGAATTTGTTCGATTTTCCTCAAATTTGGACAAAAGCTAGGCTAACATATAAAGGTCGGCACACACGAGGGGACCAGTCCCAGGGACCGGTCGCAGGGACTGGTCCCCTGTCGGAGTTTACACGATGGGACGAGTCGCGGGACCAGTCCCTTGAAGGGTTTATACGCTGGGACCTTTTTCACAGCAAGATAGCAGCATTTATGACGATTTTTAAAAAAGAATATCGCTTTATGGAGATGGGAAAAGAGCAATTTTCAACAGAAACCAAATTTACTAAAATAACCGCTGAAAGTGTATCAGTCAGCTCTGAGCGTTACTGGACAAACTGTGTTCACCATGGAGTGTTGACAGTGTTCGTAATCTCCTATTTCGACCATATTTCGATATTTCGACATCGTCAACACATGTATTGTCCCCGGTAGCGTCAACACTTTCACGTCACTCAGCCGCCATCTTGAAACGGAGAACGTACAGAATTATGGGAGCTTAAAATGCTGATCAGCGATTGGTTCATTTTTTATTTCGTCGCAGGGACCAGTCCCACGAACTGTTCACACGAAGGGACCAAGCAAAATTTGAGGGGACCAGTCCCTGGGACTGGTCCCACGAATTCAAACCAGTTTGAATTTGTGGGACCAGTTGCGGGGACCAAAATTCAGTCCCTGCGACTAGATTTTTGCCGAAAATTAGCAGTTCACACGGAGGGATTTGGTCCTCGGGACTAGTCGCAGGGACTAGTCCCCTCGTGTGTCCCGACCTTAATCAACAAAAACGTGTCGGCGAATTTCTTATTTCCGAAAACTTTTTCGTCAAGAGCCATTTCCGTGCGATCATTCCATTTTTTTTTTCTGCCTTTTTCGAAAATATTCTGTAACTTTTCACTGCAATTGAATATGGGAAATCGCCGACAGATTTTTTTTAGCGCTTCGTGTCCGGAAACCCGAGAACAAATCAAATTAGCAAAATACAATAATCGCTTTGAGTTCTGATTCGGACGTTCGAATTTAGACGTCGTAAAAAATTCGACAATTTATTTTATTACCAAATGGTTTCCATATTTAGATAGCCAGCTCTATAAGCTTTAATTTGATATCTGGGTTTGGGTATATTAAGTGTAATCTTAAGACGCTAGAGCTGTTATACTGGAGACACCCCCGAAGGTACACTGTAACCTTACGGGACACTGTCCCACTCGCCTAGCTCATATCCACGCCAAACGCCACCAAATACATGTATACAATTTAGTTGGATAAAAATATTCTAGTAGTAGTTTTGAGATAAAGTGCAGGATTGCAAAGATTGAAGTGGATTACAGTTCATCAAATTTGATTTATTGACAGGCGGTCAAGAAATCAAACTTGTCATTCTTGTGACATTTTGACTTTTCTAGCCGTTATTTTGTCTGTGTAGTTCATATTTCTTTGCTTTTATCATTTTTGGCAATGGTTTCTTCCATTTTCAAGGTAATGAAGAAAGCTTGAACAAGCTCCTGGCCATAATCATGAAAACACGATATTTCAGCCGGGACAATGTCCCTTTAACATCCGCTTCCAAGCAAGAGAAAATCACGTGTCCTTTTGTTCCAAGTTTATAACAAACTGACCCGCATATAAAAGCTTTATCTTCGAGCCTGAAAAAAGTACATGACCCACGGTACATGTACATAGCCTTAGGGAAAACAGGTTATAAAAGAAAAAGCTAATTGATCAAATCCCTCAACATCTAAAATTTCTGTGACATATTATTTCGTAGAACAAACTTGGTTTGTTTTCTACACGTATATCGCTATTTATGTTGGTTGTGAAAGAAATTAATTTTATCTCAACGAAAGCAAAATGCCCAAATTCCGCCTGTTTTGGCCTAAATGACACCTCGAACATGTTGGATGTTGGGATTAACTTAATTTCCATGTATAAGAGCTCGAAAACAAATGTTTTTCAGACCTCCTACTAGCGTTTAGCAGCTCAGTACACTGGTATTTACGAAACAGGTTCTGTTCGAGTCTGTAGAGAATCTAGAATGCATTTATAACGTTAAAACACAGGCTGATCGACTGTTTTGTTGAGCCGATTAAGTGTCGTATTGCGAATACCAAGTCCATCACATCGACTGAAGATACACATCGGCAAATTCCTTCTAGAATCTTCCATCATAGATAACAAAAGATTTACAACAGATATAAAAGTCTTGCCATGAAGAGTGACCGTGCACCACAAATCAACAATGTTATTTAATTAAACACAGCTTGACAATTTTTGACGAAATGTTCTTGTCCTGGATCCCCGTTGTCGAATGCAATCTCGGAAAACTAATACGAACCTTGATAATAACTGCACATCGATTCTGTTTTTACTATTTTCGGGTTTAATTCTATGTATAAACAAGACAAGGGCTGGCGTTTTATAGCTCCTGCGTTTTGTTACTCTTTAAAACACAATGACATGCCATCAATCACTGCCGGTTCTAACAATTTTCTCTTTGTAAATCGTTTGAGAATATTGTGACATACACGTGAATATAGCTGTTGTTCATTTTTGATAAAACCTCAAAGGATCGAAAAAAGATTTCTCCTCTGATCAAGTCCAACGAATGCACATCATTCAAAGTTCACGAAAGTTGCCGGACTGTTTTAAAATTGCCGGTTTACCCAAACAGCGAAAACACCTCTCGTCCATTTCCAGCCTCCACTGTTTTTAGTAAGTCCAATTCTCCCTGTAAAACTGATGTTGATAGCAAGTGAAAGTAAAAGGTGGAAAATTAACACAGAAGAACTGATGGGAATAAAGGCATTCTCAGAACGTCGTACAGTTTCAAGTTCACACATTTTCCCTGAGCATAGTGGGTGGTCATGTACAAAAAATAAAACAAAAACAAATGGACCACTGTAGCTTTAAAGCGCAAATTCACCTTGTTCGACTGGAAAATCTGTTTAGCTTAGCCATTTGGTGAAGTGGCTATATTCGATAGTAAATTGCCTCAAGCCGAGCTGATGCCAAAGCAATTTAACCAAATTGATCGCTAGCTAATGCAGAAATGAACTGTTCACAAAGCAACAGAACGGCACCCGTAAAGATGCACAAGCTACCGATAAATGCAATGATGTCAATTTTACCAACCTTGGTTTAAGGATGAAAACTGCATAACACCACGTCAGGTGTGCCGTCAGTTTCACGTCCTTCGTTCTGAAGGTCATCGATAAAATTCTGCATACAGATCAACAGAGCAATTTTGTGGTTCATGCACGATAGGAGATTGTACAACTGTCTGTTGTCAACAAAAAGCTTTACGTTTGCTTTTTGTGCAATGACTTTTGGGTAATAACTGTAACAGGGAACAAAAATGTTACTTATGGCAATAATTCACAAAAAACAAAATTCCTTCACGAGAAGAACATCAGTCGCTGGCGCATGGCGTCTGATTCCGGTAACGCAAGACCTCAGTTTTTGGCCTGGGGTCAATATTTGAAGACACCTTATCTGACAATCTCGATCGTAAAACGAAAAGAGACTGTCAAGCAAAGAATGTTTCTTTCTGCTACTTGAATAGTTGATCGATACTGATGGTCTCTTTAGTAACATTTGTGAAGATGACGTTTGATAATCAGGGTAACAAAAGTTACATTCGGATCATTAAGGATCGACCCAATTTGTCGTCCAAAAGATGCAGGTGTCATCGATCACTGGATGTTGTCTGCTACAGTGGCCGACGTGCATTTGCGTGGATGCAGTAATGAACTCACTACCAGGCCGGGTGTTTTCCCGCAGTTGGCCTAACTCCAGAGCCTGTTTGTCCCGTTTTTAAGGGTGGATTAACTCCTTTGCTCAAAATAGTGCCCAGTTCGGTTTTGCCTGAACGCGAGAGCCGACAGATTTCTCGCGAAGAGAAACGTACCTTTTTGGGGGCGTTGAAGTGCATTTCTGTGAGCCGTGTTTTGCTGTGTTTTTCAGTGAGTTGTATTTCTCTTCGTGAAATTGTGAATTGTTTTCTCTTCGTGCAGCGTATTGCTAAGCAGCTGATCTTTCGTTATCGACACCCGTGAAATGAATATAAATCCAGAGATGAAAATAGGTGAGACGTCATTTTGAAACGATGAAGTCTAAACTGAGAAAATTTCTATGAGGAAATGTCAGGCAGGATTGCTTTTAAAAACGGTTAAATTTTCTTTTTCATCCAATCAGAATTAAAGACCATTAAAGCTGATTAAAGCCAAAAACCAAATCATGACGACTTGGGTTTCGTCCGTTTTCACAAATTTCTGATCAGCCCACAAATAAAGTCCTCAATTACAGACAGTTCTCTTGGTCCTAAAGAGACCAAGTTCATAGAACCCCCACACCTCTATACTCTGCCTCTATACTGTAGCGCGGACATTTGGGTCTGTCTCATTGGTGTCCGTGTTAACCCTTTCACTTCCAGAGACAATTACGGAGACATGTAATGTAGTTCTACTTTTTGAGCCTATCAACGAAATCCTCTGATGTGACCATTCAAATGAAATCTCTTCGCCAGTACTTTCGCAAGGTACCATTTGTTTTTCAATATTACATGCCATTGGAAAGAAATTTGGAATTTTTCTTGAATTTTTAGTTTTGGCACCGCAGCAAAGAGATTTGATAGGCTTCAAATGTGTGACACCAGAAGCTGATAGGACATTCAAGAGGGTCGGGTCTTGGTAAGGTGAACTACAATCCAACACTAATCCGTCAATCCTCAACGGAGGATAAAGCGCTACCATCGCAAAGTATTTTGGAATCGACTGCAATTTGATTCATTTGATTACTTGACCGTACCAGTGCGCCGAAGATTTCTTGTGAACTAAGAAAACGACCTCTTTTCTCAGAAAATGTCGCTATTGTCGTGAATGGTATAAACGGGCCAGTTCGACTGTAGCCCGAGAAGACTGGTCGGAATGACGGTGTTTATGAACGTGTAGGCGCCCTAAGTTAATAATAGCCCTACTTAGTGATCTGGCCTTTGAGTTGAAATGAGGCTGAAGTTGACCTTATATTGATACGAACCTTTTTGCTTTTCATATGTAAATCATGTCTAAAGTTTCTTTTTACGTTGTTACATGCTGCAGCAGCAGCAGCCAAACTAGGTCGCACGGACTTCTTTCTATAACTTCTTTTAACATGTAATTCCTGGATTACTTATAGCGGAGCGGCCCGCTGCGTAGCCCCATACTCATAGAATCAATGCCCGTCATTTTTCAAGGTCATGGCTAGCGGAATGTTTCGCGGGCGCGTCGGTCCGTGTGCCCGCCGCCCGCCCGACCGCGCACCCGCCCGCCGCCGTACGCGTTGAGTAGGAAAGGCACTTTGATGTTTTGCTGTGTTTACTAAGCGGAGAAAACCGTTTAAATTAAAGTCTTTATTTTCCTGTATTTTTTCGCGGTTTGTTACTCAAGACAGGGATACTCAGAAGCCGCTATAGTGAAAAAAGAAGAGCGGGCTTGACGGAGCCATAAGAGCTGTTTTTAATTGAGTATCGTGAAACCAAAACCAAAGTAATGACTATGGCCAATCACAACAGAAGCAGACAATCAAATGGACCAATCAGAACTCAAAGCAAATACATGTAAGTGGCGCCAAGCGCGGGAAAACGGTGCGAGCGAGGCACGATTGGTTTTAGTTTTACTTCTGATTGGTTGAGAGATTGGCGCGATTGAGATTTTTTAGCCAATCACAAAGCATAGCAATGCAAAACCAAAGCAATCGCGAAATAACTTTCGACGCCGTTAATAAAACCGCTCTAGTTACAACTGAATATAGAGCGCTAAATGTTACTTGGATGTTTAAATAAGCTGCCCGGTTGTCACTTTAAATTTATTACTTGGTGTAGACTTCCATTTTTTTAAAATTAATTTGTAGAAACTAACGACTAAATAGTAAAAGTCGTCGACACTGCCACATAACGACGAACAAAACATCGACAAAACAATATAATATGTTTTCATCTGGCTTTCATCTGACCCACTCTCCTTTACGATTGAATTGAAGCCATCATCATCATCATCATCATCATCATCATCATCATCATCATAGCTTTATTAGCGTGCCAAAAGTCATAGCCGAGGGTTAGCCCGCTGCTAATTGTGAAAACCTAACTACCTATCTAAGAAAACATAGTTAGATAATATAATAGAATATTAAAAGTACTTTCCATGATCGTTATTTTAATTGGCTCTGTGTTTAACAGAAGTCAGCGATATACAGCATGGTCAGACTGGCACAGAGTCGTCAGGTTCCAGTCGATTTTTAGTGTAATGCAAATGAGAAAGGTTAACCGCGAAAGGGCTATTTTGATGGTCATGGCTAGCGAAATGTGGCGCGTACGACGTGCTGCAGGGTTAGTTCGCGGACGTGTACGACGTCGCCCGACATGCGCGTACGACTTAGTGCAACATCTGGGATTTTAGGAATTTTGAAACCAAAACGAGGCTTTATTTTTCGCGCGCTTCCCGCGGCTACACGGCCGATGTAACGTCAGCTGCAGTAAACACTTTTGTTGTGTTTAGCAGAGAAAACGGTTTGCAAAATTGTTTTCCCCTGCATTTTTTCGCGGTTTGCTACTCGAGACAGGTTTGACATTTCTCAAACAGTGGTCAAAACTGCAACTGTGGCTGCGTAACTCTGCAAGTCAAGCAGTTTTTGAGGGATATAGAGTTAAGTGCTTATTTTTAAACCTGATTTCGTCTTAGGACAATTCAAGCTAGTAGATCGTCAAAGCATTTGCTTAGAGCTAAACTGCTTTTCACTTAATTCCTGTGTTCCGACCTTTTCACCTTAGTTTAGCTTATCATCAGCTTTCTGTTCTATATTGTGCATTTTTGGCGTCCATTTAAAAAGGTTTGTATGATGGTTGGACTGAATTTAGAGAGCTCCGCTGTTAGACTAAGCCTATCTATGTACATTATACGATTCATGACGACTGCATTGTTTTGACCGATGCTGACGATTATTGTCAAAACTTAATAGTGTAGCTACTAACAATACACTATATAAAGACACTATAAGTAGAGCAATCCATATATATGTAGAAACCTGTATATATGTATGGCAGTCTTTGCTATTAAAAGGTCAGACTTTCTAATCAGCTTAGCTTTGAGATTGTAATTCGGTGAGCCGACAGAGTCAAACCATTTAGTGGTTTTACACTAAAGCTTCTAAGTACATCCCAAGTGCACTTGAAACCTACTTTGAATGTGAAAGCGTAATATGCACATCCTTGAACTCCACTTTGTGACCATGGAAACGTGTCTGTTTCAAAGGAGCCGAAGAACGCCGCCAAGTACGCTACACCACACTTGAGAAGGCGCTTGACCAATGAGAAAACAGAAGCCGACTAAAAGGCACATGCAGCGGCGCAAAAAGCTGATTGTGATTGACAGCTTATGTTCTAAGTAATACACTTTCTCATTAGTTTAAAACCCCAATTTTCTGAAGTGTTGCTTGAGTCAAGCTTTTACTTGAGATACAGTGTATTCCCGTGTATTGGGGATTTGCACATGACGTCATAAAAAATCTAAACTATACATCCTACAAAACAAAGCTGTTTCTAACATGGTTTGTGGTACCAGTGTTACAATCCTTCAGAAAAAGTTTCAGGTTTTCACCATGTTTTGCTTCCGAATTTTAAATATTTTAAATGTGTCACGCAATTCGTCACGCTATTTCAGATAAGCGGTGAAAATGAACAAAATTGAACCAGTTGAAAGTTATTTTTACATTATAGATGCTTATAAGACGATTTAATTGAACTTATGGGGAAGTCAATATTTTATGATGAGATTTTGGGTGTAATTAACACTTTGAAGTTTTGGTCGCCATGTTGGTACTCCAAGATGGCCGCTCCATACTCGTTCACCTAGAACTCTTGGACGAAAAGCTCTTGCGCTTCAAAATTTGGATGTGTTGTTTTAAACTCTCTGCAAGTCTATAAACATTTTGGAATCTAAATCTGCTTTTTAATGTTTCTGAATTTTGATATCACCTAATACTTAGCTTGAAGACCTTGAAGTGTAAAACTACCAATTAAGGCCGCTCAAGTTGGTATACTTGACTCTTAAATCACCATCATCGGTGATCACTCACATGAAAGCTATTGACCATCATGTAGTACTGTTAGACTCTGCAACTTCCAAAGGATATATATTTTAAAAGATATTACAATCGTAGTCAGTTTTGGAACTTTGAAACGTTAAACAAGAAAAATATCACAAGCAAAATTTACGGCTGCCCGACCACTTATAATCTGCCTACAATCTAAAATACTAGAATATACGCACCAGGACTGATCAGAACGCGCGAAATGCGTCTTTGAGGTTGGTTTCCATCTGTAAAACTTTGCGTGCTTGGGCTTTGGACAAGTCGCACGGCACAGCTAACATTTGTATGCATGGGTGCAATTTTTTACGGAGGAAAGCTAAGCGAGAAAGCGTCGCTAGCAGAGTTAATTGTATTGCTATTTCGTCCCCAATCAATGCGGGAGCTTTTATTTAGTAACCTTCCAATCGCCAGGTCTCTAAGGAGTTATTTTGAGATCATGGTGGATTTATTTGTTTCAGAACGATTCAAATGCTCTTTTGTGGTTGAATATAGCCATTGTGTAGAACAGTGGATTAGGAGAAGGGTTTCTTGTGGTGGCAAAATGCATTCTTTTGTGTCACAGTATGAAATAAATGAAAGAACGCTTTTAGCTTCGGACAATTTAAAATTTGTTTTATTAATTAAGTCACGTAGTTAAAAGTTAAGTTAACTTCAAGGGACGGTATCCCGGCTGATTTATCGTGTTTTCATGATAATGGCCAGGAGCTTTCTTTAAACTTGCTTTTTTTTTATCTTAAAATAGATAGAAAAAAATCGCCAACTGAAGTGATGAAAGCAAGGAAATATTCAAAGAGACAACGGGTAGTCTCCTACGCAGCCGATATTAGGGCTCGTCACGCAACGCTCCTGCTAAATAACGGGCTAAAAGAGTGAAATTGACCCGGCGCCTGTCACGAAATCATATTTGATGAGCTGTAATCCACTTGAATCCTTGCAATCCTGCACTTTTCGCCAAACTACTGCTTCTGTTTTGCTCTATCAAACATAGAATATTTTTATCCAATTTAGTTGTATATTAGGTGGCATTTGGCGATGTAACATGGAAATAAGCTGAGCGAAATTTTGCTACTTCGGTGGGACAGTGTGCCTTTAATATCGATGCATGTATAAAAACAAAACTAAACTGAATGTAAACGAGAAGGTAAGGGACGGACCATTTAATTTTTGTTGGGGGGGGGGGGGCGCAATTTCTTCTGAGCATGATTTTTTTTTCAGCATCACCATTTGCAAGAACTTTTTTTACCAAAAGAAGTCTCTTTTTTTCACGTGCTTTCTTGTGCACGATTTTTTTTCTCTTAAATTTCTTCTGCAGGAATTTTTTTTGGTAATTGCCCAACCCCCTCCCCCCCCCCAAAAAAAAATTAAATGGTCCGTCTCTAAGCAGAAACAGTTGTGACGTTTCCTCCCTAAAATGCTTGCCTTACATGCAGTTCAGCTGTTGTAAACCGTCGAAATTAAGCCCTTTCAAGATTGAATTTGCACTCACTGAAAAACTGCCCAAAGAAGCCCCAAATGTCGTTTTGTTACCGCTTTCGACAAATTGTAGCTAAACAACATGATAACTGAAATTCTCTTCCATTTTGAGGCATGGGTCATGAGGTATGGGACACCAATCCCCCCCCCCCCCCTTTTTTTTTTCTTTTGGTTAGTCGTTGTTGGCCTTTCTTTGCGTTGGAATAAATGCTGAATGAAAATTGGGTATAACTCTAGCCGAATTTATCCTGATTAATCTCATCTACATTAGATAACTCATCACAATGTCAGTTATAAGCTCCTGTCACAATAAAGAACGAGCTTGCGCGAAAATGACAACGAAATTTCTGGCTCAGCCGAGTCTTAAGTACAACAAAAACATTTCATGGGCAGCATTTACTCCATTTATGATCAGCAACAAAATGATTGCTCTTGTCCCTTATCTGCACCACAGGGAACCCAAACGTTGTAGTAGCTATAACATAATCATTTAATAAAAACATTGTTATTTACCTGTGTTCCCGTGCCTTTCTGAGTCGTTTTGGAAGCGATTTGAATCAGAGCGAAGACGGTTGACCTTGCATGCAAGTTTCAAATATTATCTTGTCTGCCGCTTCGTAAATACGACGCGCCTATTATCAGTTACACAAGTTCCATTACCATTACTAAGCTAAAAATTATTGCAAGAATTCGTTATTCGTTATTCCATTCCAGTGGAATTGTAGACTACGGCTTTTTGAGACTTGGATCTATAAAGATGCCTATATCCTTGATATGAAACACTTTCTCGCAAGTCTTGCACACCGCAGACTTTAGACACTAAATCACGGCCTGAGAAATTTAGCCTGCATGGCTGGCGGTCTTTTTTTGCGCGTGATGCTGAATCGCCGCTCGCGAATTATCGCGCGCGCCAACAAAAAAACCGCCAGCTACGCAGGCTAGAGAAATTTAACGATCCTTGCATTTTCAACTAAAGCGATAACAAACTTTAGCCGATTAGTATTTATCTTGCAACAAAGGTAAGCCGAAGAAACCGCAATGTATGCCAATAGAGCCGACACCAAACAAAGGCATAAAGAAATCGATAACAATTGTAACGACTCTGTACAGCAATCCGCCGAGATCAAAAGAACAATATCAACGAAGAGTACAAATTTATAACTGATGTAAAGGCGCATTTCTTTCTTAAGTCTTACTGGGAAAGCTTGATGCTTTTTAAGTACTTCTTATAGCGACGAGCGGTAGTAGCGTTTAGCCTGTCTATTTTTACAGAGAATTGCTTAATAAAGTGTACTTTAGTTCATGCTTTTGTTACGTCTAGACTCGACTTTTGTAATTGGCTACTTTGTGGCCTTCCCAAATACAGTCGTTTGATTAAACGTTGTCACTGATCGGTCTTACCTCTACGCGACCAGACCGAAAGGGAGTATGGGTGAATTAAAATGCTTGATTAATTGTTCTTTATCGCGTTTACAATGGAGAACAAAATTTACGTTTGTCTTCGCGTGCTACGCAAAGACAAGAGTCGCTTCGATACATATTCCGTTAAGGACGTTCCGTATTTTGATAATGTGCAGCTATTGAATGTGAATTGATTTCTCTCCATAATCCTTTTCGGTCTGGTCGCGTAGGGATGAGACCGATTTCAATGACAACGTTTAATCAAAAGACTGAAGTAAACTACAACGTGTACAGAATGCTGCAGCCAGATTAATAACGAATACTAGAAAGTATGATCATATCACACCAGCTTTATTCACTGGCTGCCTGTGTTTTATCGTATTTATTTTAAAATCTTAATTATTACATTTAAAGCTATATACAATATGTCAACAAGCTATATTAGTAACTTAGTGTCTAGTAAGTCGTGTTTTGTTTATTCCCTTAGATCGAACTCTCATTATTTTTGGACCGTCCCAAGGGGCGTATGTTATCTACATTAGGCGCTCGTTCATTTTATGCTGCTGCCCCCACACTGTAGAACAGCCTTCCAACAAATATTCGAACAACGACATCACTTAGCATTTTTAAGAAAAAACTTAAGACATATATATATTTTTTTAATTTAGCCTACAATGAGTAATTTTTTGTTGGTCAATTGTGCATTTTTAGTATTAAATTAGTATTAATCATGATTAAATTATTATTAGTGTAAAACTTGTGTAAAATTAGTATCAAATTAGTATTAATTAGGATTAAATTATAATTAGTATAAAACTTGTGTAAAGCGCTTTTGATCATTTTAATGTTAAAAGGCGCTATATTAAGTGAATAAATTATTATTATTATTATTATTATTATTATTATTATTATTGTATATGACAGTGATTTTTTTATTTGCTTGGTCGAATCTACATGATATCCTGATAAGATAATGGAAACAAATTTTTCGATATCGATTTTCCTTCTCCGCGTTTTAGCCGTCTAAACGCGTGAAATTTCACTTCCGGTGTGTTACAAAACCGCGCAAGAAGAAAGACTGGAAATAGTCCGCCGTGACGTCAATACGGGAATGCCAGTGTCGCGGTTTCTCTGTTCCTCCATTTTTTGGTGCGTGTTGCTACAACCATAGACAACACACCTTCATAGAACCATGTTTCTTCCTCAGGGCGCACCAAAAAATGCGAGGAACCAAGAAACCTCGACACCGGCATTCCCGTATTTACGAAGCGGCAGACAAGATAATGTTTGAAACTTGCATGCAAGGTCAACCGTCTTCGCTCTGATTCAATCGCTTCCAAAACGACTCAAAAAGACACAGAACACAGGTAAATAACAATATTTTTTATTAAATGATTATGTTATAGCTAATACAGCGTTTGTGTTCCCTGTGTCTGCACTTTTATTCTTAATTTTACTTGTTAATTCAAGCAACTTCATTTGATTGGGTGGCTGAAACATCGACGATGAACAGACGCGCTGGTGGACGATAAAGTTGGGTCAGCTGGAACCGCGGGTGGGTCGCTACCGCAAATGAGATCCTTTTTTTGAAAAACCAAAGGATTCTTCGAGCCAACCCGTGAATACGAAATGCTTACGGTTACTCAATATTGCGGGGTTTTGCTTTTTGGAAATTAAATGTAAGGACTTTTAACGAACGCAAACAAACAAAAAAAACAGTAACTTTCATTTCGAAGCAAAAAAGAAAAAAAATCCGTCGTGGGAGCAATTCGAACTCACGTCCAGCACTTGCCTCCGGCTCTATCGCCCTCTCACTTCTGCACTGCGCTACCAAGGATTTGACTACTTACCAAGGTCAAATTTTGTTATTTCAACGTAGATATGAGGAAAAAGTTTACATCTGAGTGATGGATCGAGTGAGTGAGTGAGTGAGTGAATTTCTCCGCCGTTACCGATAATCCGTTCATTACGCATGCGCGTATTCACGGGTTAAAAAGGGTTAAAATGCTCTTATACCTCTCTGGACCGCGTATTTCAAAGAAGAGGCGATGCTAAACTGGGAAAGAAAACATAACTTCATAGTAATCCGTGGCTCATCAGATTTTACTTCCGGTTCTAAATGGCCGCTATTTTAAATAAAAATCGAATAAAATGTTCAAGCAACAACCGTGGACGACAATCCTGCTGGTGTACGTTGGATCAAATAAATGATCTGATCGTCTTAAACAAGTGAAAATATGCTGTGAAAGCAGAGACCGATACAACGTAGATCTTTTGAGTTTTTTAAGTACGATATTTCGGCTCGCGAAACCAGTCTTGTTAGGTACAATGAGGAAAATTTACTACGTATACAGAGTAAACGGAAATACGTAAGACGGATGACATAGCCTGCGAACAGTATGACGCCCCCGTCCGACTGGACCGCAGGCTACGGATGACATAAATTGACAGTATAAGAAAATGAAATAATAAGAAAAGGAAATGAAATATCTAATCTGATTTCTTCTCGGATGTTGATGCCATAAGTTTCAAATGTTCTTGCTTTTGAGATAAAAAAGCTTCAATTCCCGGTCTTACGTATTGAGTCTCGTCTCTTTTTCGATGGGGATTAATTGCATGTCGTTGGCAGTGAAACCCCGTAGCTATCTCGTCATTCCATACTTTTTGGGGGTCGCTCAATATCCATTTCTGATTGGTACCTTAAGTTCTTTTTTTCTGCCAAGTTTCATGCTTTTAACCACAACCTGTACAATTCATACACATAATCTGCCCCACTATCTTGCATTCGATCGTAGCCGCGCGCCGTGCGCCGTGCGCCGTGCGCCGTGCGCCGGGAGAAAAACATTCGACCCTGACTGTCACATCGTCCTCCAACCTCGTCCCCAGGGTCTCTCTTCCCGTCCCCGCCAGAGAGAAAGAGATACCCTAGGGACGAGGCCGACCGTCCTCCTCTATACGCTAAGTAAAGATGGAAACAAACGGTTACAATATTTAAAAAGGGCAAAGATAACATGCTGACAAATGATAGGTTAATAAACAAATAACGGTTGAAAACTAGAAACAACTAGTAATGATTATAACAATAAATTTGTGGAAAACAAATACGCACCTCTGTACGCTCTATGTTATAGTTATTTGGAGACGAATTGGAGTTTAAAGTTTGTGTCCATAGTATAGACATGGGATAAAAAAGAAAGGCTCGTGTGTTTACAAAGAAATGGTTCCACTCGAAAGCATTGCATAAATATTTACAGATCGACCGCACCACATATGACACATGTGAGAACACACAGCCCTGCTCCCTTTGATGTCCTAGCCCGTAAACAGGCCACTTACAGCACTTAGTGGGGGCATTGGGTTAAAAAAATTTAGCGAGCGGAGCGAGGCTAGCTAAGGGGCCTGTTCATTATACGCTTTATAAAAATGTACTTAGCTTGATTTTTTTCTTTTGTCGTCGAACTATATAATTAACAAAAGGTGTGTGTCTCGTCATGTAAACAAGGCTTTAGGTCGCTCTTTGGCAATCTTGATCAGATTAAAGAGAAACGATTTCTCATGGACTATAAACACTACGCTTCAGATTAGTCTTTTATCCACAGAAACCGTCTATGATAACAGTACGGTTACGTTTGAAATTAGGAACAGATCCTCGAATCCCCAATTCTGTTTTAATTGACTGACCTTGAGTGAAGTGAAGTGCTAGTGAGTGAAGTGTACCAGCGTTATTTATAGACTGTATTTATAGCGTATTCCACGTAAAGATAAATACGTATAATTTCTTTCTTTCTTTACCATGGCATAGGCATCAAGTAAGCAGGCCGCAACGGAACAAGCCGGTCCACTCTTTTCGACGTTCATTTCGCGTGATCCTCAGAAAGTGTGAGTCGTCCGCTTACTTAGCGTCAGCACTCAGCCTGCTGCTTAGAAGCCCTGCTTGCAAGCGATAAAAGCGTGTGATGCAAAACAAGTGGGTATACTGGCAGGTTACACACTTCCAAACAGACGAATACACATATAAATAGGAATCGCGTCAATTAATTAACGAGAGAATTGTCATTGTCACATAATGTATGTTTAGAATGAAGCCTTACCTACTCCCCCTATTAATCTTGCAACTCGCCCGTCTGTAAGCGACATCTTTCTTTTCGGCTGCATAAAAGTTCGGGCAAACATTGCAATTTTTCCGCAAGTATAACTGAAAAATGATATTATATTCTTGTAAAGCCAGCAGTATAGTTGAAATTGAACTCTTCGCGAGTCAAAAGGCCATGAGCGCAAAGAACTGTCAAACATTCGCCGAATATTAAAGCCCAATACAATCAAAACTGTCACTCAGGGACAAATTAACTTACCAGCGGGTCACTTGGCGGGAAGCTTGCTCACATAGGAAGCTATACAGAAAAAGAATTTTAAGTCATTTGGACGAATTCGTCTATTATTAAAGTATCTGGATGACTTTCCTACTAAAAAGACAGATTTTATGATAGCTTCCACAAAAACATGAAAACATCTGGAAACGATGGTCCGGCTGTAATGCGATGTTCGCAAGTTTCTAAGCCGTCTGTTCGTAATGCCAGCCTATCAATCGGTAGTCCAGACTTATTGTGATAATTTTTTTTCGATAAGAAGACAAAAGCTAGAGAGAAAAGTGTTCTTTAAAGCAGAAGGTTAATACAATAAAAGCAAAGGAAAAGCATGCATAGTAAACATACACTAAAATCTTCCATCTTGGCGATAAAATTATAACCAAGTGCGTAATATGGACTAAGCTGATCTAAGGGATCATCAGATACAAGGCTATGCTAATAGAGGCTACATCATATGCAGTTGCACTACACACACGATATCTTATAGCTTTCTCAGGTGCTCAACGTGGAGGTTTCGAAATTAAAAACAAGAGACGATGTTTCCTAAATAACCATCCGAGAAGCAGAGAAGGACAACCAGATTTTAGTAAAAATGAATGACTTTGGACCTTTCCCAGATTGGAGACTTCGTCCAAGAGTTGACGGTTCTTTAATAACCAAGTGTTTTTATCTCTCCAAGTCAGTTTTCTAGAATGCCAATCATGCTGAAAATCATCAGCCAGTAGTTCACGAGGGGGTGGAATATATACTAAGAACTCGCGCGCGGTTCAGATAAAAAAGTACTTTCGCGCACGTACAGAAAGAAACTCGACCACTTCCAAAAATATATGTGATAAGGACGTCGAGTGTTATCGAGGGTCATAAAAAGAATTCGTGTTTCAAAACAACATCTGTGGGTCTACATCAAAACATAGTCATGCAAATGCAGTTCAATTGAAACAGTGTAATTCTCTACAAGTGTCGTTGGCTTACCTATCCCCGCTCTCGCCAACCATCGCGTTTTAGTTGGTTGTCTTTTCGCAGAATAATTTAGTCGCCGACAGTTTGAATGCTTCACCTGGTGTCTATAATCTCATAACATTATCCCTATTACTGGATTATAACAATTTCAAGTAGGTAATGTCATAGCTAAAAGACCGGATCGTCTAAAGATTAAAAAAGGTCTCGCCACAAAAAAAATGCGGTGATAAGAATTTTGAATATGGGTTTAAAAATAAATAACACTACCGACTCTGCGGCAGTATTATATTTCTTTTTAATGACAGAAATGATCCAATATTTCCTCTCAAGACTACTGTCTATCGGATATAATGTGCATGCACCGAAAGAAACACCACGGATTTCTCGATGTAAAGTGGTGGTATGTTGAATATCGTAAATACATTTTATTGAGAAATTGGATTATGATTAATGCAAGGACAGCTCTTGGATAGAAACAGCTCGAGGATCCCTGATCACATTGCCACGCTTAGCCATGTTTAACCATGTAAATTAACGCAAAAGACAAACAAACATTGTGTATTAATCTTTTTCTGTCATCCAGCCACTCCATATTCAAGCATGCGTGACTGCATGACTTGGACTGTGGTCATGATCACAGCTATATTCATGAAAGATTCTTTTTTTTTCTAGGATCGATTTTCCTAATTCACGAAGGATTGAAGTCATTTTACAATGAGTGGTTTCTACATTTTTTTTTTAATATCTTTGTTATTCAAAAAGTTTCCATACTAAATTGACAAAAATTGAGCAATAAACAATGTATGTTGGGTCATTACCATAAATGTCCAATGGTGCTTACAATATACACTTGACCGAGTAAATCAAAACATATTAATTAATTTAACCCGAAGGAAGATTCTTCATTCTGCAAACGTTTTCGCATAATAATTAACAGCATATTGCAAAACTTGCACTAAAACCAGGACTAAAAGTAACAGTAAAACTAGCAGTAAAATTCACACTTAAAGTGGCAGAAAAATTAAAAAAATGTGTGTCCTTCTTATGGGGGTCCGTGGTTTTATCAAGAAGCAGAGACCGATACTAATTATTCATCAGATGAGTTTCGTGTTATCTAGTTTCCTTTTATTGTTTTTTGTATATTTTTTATCATTGTTATTTTTGTATCATTTTTATTTCTTTAGGCCCTAAGTATTTCACGTTACTTACAAAACAAACCGATGTAAATTTTACCTCATACATGGTACCTGAAGAAGGCTGGTTTGGCCAACCGAAATAGAGTATGTAGCAAACCTTCAAAATTTTATCTACATTGTGTCGGTCTTTCATTCTATACTATATTTTCACTTGTTAAACCGATCAGATCACTAGTTTGATCAAACGTACACCGGCAAGATTGTCGTCCACGGATGCTTGCTTGAACTTCGCGTATTATCAAGACCCGAATGCACGGAGCAATTTGGCGAACGTTAACGTATTCAACATAACTGGGTACCCTGGGTGGGTGCCAGAGGTTTTTTTTCGCGCTCTCGTCTCAATCTCAATCTCGTCCCCAGGAGCTTCTCGCTTTTCAAATTCCAAATGGCGGCACGGACGTTCTTCTCGGTCAAGCCCAAATCATACCGTCCAGAAGGACATCGGACACCTTATGGACATAACTGGTTAGCTTTCAGGTGAGGTTAGGGGTAACAGTTTATATAGTTAAATTTAGGACTAAGCAGCTCGAGAAGCTAGGTGGTACAGTGGTACGGTAGGCTATGTAACTGGCCTAAGCCTGAGGTCGATCCCAGGTTCAATCCTGAGTGGGATTTTAGATTTTCTTTTTTACACTTAAAAATTTATTGCAAATAAAATTCTAAGTGTCGACATTACGTTATATAAGTCTCAATAAGGTGTCCGACGTCCTTCTGGACGGACGGTATGATTTAGGCACAACCGTTCTTCTCCGCCCGAGTTGCAATTTTGAATTTGAAAAGCGGAGAAGGCACTGGGGAGGAGGTTGCTCTCATCTCTCTCGTCATAGCCCCAAGAGAACCTCTATTACCGGCTTAACCGCGGTCAAACGAGAGAAATTTGCACTGAGTTAAGCAAAGTACTTAAAAGTTAAGGTTGTCATTTTCACTGTTTAAAGTTTAAAATATTGCCAATACACTGTCAATTTACCAAACGTTTTGACATTTTACCAAACAAGTTCTAAGCGTTTAAAAACCGCTGTGAACTGCAGAATTGTTGGTGCCATTTGCCAACATAATTTTGATCATCAGGCGCAAATAGTTTTACGCTGGGGGGGGGGGGGGGGGGACAACTCTAACAAACACTGTTTGAGCAACTGTCATCTTCCGAGACATTCTCGCAAAAATTTCAACAACATTATCTCATGTTTTCCCGAAAATTTTTCGAGTCTCCCGATTCCCGGCAAAATCTTCAGATTCCCGGAATAATTCTGTTTTTCTTCCGCGTTTTGGTCAGTTTTCAACGGAAAAAAGCTCATCATTTTGAGAAAAATTAAAAGATAGTAACGACAACTAATATTTTTATACATCCTTGCCCATATTTATATTTAATGTTAAATAAAATCCCACTAAATAAAACGAAAAGCTCCTCGGACGTTTTATCGCAGTGGAAGTACCGGCAGGGTACTGTCCCTGTCGTTACGTGCCATATTGGAGTGAAATACTTAAGGCGGGGGTCCACATGAACGTCATTTTTCCGGTGCTTGACATGGCTTTAATTATGGAAATTTCTCGTTCACATTTCAAGCAATCCAAGTCATCCAAAAACTCTATACTCATCTCATGAATCTATGATATGGAGTGTTTTGTAAATTTTTGGGTGATTTTTGGGAATGTTTAGGAGGAAATAGTTTTTCTCAAAGGATTTGTAAAATTAAGCCAGAAATATTGAAAATTTAGTGAAGTTTTCAAATTAGAATTTGTAGTTAATAATAAGAAGACAGACACCAAGTTTAGTCCACTTGCAACCTGGGGTACTCTTGCGTGGGTATCAACTGTCTGTTGGTGTTCCAAAATCATATTATTTCTTCTATCCCTTCTTTAAACTTCTTCAAATTTCATTCAAATTCATGTGTACCCCCGCCGTAAAGTACATTTTTTTCTTTTTGACTTTTTTCCCCCTTATTTTATTCAATGAGTTCGCAATTGTATGAATCGCTATAATTTTGATAAGTTTACTTATTCTAGAAATAGCTGACACGCGTCAGTATACGAATACAACCGCGCCTCTCAGCGCTCGCGGTCGCTAGGCACGTGAGAGTTGTCTCATGCCGTCGTATCAGGGGTTCGCAACGAAGATCATGGTCATTTCTTGGACAACAGCAAAAGAAATCATGCTGAATAAAAAGGATTATGAAACGTCTTGGGAGTAAAATTTCTCTTCCAGTTGATCGGGAAGTTTTGCGGGGAATAGTTTCGGCGAAGATTTATTTATTTTCATGAAGAAAAATTGGAGTCACATATGACTTCAAAGAAGAAACGCGGATTAGCAGGCAAGAACGGCTGAAGAAGCCGAGCAATAACATCAGTTTAAAGGGAGATATACTAAGGAAGTGGACCTAAAAACGTGTTACGATACGCAAAATTTTATTTAATGGCTTCGGGCCGAATATTTTCTGAATGTTTGCCGTTTGAGTTGGGTAAATGGATTATTATCAATCGCTGTTTGCAGAAGTAGCGAACTTGGCTTTTGCAGAGGCATTTTAATAACCTCTCCTGGGGCGATCCAGGTTTTCAGCAGAAGGGATTCGATGAAGGGGGTGAAAAATTTTGAAATTTCAAGTCCTCGGAAACGCGATTTCCGCCATTCTGAGGCCAAGTCAGCGTGTTTTAATATATCATTTTTTAAAGTTAAAATGTCATTCTGTATTTATTTTATACTTTACAAGTTGTACACATTAGCTGTTTTAATTTAGGGTGTTCGATCGAACCCCCCGAACGCCCCCTAGATCCGCCTCAGCTCTCTCTGTTGTGTTTCCTCAGCCATAAAATGCTGTAAACAGCCCAAGCCCTAATGGTCCCTAGTCATTGAAACTGTTGCACCTAATGTTGTCGAAAGCCCCGCATACCGGGGCAACAGAGGCAGTCTAATTTCGCTCAAATGCCCCGCTGATGCCCCGCATTCCCTGGGTAGGATGGTGCGGGGCTTTCCACTGACTAGTGCATTACGAGGGAATGAGGATATGCATGGATGTCCAAACGTTTCCGTAATGTTTCGGAAGATACTGTGATTACATTTCGATCATTAACATTAAATAACACTTTTGATTCGCAGTTGTCGAATTACCTGCAGTCGGTGAAAGTAGTGTCACGAGACAGATTTTCGCGGTCCTAGCAAATTGATTAGCAAGTTCAAGCCCAAGTCAAGCGAAGTTTACTACTACGAATTTAAAACCCTTATAATAATTAATCCACGAGTTTTTTTTTTTTGGAAATTAAACAACATTGTTATGAGGACCTCTGATTATTTCAGATGATCAGTTCTCGCAAGCAAAAGAATCTAAGGTTAGGTTTAGTTTAGTTCGATCAGAGAATACAAGGCTTTTGTCTATCATATATAGATGAAAACAGTAGATAATTACAATGCAAGGGGGCCCAGTGATAATAGAACTCTTCAGAGACTCTGCTCCTGTGAATTTTACCCTAATGAAAGTGGACAAGCACCTAGCTGAAAAACCCAGCGCAAATTAAGATACAATGTTTCTTACCCATTTTTAGGGTAAGATCATAAAAGCTATGATCAACATTTTGTCTCATTTCAAATGACATTAATTCGTTGTCGTTGTCTTCTGTGCCTTAACATATATGACAGGAATTGAGAAGTTAAAGAACCCACAACACAGTATTGTGGTCTGCATCGCTATCAGATACGGTTTGTATTTCTGGGGATCATTTACTGCGCCTTTCAATAACATGCGGAATTTGAAATTCAAATTTCCACCAACGCTTTCGTTTTACACTGCCGTCAATCATCTTAGCTTACCTCTCAGGAAACAGATCTTTACTTCAATGAGGTCAAAAGCTCACGTCCGTGCATTATGATTGGTAGATTTCGATCCATTTTGTTTGTTTCTTTATTACATGCACCGTTGGCTTTCGTATTAATTATGATTGACGGCAGGGAATAACGCAACCGTTGGTGGAGATTTGAATTTCAAATTCCGCATGTTATTGAAAGACGCAGTAAAGGGACACTAGACGAACCATCTTTCGGAGTGCGTCGTTCAAGACGCGTTACGAAAGATCTAGATAGTTCTTCTAGACCCATAATGCCTCTGTGTGTATAACTTAGACGGACGGTAAAAAAAAAAAAAAAAAAATTAGACCAACACGGCCGCCATCTTGAATTTTGCCGCCAAAAAACACTAGTACTCATTCCTTTTTATTAGTGGCCGCGCGCAATGTCTCGCATTGTTCGTCTTTCGTAGTTCGTCTTGTTCTTCGTCCCGTCTTTACACTAAACGTATAACATGACAGACGCATTATCCGTCTGAACGAAACAAGCGTCTCTAGTTTAAAAACGGCCACTGTCAATATAAATCTGACAACTCGTAAACACGAAACGTTCGGATCTGCTCTACCGACCCCAACTCTTTGCATTCAACTCCCTACCCTCCCTTCCCTTCAACGCCGTCCCTTTAAATAAGACAGGTGACCATCACATATCGCGGGCTCAATGTTTACAGGCCATTGACTTGACATGACCGTATCGACGGTCAAATGAATTTCTGTAACTCGTTCAACGCCTCGCCTATTCGCGGCACAGTATGTAACTCATTTTATAAACTGTAAATACCCTCCACGTGGGTGTTGTTTTTCATGCCGTTTCTTGTTTCTTCATCAGCAATTTCTACCACGCCACATCTCCTAAGACTCATCACGCAACCTGCTAAATTTTCCTTCCCCTCAATATTCATTCAATTTGTCTGGAGAACAGAATAAAACATCAAGCGCAACCACTGCTTGTACGAAGATCTATGAAAACTGTTAAAACAGTGGGAGAGTTTCTTACCCAACAAATTTCAGTTTCGTACGACAATGGTGGTGTTTTTTTAAAACTTCGCTACAATAAGGAAATATACGGACTAGAAATCATTCATTTCAGCAAAGGACTATTAAAATATAGGAAAGAAAGTCGAACTAGCTTACCGCCGTTAGTTTGCTTCTCTTGTAGTTTAAAATCTTCGAATATGTTCTCGTCTCGTCCTGAAACGTTCATTCCTTCGTAACTCACCGGCTCTTTTGAAACAATGAAACCCGTGTCAGGAGTGTTTTTAGAATAAAATAGCGTGTTCAACTATTTCCTTCTGTAAAGGGCACGTTTGTTTGCGTTTGGCACAGTAGGAAATGAGTTGTCAAACGCCGATCATAGTTCAGTCAATACCACAATACTTGCTCCGGAAAACAACTCAGCAAGTATCGCTTTCAAGAAGCCTCCCACAGATCACGAGACGACGGCGTTCAATGAACACTTAAACCTTGCCCTCTTATTTCATCGTTCGCCCTAAAAGTTCCAATTTTTCAAATGTTTTTAATTAGCATAAATAAATAAATAAATAATTAAGAACACGGCAAGGAATAGCTGGGAATGTATCTATAGATGATTTTCACAGGTACATGGCTGTGGATTTGTATGTTCGGAAGTCAACAACAAGAACAACATTTATTTAAACGCGATAAAAATTGCAGCGGAGCTGATGTGGTCGTGTATTGAACAGTTTACAAGTGAATAAAGAGTTTAAAAATTAATTAAAATTTAAAATCTAACCTATCGAAAAATTAATCTTTAAATTAAGCTATTCCTATGAGTGGAGAGTGCTTTGTACTTTTGACCTAAGGTTGGTGATTTGATACATAGTTTCCAGTCAGGCGAATTGTTTCGGATCCACAACAAAATGCTAGAGGATAACCTTGGCAATGGATTACCGTCCCATCCAGGACCGATCGCACGCAATTTTGTACTTAAAATGACAGCAACAGGAAATTTCTGCTAGCTTTTCTATGTAGACATACAACCTCAGACAATAATGTTGGAACACATGCAAAAGCTTAACCCTCCACCCCTTCACAAAGTTAAAAACCGTTCGTGTTTTGAGTTCTGGTTGAAAATCGCCGGATGTTTGTAACCTTGAAAAGGGTAACAGGGTACAGGATTATAAATTGCCAAGTGTTCCAAAGATTAATGGCTGCGATGCTGCGATTGGAGAAAAGTTTAAGTAACCTTGTTTCTCGAGTTCAGATGTAAGCAGTCAGAAGTGCAACCAGCGTCGATAGACTTCGATTCCTAACTCTCAGCTTTTCTGAGCATTATATCACACTGCAGCCATGATTCGGTCTCTGGTTTAGGCAACGACATATTAATCCAATTAACAGGGTCTCACCACGCACATTCCGAAGTGTAACCGATGATTTTCAATGTTTTCTATTTTTAATTGTCACGATTGTCAGTACTGAGTACTGTCAGTAACCATCATTGATGGCTTTTTATAATGAAACCCGGTAATGAAAACTATAATTGAAAATTTATTTTAAAAAAACAGCTCCGAGGGAAAGTGGTACTCAATAGCTTCTATGTGGATGGCACACTTAATTAAAGCCGCTACTAACGTGCATTCGGACTGACGTGTTTTTTTTTAAGAGACTAAGAGGGGAAGTCTTGGAGTCTCGGAATCTCGGGCTCGCTATAATTTTCGAAGTCTCGAAGTCTCGAATTTTGATAATTTGGATATGATCTTGGAGTCTCGTAATTTTTCTCGTAAATCTCAGCTTCCGTTGGAGATTCAGTCACGTTTTAAGCTGTTTTGAATTATCGGCCCGACATTTTATAGCAATTGGAGTCTCGGGCTCGGATTTTTTAGCGGTAAAGTCTCGGGCTCGAATTTGATAGAAACGCTAAAGTCTCGGTCTCGAATTTTTAAACAAGGGTCTCGCAAAGTCTCGAATTTACCATTCTATACCCCTACTAAGAGACTGAAGCTAAGATGTTTGGTTAAACATGAAAGTTATAATACTACCTCTTCAAAGACAAAAAGCGATTGAGTAGTTTAACAGCCACTCTACAACAACATCTCTCTCAACGCACATGCTCTGAGCTAAAAGGCGTGACTGACAGAATTGTAAGCTGTTGACGCATGTAGGAAGCGTAGGTCTTGAAGTTATGTGTGCGGAGAATCTAATGAAAACTGTTGCTGCCAAATCGGTACCAAATCTGGCGGAGAAATACCATATCAATTTTCATTGATCTCAATTTTCGAGCTGATTTAAACATCGAAAGAGAATAAATAAACCAAAAAGAGGATGAACGAGAGGTCTGAAAAAAAAAAAAGAACGGGGACAAAAAACTGGAACAAATTCGCAAAGTTTTTTGGGCAAAGTCTAACAGAAAAGTTAGGTTAATTATTTACCTTAATTACTAAACATATTTAGTAAGTGGCAGTAAGAAAGAAACGGCATTTGTGATTTTTCTTTTCAAAATATGATTACTGATACGGTTACAATTACAGTTTGTTGCTCAAAACCTCTGATTAGCGTGCTTGCCGCCCCGGATTTGCGGGCCTATAAGTGAACGGCAATTAAGCCAATCAGAATCTCGTATTCTCGTATTATCTCCTTATTGCCTCTTACTATCAGGTTTATTAACCCTTTCAGCACTGCCAAGAAGGTGATGAAAATCAAAATTCCAAAACATATCAAGCGTTTTTTACTTTGCCAAAATACTGAAAAACAAACAATACTGTAGAAAAAGTACTGCTAACTCAAAAGTTTAGAACCACCGTGTACAGCATAATAAACAGTATCACAGGAAAGTACTGCTCAGTAGCTTTCATATGAACAAGAAATAAAACACAAACAGCGGTGATAAACATGGTAAACCAACGCTTTTTTTATAAAAAAAAACTTGACGTTTCGTATGCTAAGCGACGTACAGTTTCAAAAGTAAAATACGAAAAAAGCAAGTGACACACTCGAACACCTACCCCGCGGCCTGGCCAGTACCTTGCGCATGCGCATAGCCATATCACCCGGGCAGTGGCAGCCATGAACAGCTGTTTCGTCCGAGTTAGGACTCATCAGCATGGCATAGCCAGGCAGGGTCTCACATAAGATCATGGACCGGTACATTATTCTTTTTATTTTGCCTATTATTCTATTCCTGTATTCTTTGTGTAACACCCCATTATTCCCCAGATTATTCCAAATATTTGCCTATTATTCTCATTAAGAAAGCATAAATAATTGAAGAGTATGCTGAAATAGCTTTGCTGAGACAAGTGTTTTGCATGAAATATGTTGCAGTACAACAAAACTTCCAAAAACTAGACAATTACGCATGGCAAACCTCGATCCCAGGGTCTCTTGGTTAATTATCAAAATGGCGGCCAACCGGTAAAACACGTTTTTTTTCTGAACACGTGACACATCAGGAAGTTACGATGACGTCATTTCGAATTTTCCTTTTTCAAAAACACGGCCCTATTATTCGAAAAGAAATTCCAGAATAATGTACGGGTCCCTACATCGACCCCGCCACTTTACTGCCATAGCGGATGCAAGCATCCCTTTAAGGGCCAACTCCACACGACACATATGGTATGCGTATGGAGAGGTGGATCAGCATTTTTGCCGATCGGTGTGTCAGTAAATTTTAAGTAAAATACGAAAAAAGCAAGTGACACAATCGAACACCTACCCCGCGGCATGGCCAGTACTTTACGCATGCGCACAGCCAAAAGTAACCGTTACAGTGTTTGAAAACTGTTTATATATCAAAAGTAGGGGTCTGGAAGATTAAGAAAAACAATCTTAGCAGTAATTTAATAGTACGGACTGTCAGTCCTAAGAAGCTACAGCTAATAAAGCATCAACTTCTCACTGCTGACTGCTGCTTTTCACCTTGCAGCTTTCCTTAAAAGAAGCTGACGCTTTATGGCGAAAATTCAAATTCAACGCCCCATAACTTCTATTATTATACATTGGTGTCACTAGCTCGATTTCGATTGGCTATAAGCACGCAGCTAATTATTGCTTGCTGTTTCTGTTACGTCATACCTACAGACAATAGTTTTATGCATGCAGAAGTGACGTCATACCTACAGACAATAGTTTTATGCATGCAGAAGTGACGTAAGTTGTTTACTTACATGTTGACTGCTGTGCATTGATCACTTTTTTGTGCGCGCTCTTGTCTTTACAAGTGCAGCTCAGGAATATGCATAATAAAACAATTATTGGATTCGGTTTTCGCATGATAGCGATAATTATCAAGGCCTCAGTTTGTGTTATCTGCCACAGCCTTCGGCTTCGGCAGATAACACAAACTTTGGCCTTGATAATTATCGCTATCATGCTAAACCTCATCCAATAATTGTTAAATATCGGATCAACGTATTTTAGATCTTTTTAGATTTTAAATCCTTGTTGCAAGCGCTTTCAGAAATTGCCATTGGATATCCAGTAATACGAAGTAATTATTTGGCGCCAAATTCGTAACGTCATTTTCCCGCCAAAAATACTAAAATTTGAAAATCGAAAACGGCGAGTGTTATATATGGTGGTAAAGTTTCACGATCACAGGTTTGACCGCGGCCGGAAATCGCTAAAAAAATTCCCAGCGTGAATTGTGTAAAACAAGACAGTTGGTGGCAATCTGGCCTGTACAACAGGCGCTTTTGGGGTGCACAAGCGCGCGTCTGTTTCTTTCATTCCCTGTCCTCGCGTATATCGCGCTCCGCGCTCGTGCACCCCCAAATCGCACCTATTGTGCAATGACAATCTCAAAACGTGAGGCAATCTTAAAACAAATTCATGCTCTGCTTACCCATGGAGTAGTCTGGTGAACCTACCTATTGATTCTCAACTTCGTTACGGGTACCCTCTTTCCTTTTTTTTGCGAACTCTAAAAAAGAACGAGAACCTCATCCTCAAGTGAATTAAGGCCTGGGTCAAAATTGGTTTTGATCTTTTAGTTTATTTTCCAAAACTCGCCCTTTGAGACGTAATGAAGGAACAAATGATGGTTAAATAATATAAAGTATAGAAACTAGAACAAAGAATTTGAAAATGCCTGGTCACGTGGCTGACCACGCCCTTTATCTCGAAAAAGCACAAATAAAGATTCTCACCACTAGCTGCATTCCCAGATTTAGTTTTTCTTTATAAAAACATTCAACATGGGCAGGGATTAGGAAACCCGGCTGGAATGGTTGGGATCGTTGCACTGCTCAAGTGTTATTTCCTGTTTTTTTTACTAGTGCCAATCCTACTCCAACTTGAAATCGGTTCAAAAGAAAACCGTTAAATGGTTTTCTCTCATTCCACCCGCTGTTCCAAGAACAATATTGATAACCATAGTTAGGAGGTAAAATTTGTTAAGAAAACTATTGCTTACTGGTAGGAATTTTGAGTCAATGGATTTCTTACAAATTTGGGCGTGAATGGTCACGTGATGAAAAAATCCACAATATTATATATACATTTTGAACAGTTTATGTTTGCGGTTTGGCCTAAATAGTTATCTAAGAGATACCTCTGAATCCGTTTACGTTAGACCACCCTCTTTTAAATCTACAGGAATCCAGGCCTTAATTCACTTGAGTCGTCATCGCAGATTAACTAGGGATATAAAGGTGGTATAAGGTGTTGTGACAGCCCACGAACGTCCAACCACTGTGAAAGGATCATTTCCCACGTTCGTGATATTCAAAAGTGCCACCAAATGAGTAAGAAATAAGTAAATCAAAATCGTTTAAAATTTAAATTCCCTTCTTCTAGTTCGGACATGGACTGTGCCTCTGACAAAATGTCCACTGGTGAGCTCAGTTATATACCGGTGCGCGCGCATTCGAAATGGAATGCGCTCTTTATGTCACAGATGTCGCACTGGCAATTAGAACTTTACGCGAACAAAGCTACGTTTTTATTTCCACTTTCGCCAAGAGCTGGCAGTCAGATGAAGTGCTCTGACTCACTGCAAGCGAGTTGACTAACTGTTGCAAATTCATTCAACTTCCTGTTTAAAAGAAATAGCAGGACCGGACCCATTAAAAGCAGAAGCAAAGCACCTGAACTTCTACCCAATAATTTAACTTCAACGGTTTTGGTCGCTGGTTTAAAATTTGGATCCATGATGAGTATTACTTTTAAATCAAAGATTCCTCCTTGGGCGGACGTGTTTCCACAGATTGAAAACGCTATTAAAAAGCCAACAGAAACTCCATTCTGCGTCGGCATTCCGTACGGATTTCAACTGCAAAAGAAGATTTGGAACCCTGAGCGTCTGCGAGTAGTACTACATGTTAACACTGCGACTGGGCACAGCTTTTTATGGCACCATGGTGTTGGAAAGAAGAACGAAATCAACATATGGAACTTCTCTAAAGAAAACCAACCTGGAAATTCAGCGAATGGTTTTCAATCAATCTCCACAGATCTCAAGTTTCTGCACATTTTGTTTGCGCAAAGACGATGGATTTATGTGATGTACTGCACGGATTTGTCGATTAGAATTTACAGCGCAAAGTTCTATGCCATTTCCACAACAGTCGTGTATAAAACCGTTCTTAGCCTCGCGTACAATGAAATAAGAGATGAAATTATCACTGGAGTTGCTGGGGGAATCATGACGTGGAAATTTCCGATTGGTCAGACGGATCCCTTGATACCCGGGCAGTGGATAAGTTGTTCTTTCACGCCTTTTGATTGGGTGATGTCCATAACGCTTGACAACACATCCAAGCAGATATTAGCGGTATCAGATGTTAGGATATCCATGATTGATATAACAACTCACAAAGAAAGGTGTTTTTTTCAAAAGAAATGCGACTTTTCGTTTACTACATGCGTGTATTACGGCCCTGCAAGCTACTTTATTACAGGTACACCATAAATAAAAACAGCATCAAACTGCCGGACTTAACGAAACGAAGACTGTGGGGACGAGCATCAGCTAGAGTCAACGTTTGCTCTTGCTTGACCGCCAAATGCCGTGCGCTCTGCGATCTTGTCGACTCTTGTGTTCTTTCCTAGCAATTGAATCATAATCATCTCAAGTTTTCATAAGAGTCTACGAGAAATTATACATACATTAAAATTATACGACTTTCAAATTTCGTTCTTTTTTTATCGTCAACCCCTATGTGCTCTCGTCAAATCGCTTGCTCTCTTCTCGAATTCTGAGATTTTATATTGTTAGTATGCGTTCTCTATTTCCTTTCATTTTGGGGGCTTATTTTAGGTGCCATTAACCCTTTAACCCCTAAGAGTGACCAGCATCTAATTTCTCCTCAATTATCACAGCTTAATTAAACACAAAAGTCATGAGAATAAAGAAAATGATCACAAAGTAAAAAAAAAGTTCTTGATTGTTAAACAAATTCTTCTCATCAACATACGCGGGAGAATATGTATCCCCAGCAATATGTCTATTTCTTTTTCTTTAATTCTCTTTTAACAATATTCAGCCTATTCAACCCTATTGAGCCTGGGGGGGGGGGGGAGCACATTGTGCCCCCCCTTCGTAACTTCAAGAACATTAAGGCTATGACAATGAAACCTAGAGGGTACATAGTACGCCCAAAACTGTCTCCTTTGCGGTCCGCACAATAGAACGATGACGTCATATGACGTAGTTATTAGGTAATTAATTATGCGGCCGCCATCTTGGATCCGCCATCTTGGATTTCTGAAATTTTTTAAAACCTCTTAAAAACCGTCCAAATTCCCCCAAAATTAATGAAAACCAATAAATAAACGTTAAATGACGTAAAAATACAAAAGTTATACCAATAAACATTGTTTTTCTTCATTCAAAGTTATAAATATGCAAATTTAAAAAAACATGGCTGTCAAAATCTTGTTGCCATGGAAACATCAAGTCACGTGATCAAAATATTGTCATATCAAATTGTTGCCAGATAAATTTTAGGAAAAGTCACAAAGTTTGATGGCATTTGAATACATATTAAGGAAGTTATGAATGTTCAAAGTTAGCGCGGGCACTTTGTGCCCCCCCCAGGCCGAATAGGGTTAAACCAACCAGCAGCCGTTTTCGTTTGGAAGATTTTGTAACAGCGAGATACTTTCAAAGCCTCAGCACTTCTTTTATATTTTCAATAGCAGAACGTTTACTTTCTTTTCCTTTTTTTCGAAGGCGACAAAAACGGATCAATCCGAGCATGGAGCATGAGTCTAAACAGTTTTCCAATGGTGACACAATTCTTAGGTAAGTAATTTTAAAAAAAACATACTGTTGAGTAGCATTAAATTGTATGTGACGATATTGGTCAACGTGCACAACACTCCAACAGGTTTACACACATGTGGCTTTTCGATTCTGAAAAAGGTAAAAAGGGTTCCGTAACCCTTTTTAGCTTTCAATATCAGAGTCAATCATGTGGACAGATACAGTAAAAACTCGCGTGTAAGAACTTACGTTTTTTGAAGTCTGGCAAAATAGGTTCTTGTATTTTGTGGTTGTTATTGGCAATTTAGGCTTAGTAGGTTCTTAATTTCTATGAAGGAGATATACAGTAGTTGTAGATTACCAGAAAAATAAATAAACTTGGGTTTGGTCCTCAAATATACAGTATTTATTCACAACTGTATTATGATAAATAAGCCTAACAAACCTGGGCCCTGTTGTTCAAAACGTGGATAGCGCTATCCATCGGATAAATATCCGGTCGATAGCGCAATGGGTTTTCAGGGGTTAACGTTTATCCACTGGATAGTAATTTATCCGGTGGATAGCGCTATCCACTCTTTGAACAACTGTGGCCTGATTATAATAAATATGTTGTCTTATCTCTACAACAGTATGTACTTTATATAAACCTGTTTTTGTTGTAGGATTTACATACTTTTATTTGTAATTACAGTTTGGTATTTTCTTGTAATATAAATTTGCAATCTCAAAGTCAAACTCCTTGTTTTATCAGAACCTGCTTGACCTTGCTTGGCTAAACAGGTTCTTATATTTTTGGGTACTAAAATGGCAAATTTCTGCTATTCTTAAACCACTAGGTTCTTACACGCAGGTAGTGTAACTTTGGAGTCTGTGGATGAAATCCCATGGTGTGACCATTCAAATAAAATCTCTTCAGCAGTACTTTTGCATGGTACCATTTGTTCTAACTTTTGAGTCTGTTGACGAAATCCTATGGTGTGACCATTCAAATGAACCCTCTTCAGCAGTACTTTTGCATGGTACCATTTGTTCTAACTTTTGAGTCTGTGGATGAAATCCTATGGTGTGACCATTCAAATAAAACCTCTTCAGCAGTACTTTCGCATGGTACCATTTGTTCTAACTTTTGAGTCTGCGGATGAAATCCTATGGTGTGACCATTCAAATGAACCCTCTTCAGCAGTACTTTTGCATGGTACCATTTGTTCTAACTTTTGAGTCTGTGGATGAAATCCTATGGTGTGACCATTCAAATAAAACCTCTTCAGCAGTACTTTTGCTTGATATGGTACCATTTGTTTTTCGATATTTTACAAAATGAAATTTAGAAATGTTTCTTGAATTTTGATTTTTGGCACTCTTGGGAGTTCAAGCGATAAAGCAACTTTTGATCAATGGAATTTTGTACAACCGTTCCAAAATTCCAAAGGAATTTACTCACTCTCTCTTTGTGTTTCCCATACTCGTTAATTCGCCTTCGGTCGAGTTATCCTTAAAAGTGCGGAGCCTAATTTTACTCTGGGACACATCCCTGATTAGCAAAACTCAATTTCATGTGTTCGTTTTCCAAAACAAGATATACAATTGGATAATGACCCTGCGTCGGCCGGGAATCGAACCCGGGTCAACTGCTTGGGAGGCAGCTATGCTCACCACTATACCACCGACGCTTTATAGACGATTGAGTTCGGTATGTACTTGGTGTATCCCTTATTATTTTGTATTTAAACACTTAGTTTTTATTTCAGTAGAAAAAGAAGATAAAAACAGCAGAATAGGGAATCGAACCCGGGCCGTATGATCTACTCCATGCATACTATCCACTACACCACCGAGGATTAGCTGCCGGAAATTGTAATTTTTAAGGGATATAAGATAATATGCTGCTAGCCCAGCCATATATAAGAACTAACCCTTTCGATACACTGGAAATACTGGAATCAGTGCTTAACCCTTAATACTAAAATCAGTGCTTCAACCCTAGATACTGTAATCCGACCCTAAATTACACTGCACTATATCTAAATACATTACAATAAGGGATACATGAAGTACCATACATTATGATCAGGGATACACCAAGTACCTAGGTTGAGTTCTTCCATGAAACCGCTCATTTCTTTACTGCAGGTCACACTGCTGAGATCACCAAACTCCTGGTGCACCCTAAGGAACCGCTCCTCGTCTCCAGTTCCTTGGACACAACCATCCGAGTATGGAATTTCGACACATGCGCACAAACCTTCAAGTTGGAAACGGGCGAAGAGGTTATTGACATGGAACTGCTCAGCGAGGATCTGCTATACTACCACTCTCATTATCACGTAAAAATCTGGAACCTTAACTTGTTTCACAGTCTCTTTACCGCTCTAAGCTCACGCATTAGAAGATGGAGTCGGGTGAAATCCCCAGGGTACCCCGCTAGGGTTTTAGTGCATGCTGAGGATGGTGGGGTGCGGCTTGTTTCTCCTGTCCGTGGTTACGAACTTACCACTGTGTTGCCTATAACTACTATGACAGCGGATATTGTTGATGTGGCCCATGATCCAAGACAAGAGAAGATTTATCTGGTGTTGAGCACAAAGGAGGTGCTTGTATTCGAGAGCGATACCAATCCATGTTGGTAAGGCGCACATAGAAAGTTTCTATTTACAGTTATTGCGTGTTCTATCGATCACTGATTTGAGTATCATAAATCAAAACCAAAGTTACTACTGTAGCCCGTCACAACAGAGCATAGAATCCCAAGAACTGATCCAGTCCTATATTCAAAATGGCGCGTTCCATTTGTGATGTGACAGACCAGTCACCTAAAGTAGCCGTGAAACTAAATGTTGCGTCGGCTGGGAATGGAACTCGGGTTAACTGCTTGGAAGTCTGCTATATACTTAATTTTATACCACCAACGTCCCGTCGTTACGGTAATACAGTTTCTTACCGCGTTACTCAGTTTTACATTTTGAAATGTATTTATGTACCGCATTTTCTTGAACAAGTGCTCTCGGCGTTTATGTCAACTTGGTTGTTTTTCTTGCGGCTTTTCAACGACGACGCACTGGCTTGAATTTTGGACAATTTATTTTCTCAAATGACGAAATAATCCTCGCAGTGATGTACACAGTTAAAGAAATTGCGATTAAAGCCTGAAAAATCTGGTCGATTGATTAAACTTCTTAACATTCCCGGGCAATGTTGGTAAATAATGTTCTCTTATTAACATCTTTCTTCTCGTTAAAAGAGAAAGAAAAAGATCATCAAGCTGGAAAAACTTTTGCGTCGGCCGGGAATCGAACCCGGGTCAACTGCTTGGAAGGCAGCTATGCTCACCACTATACCACCGACGCTTTATATAAATTATTAGTTTGTTTAATTTTCTATATTTTTTAACATTTGCAACTGGTACAAATATTTTTGTGTCAGTCAGATATTGTCCCGTTTTATTTGCTCGACTTTGTAAAAAGGATAATGCCTTGACATAATAAAACAGAATCACATTCGTGCCATAAATATAAAGAAACGAAGTTTAGAATTAGGATAATCCTGTTCAATGACCTGTACCAGCATCGCCGAGCATTTTGCAGGCCACAATGAAAGGACAGTTTACCGCCTTTCGCTTCCGTACTAGTCTGGGTTTTCCATATTCTGGCTTTTGTCCGATCGACAGGATCGACGAAGAGCCGCCAAAATAACGAATCGTCTTTTAGCTTGAAACGTTCCCTTAAAGTGAACAATATAATTATAAGAGGACAAAACCGAGCTGTTCCCCCCAAAAGATGTTCTTCATGCCGGCACCTCATGCAGCTGGCTGACGGAAAACGTTTTACAATCCGCCTGAAACCTGCGTTGATTTATATTAAGAGAACGAACCCAACATAATACGTAACGCGTCGGTGGTATAGTGGTGAGCATAGCTGCTTTCCGCGCAATTGACCCGGGTTCGATTTCCGGCCAACGCAGCTAATCCAGAAACTACTCGTTGAGAGTCTTGAGACAGTACAATGATTTCATTTTGGGTTTCTGTAATTTTTATATCCAAACGATACCAATTAAAACTAAGGACTAAACAGCAACTGCAGACACTGCTGTCAATAGTCGATGTTACAGATATGTGAATGAGTTGAAACAATTTCTAATTGCAACGTTTTGTCTTTTTTTGTCCAGTGCTCACCAGTTGTGGATGGCCGAGAGTCCGGATGAAGGGGTCTGTAGCCTAGCCTTTATAAATGCTGAGCTTGCTCTCCATGAAAGTGAAATTCCTTTGAAATCAGGATTACTCTTCGCTGGACTCTACAACGGACAAATATCACTGGTCAGCGGAAAAGGTGATGCCTTTTCTCTTTGTCGGCATCATAAGTAATAATATTGTAATTTCTTGGTTTTGATATTGTAGTTTTTACTGATTTTATATCATATTGTAAATTAGTTCTGAAAAATCAAGCTGGAAGAACTAATCAACTATTGTATTGTATTTTATTTTTAACTCGAAGCTCTTCGATTTTATCCTGTAAATAACCACGAAATTAATCATTCTTAGAACTACACTACTACCAAAGAAAGAAAACCTTGTTTGAATTCTTCAAAATTTATAAACTTTATAGCAATCAATCCAGGGAAGTACTTTCCGAAGAAAGCGTTCTACGTGTATGCAAGGAAATAAAACAGTATAACAAAAAATGTAAATTCAAACGTTTAATTGGTAGTTTCTTGGTGTTGCGGATGGTGTGATCACCAAATGACGTCAAACAAAAGATTCAAAAGACACTGAACAATACCCACACCACAACACAAAAGCTAACCAACAATGGCTTCCGCAACACCAAGAAACACCCGTTTAATTTAAGTGTTTTCCTTGTTTGCCATTTAGATGTCTACATGAAAGACAACGTTCAAGCCCACAACGGTCAGGTTACTTTTCTGAGAGTTTCGGATTCATTTACCGAATCACATGACAGTCTTGCAGCGCATGACCACTTGGTCTCTTGCGGTACAGACTGCACAGTCCGGATATGGCAACTTATTCACCCAGAAATAAATCGAGTATCAATCCAACAAAAGGCTCTTGTGAAGTTGCTTCAGCCCCCCAGGGACCTAACAATGGCAGGCAGTACTTTGTGTATGGCCATGGCTGATAATAACGTTATAATGTGCAGGTTGGTTTGAATAATAATAAGAAAGCTGAATTTTACCTTTTCATTTGCTCAGCCCTAACAATTTTGTCAACTCGAGACCGTTCCACATCATTATGCGCTCAATACACTAGGCACAGACTATGACAAATTGCCGCGTATAAAAGAACGGACACAGTAAAGTACTACACAGCTTCAGAAATTGGATGAATGAATTAATGAAAGAGTTATAGGTGCACATATCACTTGTATCTCATGGCGCTTTACACAAATTAAGTGGTTATCAAACAAAGTAAAACGTAAAGCAAGACACAAAAGAAGGGAAGGAAAAAAAGAGGAAAAAGATACACCTCCGACGGGATTCGAACCCGCAATCTTCGGCTGTCGCGACAGTGCTTGCGAAGGAGGCCGACGCCTTATCCATTAGGCCACGGAGGCAGCTACAGATAGCCATGGAAAGATGCTGTTTCATATCTAAACCGAATATCAATGAAATTTATATTAAGCTTATCACTTTTCTTCAACAGTATGGTAGAGGTATACACTTTGGCAAAAATTCAACGGTGAACAATTTGCCAGACTGATTATTTGAAAATTTAATGTTAAGAGTGCTTAAAGTAAGATTTTCGAATTCTTCACTTTTCTTTACCCTCAGAGTACGAGCAGAAGAAAAGCAGGGTGGAGCCAATATATTTGACAAAGCTAAAAAGACGTTCGAGTTCCTAATGCATTCTAAGGATGAAGGGCATACTGCGCCGATTAATGGGGTAAGAGGTTAATGTAATACAATGATACTATGCAACAGCAAAACCAACAACGAATGGCATAACAATATGTTTACTTTAGAACATTCCATAACGTTCTCGAAATTAAGAAAAACAAGAGGCTGCAAGCAGCCTATACTCATGCGCATGCGTAAGAAAGTTTTATGATATATATATATATATATTAGACACGGCGGAAAAACCGCTGATTGGCTGATTGTTATGACGTAAAACGCATCATGAAAGCATTAATGCGGTTGCGCGAAGCTTTCTCGGAGAAAAATTCTTCAAAATGGCGGAGAGCTTCGATGCTCGTATAAGCACGGAAAGTTTGACTTCGGGGATAATCTAAGATGTCTTAGATCGTTTCATTATAAGAAATATTGACTGACTGTTGGCCGTCACTCACTGGAGAAATATCATTTGAATTATGTTCTTCTGCAGTAACCTACAACAGATTTAATGCAGCTGAACAGTCGAGCACTCCATTTATATTTACTTGCTTTATTTACTCTGTCGTTGTTTGCTCCCTCGATCTCAAAACTGGACACATTTGGATCCACTCCTTTAATGGCGCTAAGGATTCATTTCATTGTTTCATTTTATTTTTATTCTCCTGTTCGAGACGAAACAGAAGAGAACAACGAAATGTCAGGCTTGTCGCTTCCTCGATATTTTAAAATCGTTTGGCTCAGGTCATCCGATCTTCGAACTAATACATGTAAAATCAAGTTTTGCAATCCTGTCATCATCTTCTGCCACATAGCTTTATTTATTTCTGTTTTGTGAACAAAACAGCACATGCACAGTAATCATATGGCTGCAGGTCAGTAATATATTTAAAATATTTTTAAATCTTTGCATTTTAGCAGCATACAAATAAGTTTATTAATATTAAGTTTTAATTTTCTGACGTTGACATTTGCTGAGGCCAAATTGAATTTGATTTTTAAAGACCAAGTGAAGGACATTTAATAATGAACTGTGGAGCTACATGTTGTAGCAGCAGCATTTAATAGCTTTTCACCTGTGGTCCTAAAAAAGGGACTTTGAGATACAAAATGTTTCACTGTGCTCATCATTGCATATACAGCTGTAGCACAGTCATACTTGTAATATGTATGGCCGCAAATGAAAAATGCCGATTACAGTTTGTGTTGACTTGGAATTGTATTTGTAGCAAGCTAAGATGTGATCAGCTGTAATTCCATGTGCTCATTGTCTATGATATTACAATCTTTGTTACCAAGATTATTGTTCTAAGCCTCTGTTTTGTTTATTTGTAGCCAAAAGGTGTTTTCCTTTTTAAATATTTTTCCTAAACCAACAACACAATAAACAAGTCACCATGAGTAATGTACTGTTGAAAGTCAAGAAACAAATGTTCCTTAATAATCATTACAGAAGATTTTTCAACCAAAATGTATTTTTTCCTCTTTTCTTTTCAACCATAATGGCAGTTTTTAGCATTCATTAGGACAAGACATAAAGTAAGATGTGTATTGCTTACTTAGCAGTTTAATAATTGTCAAACCAGTTCAACTGTTTCTCAGATTGTGGCAATGGGTTTGAGACAATAATTATTGGAATAAAATTAAACTGGTTTGAGAATTTTTAAAACCAGAAAAAAATTAATCACAACATAGACATGACATATCAACCGTTTCGGTATATTTTACCTTCTAAAGCCTACAAGCCAAAGCAGGTTAAAGGTTTTTGGCAAATATGCAGAAAACAATACCTAAGTTATGACATACAGTTCATTTAATGGTGAAGAAATTCCAATATATAAGGAATATAAAGTCACTTACATTCAAGGCAAGGGAATTAAATATTTTAATTTATGGATCAAACTGGTCAAATCTTTCCCTAAACTGGTTGATGTAAATAATTCTGCACTTGCGCTACAGCAATCCAGCTGGTGTTTTGAGATCTGCTCACGGCCTTGAGACAAGTTAAATTCTTAGTGAAATCAAACAGCAAAGCCAGAGTTTGATGAGCCTGCATTTTTGTTATAATTTAACAATAACAATTATTATTGTAAACTATAACAAAAATGCAGGCTAGTCAAACTCACCGAAGTAGAGGTGAATAGTGATACATATTTTTCAAGCCACAGTGTAGATGGGTGAGATAAATATCTGTGGCTCTTCGCCAACACTGAGGTGTACAAAACCGATACTGATCATGAGGTGAATCATGGGATGTCACCACTTGATAACCTAGCATAACTTGTGTATTCACAGACACTGAAGTCCTATTGAGAATCTCTTACAAGCCATTATTCACTGTTCAAAAGCGTGATCAAAACTCTCAACCATGCTATTGTCTACCGTTGTGCGCTGTTTGATTGGGCTTCAAGGCTCAATTTTGAAAAATTTTTGTATCATTTTTGGTCGCATGGGACCCGTAAATTTCTATGGTCTGCTATTTTGAACATGGAGAGGGCCCTGGAGATGAGGTCAATGTAGTTTAATAAACAATTTCATTGCATATGTCAATCATGATGTTTATGTTTAATAGTGTATATGTCCACTACAATATTTCCATCTTCAAAAGTATTTAAGTCAAACCCATCCTTATGGACATCTCCATAATATGGACACCTTTCTATTGTGGACAGTTCTCTTGGTCCGAAGGTACCAAAATTCATACAACCCCTACTCTGTTATACAAACACCTCTATAATGTAGACACTTTCCATATCATTGAGGTTCGACTGTTTATGTTTGTATAATGTACGGTTTCACATGTGAAGGTCTCTGGTCAAAAAGCCTATAAAGGGGACAAACCAACAAATCAATGTGAGATCACAAGAGGTCCACATTGTCTGACTTCATACAATTCCACTTTGGCACAATAATGTCATCTCTGACACTATACATAAATAGGAAACAATGTATGGTATACAGGAGCAGTCTTCTCCAGAAGGGTATCTGGGTGTCCTGTGGTCATGGAAGTACACAACATTTTTGGATTAAAAAAGTAAATAAAATTTAAATTGCCCTCAGTGTAGTCCTGGATCTAGAGGAAAACTGAGGGGAAACACTTTTCTGTTGATTAGAGTAAATTCAAATTTGGAATCGACTAATCCATCAATGTACCTCTGGGGAGTGGTGTGTGCAGTTTCTGTTGGGTCACCCCCAACCGTTTGCCTCTCCATTGCCATGCTGATATAATGTAATGGTCAAATTCAACCTTTAACACCCCCCTCCCCCTCCCCCTCCCCCTCCCCCTTTTATGCCTGGGTAGGCAGAAATTTGACCTTAGCATACATTACATGTATGTTTAGAGTTGAGTTTGCATTTGAAAATGCTCGCCTTCCACCATTAGGTCTGGTTAACAAATCTATGTTTTAATGGCAGTCTGGTGATTTGAGGCAAAGCATGCCCTTCTTAAAATCAGACCATATAGTAATTGGTGAATTGGCAGTACTTGTCTTCCTTTTGTCACCATTATAGAAGCTTTTTGCATTGGAAGGAACAGTAGTTGCATGAGTGATGAGTAGTGGGAAAAATTGTTTACTGTGTTGATGTTGTTTAGAGCTATAACACTGATCACCGAAACAATGAACCTTCACGGCATGAAACAACAAAGTGGGATCACTCTGACTATTGATTTGCATGGTTTCGTGGAACTAGATAGTCCAATATTAAAGAGCAGCTTCCAAGAAGCCAATGCTACATGTAGGTCACAAGTATCATACTCGAGTTGGTTGAGAAGGTATTCTTGAATTATAGTCAATCTCTACTATTCATAATTATATTAACGTATAGGAATGCACATAGTAATTTGTTGTTGTTGTTAGTTTATACAAAACGACTGAAAATTAAAGTCAGTTCAAATTTACTAAACGTAGATAAGCTTAATCAACACTACAGTTTCGTGAGTTAAAAAGATTTTAATGAGTTACAGAGCTTGTGAACATGGACTCTAGATATCCTACCGTGAAAATACGAAGAACGAATTCCCTTGACTGAGTGTGTAAACACGTACAATCGAGTTGCTTGCAAAATCACAAAGGGAAATAATGGATTATGGCGATAAAAGTACTTACATGTCTGCAAGCTTCGCAGTGAAGAAGCCTTCGTTCGCCTTTATAGAAAATTAAAAGGAAGTCCACCTTTCAAGAGCTCTTAAAAAAAGTCATCGAAACGAAAAAAAAGTCATTTTTGATATGTTTCGTAGAAATAAATAAGGTTCAAAAATTTGTACTTCCGAACCTTAGAGAACTTGAGACGACCTTAGTTAACCGTAAAACTGCACTTAAAGCAAATTCGAAGAAGGAGAACGCTTCCTTTGAAAGGCATAGCGTTCTTCGCCTTATAAATCTAAAAACATTGTTCCGATTGTCTTGATCATAATCAAATCTCCAGCATGAATGTTTATAGAGTTCACACAAGTTGTTTTGAGCTCCTTGAGCGAGCACGACGCTGCGTGGGGCCGTTACAATGACGTGTTGAATTCTGATTCGTCGTCCGCCATTTTGAAAATGGAATCGCGGGAACCAGGCCTGCGTTCTACTGCGCATGTTCAGCCGTTTTTCCGCCCTGTCTATATATTAAACATGATAAGAAGATGTCCGACATGGAGAAGAGTTACTCTTTTCATTCAGTCATCGTTCCTGCAAACCACGTTGTTTACTATTGGATGTTTTGTAAACGAAGGTTGTACCACAATGAAGCCAGTGATTCTTCTGAATGTTATATATACCTAACGTGAACATTAGTTATGTAAGTAGGGTTGTAAGAGATGCTGTCGTGACGCTTCAGTAACATTGTTTTATCGGAAGTGAAAGTATCCGGAAGTCACTAAACAGGAAGTGTAAATGGCAAAGTTATGAACCGGAAGTGCCAATTTAAAATATGCGTGCATAAATTTGCATGCAAAATCGTGACACAAAAAGTAAAAATAATAAAAAAACGAAAAACAGAGCCCATTTTATAACTCATGCCGCTACGCGCATGAGTAAAAAGAAGAAAACAGCATACAAGTTTACCAGAAATATTATCGAGCGTTATAAATTTCTAAAATTCTCTGGCTTTCAAAGAGTCAAATCTCATCACATCTATTCTCTTCATGATATCGACAATGACAAAATTTACAAGATGTTCATGTGTCTATAAGTAAATTTATCATGGACATTAATTAATCATAGAAAATAATTATATGACCCGAGTTCTATGGTGTGACACATTCTTTTATCACCCTAGAAAGTTATTTTCAGAATCAACTCTATGTACACTGAATAGTTGAATGGTAAAATATTTCTTGTTTTGAACGTCGCGTTTGTGAGTTATAGAGATTTGAATTTACAAAATGCTAATTAGATGACGTCAACCCGGGAATTTGCCATTATTTCTACACCAATTTACAATGCCCAGTTTACAGCTTGAGGATAATAAATTTTGATAAATACTAAAAATAAACTGTGGATAGTCAATTGATTCGTAAAAAAATATTACTTGGAGGTGAATACAAGTAGTTGTATAATAAATGATTCTCGGGTTGACGTCATCTAATTAGCATTTTGTAAATTCAAATCCGTTCTATAACTCACTAACACGACGTTCAAAACAAGAAATATTTTGCCAATAAACTATTCAATGTACATAGAGTTGATTCTGAAAATAACTTTCTGGGGGTGATAGGCACTTTAAGTGTCTCACAGTGCGTAGAGTGTAATTGATTCCCCGGACGATCACACTCGACAGACAAATGAGATATCAATTATTCATCACACGGGAGTATTATATCGCAATGACTGCATTTTGCCGTTTTGATTTTTTGATAAATAGCTTTCCTGCTGCTCCATACTTGGGTTATTTGCAACATCAAGTGAGGATCAGAGCGTCAAAATTTGGAACAGTGATAATCAGTTGGTAAGAGAAATGACCTTTGACGAGTCGCTGTGTGGAGTGTGCTTTGCTAACTCACGTGGAGACATTTTAGTGGGTTTCCAATCTCACATTAGCTTGGTAACCATTCTGCACTACTTGCCGTTCCCGTATTTGGAAATTCTATCCAAGATGCAGTTTGACAATGATCCATTTGAAGACCACGTGCAGTTCGATGATTTGCTGAAGTTTTGGTACGACCCTGAACACGTTCCCAGAGTGCCTTTATTGGCCAGCAAGCGAAGGCCACTTGAACCACTGGAAGTAAAGAAGCCCAAGAAAAAGAAAAAGGTCAGTCACTGGCTTTCGTTGCTGAAGCCTAATATAGAAATGATTCAGTGTCAGACGACAGTGCTAAGTATAGGACAGTGTATTGCAATGATTATATTTTGGATTTGCTGTTGTAGAGATTCATGTACTAGATGTCACTCAACGTTTGAGCAATGACTGTCGAAGCTGTCATGTAGCAGCTCTCGTAAGGTCTCACACCATTGGATCGGAGAACAATAGAACAAACAACCCAACAATGGGCTCTAGACCTAAAAACAATAGAAGCTGTGTTTTACAAGGCCAATGAAAATAGAGGTTTCGGAGAGCTGCTACACTACTGGAAGCTATTGCTACAAATGCTAGATAGATATTACTACATTGTTCTACTAGGTAAGCTAGTTCTTGCATTTCAAATTATTACGATCCTACTGCTCAGTACAACTGACAAGCCTCGTGGTCATGGTGTAACAGGTCAAAGTCACAGTAAAAATTTGTAACATGCTCTTTCTTATTTTCTTTCATTTGCTGTTATTGACATATATAGTACATATGCATTAGTTAAGCTCTGCTCAGCTGGGTACTAAAGATTGTACATGCACGATAACGACTCTGTTGGTGATAAATTGGCCAAGCTTTTGACTTGGACGTTTGTACTGTTTATACCATGTTAGTTCTCTCATGTGAGACTTTAATAATGTTTCATGCATTTAAATATGTGTAAACCTGTTCTCAGATAACCAGAATTGCTTCGACCGGAAACTGGGGATTCAGTTATCATGAAGCAGCATAAAATAATTTATTTCTGCAATAAATCCTCTTAAGGAGGCTCGTGCCCATTTCTCAAGTCCACACCCTTTCAATTTTAATGGGCCATATCTTTTGTTGTAGTGCATAAAAAGACAAGCCACTTTGCATGCAAACACACAATACATTGAACTTTATGGGAGTATAGGATTTGTTTACATCGGTGCTTCCATGGCAACGGAATGGTGATCCTCTGAAATTCACAAGTTGCGGAGTTTCTCTAGATCAAGAGAAATTTTTGTAAAACCCGCTAGTGGACTAATTGATTAGACCATGGGCTTCAACTGGACAAAGTTTGAAAGAAATGTATGAGAGCGTTTTCGAAATTTTTAGGGATGAAGTTTTGGGGATTATAAATACAGTGAAAAACATACTATCGACATAATTGGCTAATATCTAAAGAAAATGATGCGCGATGGGGATGCAGTTTCATCTCATAGTAGTTTGATTCCATTTGAAATGGTGTGTGAAAAAGTGAGGGGGTTGCTTTGGCCGATTGCGAGAAAGAAGGATTTGATTCGCGTGCGTTCAGCTGCCCTTGTTGCCATTTTTGTATGTAATTTGGTCTACGCCTACAAATGTGATGATAATTTAGAAACCGCGAGATAAATTTTTTTAAAAATTTGACAATCTCGAGATTGGTCATCAATTTAAATGGCCTGCAAGTTTCAAGGACATTGAAGATATGCAAGGCAATAAAATAGGGCCTCCAATGAACCAATTTTTTCCCGCAGATTTTGTGTTTACAAGTGAGCGTCCTCATTATTCACGAGTATTGTTTTTGAGTTTCATATGCACGTGCAAAACTTTAGCAAAAAATTTATTTGCATCGGAACAGAACGCTCGATTGCTTTCCGAAGAATTTTCCGAAATATGCTAATAGCTGGCTTGAGAATTGTAATAACATTACGCACTCGATTTTGCGCTATTCGTAACGCAAGCCAGTTATTAGCATGTTTCGGAAAATTCTTCGGAAAGCAATCGAGCGTTCTGTTCGATGCAAATAAATTTTTTAGTAAAGTTTTGCACGTGCATATGAAACTTGAAAACAATACCCGTGAATAATGAGGAAGCTCACTTGTAAACACAAAATCTGCGGGAAAAAATTGGTACATTGGAGGCCCTATTTTAATGCTTTGCAAATCTTCAATGTCCTTGAAACTTGCAGTCCATATAAATTGATGACCAATCTCGAGATTGTCAAATTTTTAAAAAAATTTATCTCGCGGTTTCCAAATTATCATCACATTTGTAGGCGTAGACCAAATTACATACAAAAATGGCAACAAGAGCAGCTGAACGCACGCTAATCAAATCCTTCTTTCTTGCAATCGGCCAAAGCAAACCCCTCACTTTTTCACACACCATTTCAAATGGAATCAAACTACTATGAGATGAAACTGCATCCCCATCGCGCATCATTTTCTTTAGATATTAGCCAATTATGTCGATAGTATGTTTTTCACTGTATTTATAATCCCCAAAACTTCATCCCTAAAAATTTCGAAAACGCTCTCATACATTTCTTTCAAACTTTGTCAAGTTGAAGCCCATGGTCTAATCAATTAGTCCACTAGCGGGTTTTACAAAAATTTCTCTTGATCTAGAGAAACTCCGCAACTTGTGAATTTCAGAGGATCACCATTCCGTTGCCATGGAAGCACCGATGTAAACAAATCCTATACTCCCATAAAGTTCAATGTATTGTGTGTTTGCATGCAAAGTGGCTTGTCTTTTTATGCACTACAACAAAAGATATAGCCCATTAAAATTGAAAGGGTGTGGACTTGAGAAATGGGTACGAGCCTCCTTAACTGACCGCGACATCTACAGTCTGTATTGCATGTATGACAATTACTTTGAGTTTGTCGTTCTTTTTCGCTGCCTCAGTCAAAGTCGCCAGACCGTCAAAACGCTGTGAAATGCGAGCTTTATGAGTAATATAATATTAATAGATAGGCTTAGCCTAACAGCGGAGCTCTCTGAACAGAAACAATGATGATTTAACTTAGGTGAAAGGTCGGAAGCACAAGAAAAATTAGAGTTAAGATTGACGGACCGGTCTATTTATCAATTTTAGCAATTCTCAAAAACTGTGTTACTTGACCGTCTGCACAGTACATTTAGACTGCACAAAAGCTCACAAAAACAATTTTCCTCGGTCTAGAATAACTAGTGTGACTAATTTCCGTATAAAATACACCTGTAGCGTATCAAAAATTGCCCGAGAAACTGATTTGGAAATCAAAATTGCAAAAACTACACACTCAGACATCTTTGCGCAAGGTGACGCGAGTGAAGTTAGAACTATAAAATCCAGTCTTGTATTGTTTACATAATATCGCTTTTCAACCTATGTAGTGAATGAACAAACACATAAAAATGGACAACACAATATTCTTTTAAAAACTTTTTATTCAAATATCCGCTAGTTTATGTCAGTTTCAAAGCAAAAAGCGTACCATTAGCGCATCGAGGAGCTGTCTGGCTGAGCACATGGCAAAATTTAAGATGTCATTAGGCTGAATTTGAGCACGTTTTATAATCATTTCTCCAAAACTAACGAGAACACAGAGAAAATTCAATCACAAATTGATATCAACATAAATTCCCATAGAAAAATGTAATTTTGTTTACCGTTAAGTCCCCGGCTGCTTGAAAATTCTTTAAAACTCCGCTTCTTCGGGGGTATAAAGTTCCTCGAAGCAACATTTCATCGCTTAAAGCTCTTCTTTTTCTGAGTTTTCTTCAAAGCTTTCTCTTTCTATTTTGAATATACTAAATGTGTGTTATTGCAGAATCACGGCCAGTTAAGGCCGGCACGGCCGTCAATGGAAGGAGTTTAGCTCTAAACAAATGCTTCGACAATCTACTAGCTTCAATTGTCCTAAGACGAAATCAGGTTAAAAAATAAGCACTTGGCTCTATATTCCTCTCAAAACGCTCGACTTGCAGAGTTACGCAGCCTCAAATGACTCATTTAGTAACCTCTTTACTTGTTAATTCGCTACTTAATTTACTCTTTATTCTGAAAAGCCCTTTTGGGACGAATAAAGTATATATGTGTGTATGTCTCTACTGTTTGAGAAATGTGAAACCTGTCTTGAGTAACAAACCGCGAAAAACAAAGCCTCGCTTTGTTTTCAAAATTGCTAAGATCCCGGATGTTTTGTGACGTCATACGCGCATGTTTTGCGATGTCATACGCGCCCGCGAGCTAGTCCTGCGCAACGGACGGACGCGCCCGAGAAACATTCCGCTAGCCATGACCATGAAAAATGACGGGTTTTGGTTCTATGAGTATGGAGCTCCGCGACCTGGCCTTCGGCCCGCGAAAGCTCCGCTAAAATTAATTTACCACGCAAATGAAAAAGTTTTACTTAACAAGAACTGTTCATTGGCTTATAGAGGGAGACAGTTATTATGAAACCAAAAACAGAAGAGGAAGAAGACATGGATCTGTTCCAGAAAAGAAGAAAATCAAGAAGACATTCTACAGAGGTACAAGTATCGTTTCTCATATCGTGTCATATCATATCATGTCATATCATATCATTTCATATAATGTCATGTCAATGTCATATCGATCGTGTCATATCATGCTATATCATATCATATCATATCATGTCATATCATGTCAGATCATGTCACATCGTGTCATGTAATATATCGTGTCATATCATGTCATGTCAATGTCATGTCATATCATGTCATGTCATATCGTGTCATGTCATGTCATATCAATGTCATGTCATAACATCTCAGACACGTCATATCGACGTCATATCGTTTCAAAACATGTCATATCGTGTCATATCATAATGTTATATTAAATCATGTCATATAATGTCATGTTAATTTCATGTCATATCCTGTCATATTCGTGTCATGTCATATTATAACATATTATATTGTTATGTTGATTGTCAGTTATTTGTATCCTTCAGGTTCACGTCTTGATGGCTTTGAGAAGAGTATCTACCAAGTCCTTCCAAGTCAGCCTTTCAGAGATGGTGAACGCGATGAAGGTAACGGAGAAAAACATTTCTCACAAAAAAATATTTTTTTTACAGTAATACTGTAAAAAAATCGATGTTTTGGTCAGAGCTTCTGGGATGCCAAAGATTTACATTAAGCCTTATATAGGATCGGCTTATGAGAGGTGAAAAAGACACAAATTGCACTTACGTCGACAAAGCACAAGGTCGAAGTGGATGGAATAAACAAACAAAGGAATACTTTCTCTATAATTAAAACTGAGCCTTGCAACTTTGCTGAAAATGTGATACATGTGGATCTGTATGAGCTTCTACCTTACATCATCTAAATGGTAGTTTCAGGTCATCGCTTTCGTTAACAATTTATTCGACTTGAAGAGAACACATTCATTATTTGCATAATTCTTGAATGAAACAAATAAGGCAATACGGTCAAACTTCTTTAGTATGGACACTAAAGGGACAGATCCAAAGTCTCCGCATTATACAGGTGTCCGTATAAAAGAGGTATGGATTGTATCAATTTTGCTATCTTTAGGACCAAGAGAGCTCTCCATAATAGCAAGGTGTCGACTGTACACCATAAAATTCTGGTTATAAGCCCCCCCCCCCCCCCCCCCCCGGCCCCGGTTTTAGACCCTTCAGTTTCGAACATTGTTCCGGTTGTACTTTCTCCTATATATAAGCACACCACAGTTTTTCTTAATGGCCTGGCGAAGCCTTAGAAAGTTGTACAAACCCAGGGCTTATAACCGGCATTTAATTCGGCTATTCAAGTACCATACATTTTTGTATCAAGCCATGTTTTTCTTAAACACACATGATCTTCTAAAATCCCTGTGGGTCTCTCTCTTAAATGAACAGCTTAATTTGTTTCTTACAGCAAAAGGAAGAGCCTGATACAAAGAGTGAACCTTGGGATAAAGAACCTGTGCCCACATTATCCAGTGGACAGGAGACCGCTAAAGTGTACTGGCCATGCGCACCAGATGGCTTTATTCCTAACTCTGTTGTTCGTAAGCGTGTTAAACCAAGAAAGCCTCCAGAAAGGCTTATACCCCGGATGACACGCGGTGAACGTAAAAAGAAACAAGTTACAAAAAAGAAAGAAAAGGAAGATGATGAATCCACCCGTGCAATGAAACAAGGTAATTTAAAGAGTGGATTATGCTAATTCGCCCCTGAACGAAGGGCCTAAGGGTAAGCCTTTTTCTAACACTATCAAATTAGAGTGCGAGGCGCGTGGTTAATTAACTCCTGAGTCTGTGAATGAAATCCTTAGTCTTTTGATTAATAACTGTTGCGCAGTATTTTCTTAACCCTATTCAGCTGGGGGCGGGCACTAAGTGCCCGCGCTAACTTTCAACATTTATAAGTTCTTTAATATGTATTCAAACGCCATCAAACTTTGTGACTTTTCCTAAAATGTATCTGGCAACAATTTCATATGACAATTTATTGATCACTTGACTTGATGTTTCCATGGCAACAAGATTTCGACAGCCATGTTTTTTTGAAATTTGCATATTTGTACCTGTGAATGAAGAAAAGCAATGTTTATTGGTATAACTTTTATATTTTTACGTCATTTAGCGTTTGTTTATTGGTTTTGATTAATTTTGAGTCAATTTGGACGGCTTTTAAGAGGTTTAAAAAAATTTAGAAATCCAAGATGGCGGCGCCGTATAACTAATTACCTTCCGTTCCATTGTGCGGACCGCAAATGGAGACATTTGTGGACGTACTATGTACCCTCTAGGCTCATTGTCATAGCCTTAATGTTCTTGAACAATATGCCCCCCCCCCCCCCCACCCCCACCACCAGGCTCAAGAACTAAAAAAACAGGGTGAATAGGGTTAAGGTGCTGTCTGTTTTTAACCTTTTGCCAAGCCATATTTGATATTTTCCAGTTTTTGAGCATGAAGTGTCCAATGTCAAGTGTCCAATGTCAAGGGTAACTACTAATAAGATATCTGTTGACTTTCAACTAATTCAAGTTATTAAATTTTTGAAGATTTCTGGGCACTTCTGAGATCAATGCAAATAGCGCCAACAAGGAGAAGATGCGCAATACTTCTAAGAAAAGAGATCAAAACACCATACTCACAAACTGTTATTTCTTTTACAATCAAGCGCATATCAAAGACAACTATTAATTGAGATCTCTGTTAACTTTAAACTGAATTCAAATTGTTTAAGATTTCTGGACACTTTGGAGATTATTGCTAAAAGCACACGGCGACTTGGAGATGGACGAGGAAGGAGAGATAGCAAGAAAGAAAGAAGAAAGAAAGGAAGGAAGGAAGAAGCCAACTTCTTCCAAACTGGGACGGCGGTTGCCTCCACGGCCTGGCGCGGCAAGAAGGTAAATCCAAGGCTCCTATGAGCCAACTCGTGAATACGGAACAACTTTCGGACCCTCCCTTCCCCTCTCCTAGGTAATTTACTCTACCCCCACTCTCTGAGTCCAACTCCTCACTCTTCAAAGGCTCCTATGAGCCAACTCGTGAATACAAAACAACCTACGGACCCTCCCCTCCCCTCTCCTAAGTGTTTTACTCTACCCCCACTCTCTGAGTCCAACTTCCCACCCTTCAAAGGCTCCTATGAGCCAACTCGTGAATACGAAACAACTTTCGGACCCTCCCCTCCCCTCTCCTAAGTGATTTATTCTACCCCCACTCTCTGAGTCCAACTCCTCACCCTTCAAAGGCTCCTATGAGCCTACTCGTGAATACGAAACAACCTTCGGACCCTCCCCTCTCCTAGGTGATTTACTCTACCCCCACTCTCTGAGTCCAACTCCCCACCCTTCAAAGGCTCCTATGAACCAACTCGTGAATACAAAACAACCTTCGGACCCTCCCCTCTCCTATGCGTTTGGCTAGACCAACCCTCCACCCCCTGCGTCCAACTCCCCACCCTCCCCTCCCTCCAACGTCGTCCCCATGGGTAAGGCAGGTGACCATTACATTTCGCGGTCTCGATGTTTACAGCCAATCACCCGATGGAAGGAGCGAACATTTGCATAATTTTCACCGTATGCATAATTCGTTGAACGCTTCACGTATTCACGAGTTATAAAATGTCAATGATAGTTGTGTTTAACTCTCAAACAAAGCAAGGACCACTTGGACAAACAGCACGGCGAAGTGAAGCCGGATCTTAGTGTAGATCAGGATCAGCAGTATTGAATAAAACTTAAAACTAAATGCAGGCTGATCCGACAGCTATAAAAGGTATTTTATTGCCCAATATTTCGGTTAGGCAAAACTAACCGAAATTATGGGCAATCAAATACCCTTTATAGCTGTCCGAGCAGCCTTGCATTTAGTTTTATAGTTATGTTTGTCTGACAAGATAGAGCAGTTTTCAAATGAGTGTCGAAAGTAATTACACATTTGCTTTGGTTTTGCATTGCTACGCTTTGTGATTGGCTAAAAAATCTCGCGCAACTTTCTCGATCAATCAGAATTAAATCCAAAACCAATTGTGACTTGCTCGCACGCGTTTTCCCGCGTTTAGCGCCGCCGACATGTAATTGCTTCGAGCTCTGATTGGTTCATTGGATTGTTTACGACTGCTGTGATTGGTCAGAGTAATTATTTTGGTTTTGGTTTTACGACACTCAATAGCGCTTTGCACTAATGACGTCACATACTTTTGGCCCCCGTTGTGACTCAGACAAACAAACTCCATGTGTTATCTGCATAAGAATTTTGTATGGGAAAATGGTGTTGGCCAAGACTTTGATGCGGCTTTTATCAATATTTTCGCAAGAAAATCGAACACCTGGGTCAATGTTGAATAGAAGGCCTAAAAACTATTCTTGTAACATCTCAAATTTTGGTGAAAATACAAAAGGGCGACAGAGAGCGGCAAATTATCATTGTCTGAAAGATTTCACTCTTGAGAGGTTCAGTTTGCAGCATATACAGCTGAGCCGTTAGAAACGAAGCATATAGAACCAATCGGAAAAGTGGTCCATGGCAAAAAAGGCAGGTTTCAATGATGGTGAAAAGAAATGATAATCTGTCCATTGCGGCTCCACTGAAAGGATACGTTTATTTTAATGCTGTTTTAATGCGATCGCGGGAAGCAATAGAAAGGTTTATACTCGTTGGCCCGGAATACTCGAAAGTAAGCAGCTCTCTAATTTAACCAATTGCAGCCTATATACTCTCCAAATTTTACACATAATCAGTATTCATTAGAACATAGACTCAAAGGCAGGATGTTTGCGCAAAAACAAATTCGCGCTGTCATCTTCAGGACCTTTTGTTCATTCTTGCTTTCTTGCAACCTATTTACGCATCTTTTTCCAAGCAAGCAATGCACACATCTTAGTAATACAAGAAGAATACAAAAAATTACTTTTCTCTTTGTCTTAATTTTGGGCACAAGTCATGAAACGTTTTCTTATCACATGAGGGCTAATAGATTGGACGTCCGATGATCGGATTTCATCATGCAGCTTCGTCACATAATTTGTTGAATTTTAAGCCAAAATCTACATTACATGCCGTGAATCAGTTTTTCACTCCCTAATGTAACATTGCCTTGTATTTATTATATTTGAAGCCCCCAAAACGTTCAAATCACGTTTACCGCTGATTTCACCGATTTTTCATATCCAAAAATATGTCATACAAAGCCTTTGAGCAGACAGCAAACTTTGTCTGAGTCACGTAGGGGGTCTATCTATTTTTAGTAATAGTGCAAAGCGCTATTGAAAACTGCTCTATAAACAAGGGTTAGGACCGTCTTTAACATCAGAGAATAATAATAAAATGAATGAATACAAGGCGCCCTGGATGTCGTTAAAAGTTTTATTTCTCCTTTACTGCTGTCTTTTTGTTGGTTTTCAAAGAAAAAAGAAAATGTTTAAGCAGCTTCAACGTGATTCAACATTTTAAGACCACGGCTGAAAGGTTATAGCGACATCGAAGCAAACTGTAAACTAACTTTTAAGGTGGTTTAAACTTTGCTTCAACATCACTTTAACAAATGATCAAACAGCTTCAACATGATGCAACATTTTAAGACCACAGAAAAAGGTTATAGCGACATCGAAGCAAACTGTAAATTAACTTTTAAGGTGGTTTAAATTAAAATTTGCTTCAACATCGCTTTAACAAATTAAAAAATGTATTAAAAGTAACAACAACAAAAACATGTGAAACGAGAGGCTGTAAGCAGTCTATACTCATGCGCATACGTAAAAAAGTTATATGATATCTTTTAAACATGTTAAGAAGATGTCCGACATGGAGAAGAGGTACTCCTTTCATTCAGTCACCGTTCCTGCAAACCACGTTGTTTACTATTGAATGTTTTGTAAATGAAGGTTGTACCACAATGAAGCCAGTGATTCTTCTAAGTCTTATATATACCTAACGTGAACATTAGTAAAAGGGTGGTAAAGGGGGGTCCAGATCACGTTTCACGAAAAATAAAATTGTCATTTCACGTTTCACGGAGAATAAAATGGCCATTTCACGAAAAACAACATTGTTTACTTTTTGCTAATTAAATTACATCCAAAGTACAGCTTTTTTTTGTTGTCTTCACCGACCGTCCACTCCTCGTTCTTCCTGATGTAAAAAGAAAGCTGAGTTCTTTGTTTTGCTGATGTTGTGTAAAATTACCTAACTTTGTAGAGTGACCTTGGGTCCAGAATGACGATTAGTCACGGTCATGCATTCGTCACGCAATTTACCACCGGCGTAGTTAAAAGCTTACTGGATAATTTTTTGGGAGGAAGAAAGAATCACGATTTACAGTAGCATTTCACGAGAAAAAAACAACAGTCATTTTGCAGTGTTCATGAAAAAAAGTCGATTCACGGTCTACGGGAATATACATGTAACCAAATTACGTTTCACGAGAAAAAAAATAGCCATTTCACAATTCACGGGAAAAAAAGGCGTTTCACGGATCACGAAAAAACCCTTTACCACCCTTTAGTAAAGTACGTGGGGTTGTAGGAGATGCTGTCGTGACACTTCAGTAACGCTGTTTTACCGGAAGTGGGAGTAGCCGGAAGTCGCTAAACAGGAAGTGTAAATGGCAAAGCTATGAACCGGAAGTGCACAATTTAAAATATGCGTGCATAAATTTGCGTGCAAAATCGTGACACCAAAAAAAAAAAAAATAAGAAAAACGGAGGCCATTTTATAACTCATGCCGCTGCGCGCATGAGTAATAATAATAATAAAAAATAAAAATAAAATAAAATAAAAACGGAGCCCATTTTTTAACCTCATGCCGCTTCGCGCATTAGTAATAAAAGAAATGGAAGAAATTGAGGAAGAAGAGGAGGAACCGGAACCGGAAGACAACGATCACTTATTTGAAGAACAGGGAGATACCACATGAAATGTTGAAGCGACATTGATGCAAACGTTATAAACTAACTTTTAAGGTGGTCGCTTTAACAAATTCAAAAAGAATCCTAATAAAAAGGAAAGGAAAAGAAAAAAATCCCAATATTTTCGATAAATATGTCATCACAGTGGATGATAACCCTGATTCAGTATGACATTTATCATTTGTCTAAAACGTTTAGTTTTATTTATAATATATATATTTTTTAGATTTTCCTTTTAGCCTTGCATAAATAGATTTCACCTTTTCAACGATTATGTAAAAAAAACAATAGAAACAATAATAACAATTTAAACACTTGTTTCAACACATCTGAACGTCAATGAACACGTTTCAACGCGGTTGGAAGTCCTTTTTCCCTTGGGTCAAGTAATTATAAAACACGAGGCAGAGTGTTTCATTAGGATTTCTAAACTCCGAGAAGTAGATTAAAACAGCAAGGCGCCGCCGTGATTTTTAATTGACTTCGAGGTGATTGAATACCTGATGAAACACTCTTTCGAGTGTTTGATATAGCTTCTCAAACTGAACTTTAAAGGCCCATGTTCACCCAATCTGCTTTGCGCACCCTTGATGATTTTCGCACAGTCGGAAAATCGAAAAATCGACGTGCCAGCCAATCATAACGCTACATTGAACAATTGAACCGTTCCAGAACAAAGACACAAGCGCGCAAAGCAGATTGGGTGAACATGGGCCTTTAAATACAGAGAAAACAAAGGAATAAAATCGTCCAAAAATATGCTAATTAAGATCAGATTTCCAAACCACCGTCACGCTTAATTCAAACTTCATGAATTATTAATGAGTTTGAGAACAAATGTTGAGCAAACGTGCAAGAGATGACAAAAGTGTTTAATTGAACACGCTTAAAAGCAGAGACCGGTTTCTATAAGGTCGTATTGTAGTCCTTACTCCCCCTTTACCTACGCCGGCCCTTGTTTTGTTACAAATTGCACGTTTTGTTTGGTATTTTGTCTTAGTGAAAGGCCATTAAAGGACTTTGAAGAATTTGAAGAGGAAGAAATTGAGGAAGATGAGGGGGAATCGGAACCGGAAGAGAAGGATCAGTTGTTTGAAGAAGAGAAGAGAGACGATTACGAGAAAGTTGTCGAGAAATGGTCAGGGTCCGAGCTGCTTGAAACACCGGAAGAGATTTCACAGGAAAGCGAGGAAGAGGACAACGTGTTTATTTACGACATCGATGAATATCAGTCCTCTTCGAGTGAAGGGGGAAGCACAAGTGTTATCACGAAGGTAACGAATATTATATTAATATTAGAAAACGTAATACAGTAATGCATTAAGCTATATACCTGCACGTAAACGCCTTTCGCATAACTTCTCATCAAAAACAAATTTCAATTGGCCAATAACAAACACGTAATAACTTGCAAACTAATTGTACCAGGTTTTTATATAAAGCAAGGAAAAACTACTAATAACACGATAACGTTTGTTAAAAAAAAACAAAAAATAATAATTTGTTATTCCTCGCGAAATCTCCTCACAATATCAGTGTACGAACAAGTACATAGATTATGCAAATTGCAAACCTGTTCACCTTTAACATGAGTTGTCTGTGGAAATTGAATACAAATTCACCGTAGTTATTTGACTATCTGAACTGTATTGACACCAGTAAGGAGAATGTACATCTACAAATTAATTTTGATTTTGAGATTTTTAAAGGGGTTAACTTGTCATGAAGGCCTAAGTCCTGGTCTTCGCCTACGAATCCTCCATCCTGGTCTCGATACATTACTTATGATATTTGCCGAGAATCTGTTGCTTCATCTTGAATATTCACGTTTAACTTTCGTAATCAATTTTGTAATTCTCATGACCTGTATCCAAAATATAGTATTAACTCCTGCAATCTCAACCATTGAAACAAATAGTGAATTGGATTAGCAATTATTTGATACACAGTATATGGAACAACACCTATAGCAGTATGTAAAGGGAACAGGTTTGTTTTGGGAGATAGCACTCACAAGCTTCAAAAAGGAAATTTAATCATGACAGAAGCAATTACCTGTATTCCTGATAAACAAACTCTCACCCAATCAAAATAAACAGAACACCACTGCATATTGTCCTGGACCCATGTCCACAACAATACTATACATCCACTTTCACACCAATTTTCTTTCTGAAAAAAATTAATGAACATAGGTGGGGGGGGGGGGGGGGGGGGGTGTGGAAAGAAGGGTCCTAGGATCTTTTGATACCCAATCCCATAGCAGTTACAGTGACCCACAGCTCAAAACCCAAAACTGACCAATACCAGTTCCCATTTATTATAATTTAGGAAGACAGGGCACTAACTACAAGTTAAATCGAAGCGACTTGGAACGAGAATGTCTCAACTCTAATTTTCGGGGCCATTGCCGGCATGCAACCCAATCTCTCCAGTCAAATCAAACATTCCATCTCTCCCACATCGCTAAAATTTTGCCAGTGCATCCTCCCCCGAGCTTCGCGAGGTTCTATGAGACACATATTTCTAGTTACTATATTGCCTACAGCTCTACTATACTGTCAAATCCACTCCGTATATGCTCATTTTGTAACCGACAAAGACATATATCCTACTCTTGAAACATGTTTTCTAAAATCATTTACACAGCCTTAAGGTCAAATAGTGAAGTTAATTTTCCTTCGTCTTTCCACTCCTAGTTGAACTGTTGCATAGTGGCTACTCTCAAAACTTGAAGTAAAAATATTGTTTTTACAAACTGAATAGAACTGATTAGCTTGTTCAAGTAGTAGGTATTTATTATACCTTAACATCGCACCTCATATGTACGCCTTGCGAGCCTATTATTATTAACATTTTTTTATCGCTCATAGCTTGAGACCCCATCATCGGATTCACCCTTGTTGATTCGAATCCAACGCAAGGATTGGTACCCCAAGTCAGTGAAAAAGAGACATGCATCCCCAAAAGTCGACGAGGTTATAGACGACATGCTGAATGTTTTACCAAAAATGAACAGCTTAAAGACTATCCAGGATATCTGTGAACAGTTTATGAACATTGAAAGGCAAGACGTCCACTTAAATAATAAAAACAGTTTGTTAATGTTAAGGCCTGCAATTTCATTTTGATTTTATTTCTATATTGTGGTCATTATGATAATGAATAAAAGGAAAATAAAAGCAAAGTTCAGATCGTAAATCACGTCACAACCATATAGAATCAAAAGATAATAATTGGACAGCTGTCCAATTATTATCTCTTGATAGAATATAAACATAAGAACCCACTTACTGAGTGAGCGGCACGATCCTTTCTTCGAGGGCGGGAAATACGGTCACCGGCTCTCAATAATTGGCGCAAACTCTTGTAGTGCTCATGCCATTCATGGCGAGTCCAATAATAGTACTAAATAATATGATGCACGAGAAAGTGTAAAAACGTTTCTTTTGATATTCGTCGAGCGTCGGTGATATAGTAGTAAGCATAGCTGCCTTCCAAGCAGTTGACCCGGGTTCGGTTCCCGGCCCATACAAACAGGCTATCAAACGTTTTTTTCTTGACCTTTTTGAGCAATGTAATAGCCGATCTGCTAGCCTCCTTTTCAAACCGAGGCCAAGTGCAAAACCATTCATATGGATATAAGTTCTATTTGCATGTGAAACAAAACTCATATCTATATGAATGGTTTTGCACTTGGCCTCGGTTTGAAAAGGCGGCTGAGAGCAACTCGGAAATGGGCTATTGTTAATTTATGCATGTATACAGGACAGGCACGTATGGTAACCCAAGCAGGGTTTTACACAGAAGTCTTAGCAAGCGAAGAGAAAAAAAGGTCTATTAAGTAACTGCTTCGTCTTTTCTGTTTCTTTCTCTGAAGCCACTAATATTCTTCTCCGTTTCAATTTGGGCAATGCGTATTAGTTGTTTTTAGCATAAATGACAACGTCAATAATGTCTTTCCATTTAAGAGAGTTTGGAATCCCAGAAGACAAGAAATTCATCTTACAAAGCCAACTCATCAAACTATCGTATAACGAGAATGCCGGAGTCCGCCAGGCAGCAATCTGGGCACTAGGTGAAATGAATGTGCATCGCCAGGATGCTTATCTCGCTGTAGTGCGCAGACTCGTGGATACTAACAAAGGCACCAGAGAGGAGGCGAAGAGGGTTCTGAAGAAGCTGACAGGTATTATAATGGCAAACGAAAACAGTTCTAGGCCAAGTTTAATATTAGAAAACTTCAAATTTGAAAACAAATTCAATTTCGTTCTTTAAAGTGCTACTGTGATCAACATTTTGCACTTCCCTTTCTCTTCAATTTTTGAAAAAAAAAAATTAAGAGAAAGGGGCCCGAAGAGGATAAGTAAGTAGTTCTCTTCGATTTTGGAAAGTAGAATTGCCGTAAAGTTCAGCTTCGGCTTGCCGCCACTACTTGATTCAAACGGCCATGGTTGTGTGACGTCATTCAATCGACGCAAAAAAGGCTGGTTCCCGGCGTCTGCTCCATTGTGTGCAAAGCCTGATCTGGCATAGACAAGGCCTTTATTTTGTTTTAGTGGTTCTAGGGCCTGCTTTACCGCGAAGATATTTTTGTAAACATGCAAAAGAAACTCACACGTGAGACCACTTTCTACAATAATCGCACGCCGGCTTGAGCTATGCAAAATGAGTAATGGCGGACGAAGTTTCGACGGTTTTCAGCCGGCTATTTCCAGGCCCAGTAAACTTATATCTAAATTAAAACGATGTGTGAAAAAGAGTCGAAAAGAGAAACACAAATTTTCGTCGTAGTTGCACTTTTAATATTAAAACCCTGCCAGCATCACAGGCGGAAAAAATACTCAGTAGCGTCGATATAAATGTTCACCAACTAGGATTTCATTAACTGTAATAACGGTAAAACCACAACGACAAACCAATGAAGACAGAGTACCGGATCTATCGTAGACCTGGATCAGTAAAAATCTTGAAATAGTAATGGTAAAAACGGCAAACTGGCAATTGTTTATTGTTTTTTTATTTCACTTCTGTCTCTGTCTTTTCTTTTTGCCGTAAGGATCAGTTTGCCGTTTTTACCATTACTATTTTAGGATTTCATTCACCGACGCAACAGATAGAATCACCCCGTATAGCATAAGAAACAACCCTATGGGAAATATCTGCTCAGTAGCTTCTATTTGAGTAGTCAGATATTCAGGGATATCATACATGTCATGCATGCATATCATATCACGCACCGGTATCGCGAGGTCACGGGTTCGAACCCCGTTGAAGTCCTGAATTTTTTTCAGGCTTCTTTTCGCAATCGCTTAAATTGCGTTCACAACTGCGAGGATCATTCTTCATTTGATTTGAGAAACTCAAGAGTTAGAATCAACTATACAATTGAATGAACACTACAAAAGCAAAATAGTTCTCAACAGCTTTCATTTGAGTGGGTTAATGGTCATACTTTTGATTTCATCCACAGACTAAAAAAAAAATTAAAACTACATCTAACAACCAAAAGTTTGACTCTAGATTACTGATTAAGTTTTTACCAGCATGCATGGTCAAGCTAAAAATATATTTTTTTTCAAAAAAACCGCTGTACAAATATAACTATGCTATTTACAGTGTAAGAAGCCGCACGAGCACAACGCTGTGAGCGTTAAATTATTCATAATTATTCTTTACTTACAGAACCGCCTGTAAAATATGAGTGGCAAATAAAGGCATTAAAAACTTACAGAATAAAACGCAAATTAAGATTGCTAATGGCAGTCAGTTGAATTTTGACATGTTTTAATATAGCAGTTATGCACAAATACAACAACAACAACTTTATTTTCTACCCCATACAATCCAAAAAAGAAATTAACATAAAGTGAAATTAAAGAGTAAATCAAAGGCTCCTAAGAGCCAACTGCTAACGCGTAACGCAGTATTGCGGTAAGCTTATGTTTTCACACTGACACAGTTCAATATTTTTTTTTAAATTAAACGTAAGGATTTTTGACAAACACAAAAAGAAAAATACAGTACATCACTTTCATAATGTTCAATCCGAAGAAAAAAGAAAAAAATAAAGGAAAAAAAAAAATACGGCACGAGCGTGATTCGAACCTGGGCCCTTTCGGCTGTTAGTCCGCGCTTTACACCATTCGGCCACCGTGCATGATCACTGACTTGAAATAGGATAAATTTTATCACTTCAAGGTAGATAAGCATCAAAACGCGTGTCTCGGTTGAAAGTTCCTTTCAGATTGATTTTAACGTTGAATTAAAGACTCCAAATTTGAAACATCTTTAAGGTTGATGAGAAAAAGAATACAAACCGCGGTGATAAACATATTGAACTTATTCATTTTTGATAAAACTACGTTTCGTATGCTACTACATATATTTTCAAAAGTGGCCGTTACAGTGTTCAAAACTATACTTATATAGCAAACTACGATCGATGGTCCGAGAACAAAAGTCTTTATCTTTAAGCTTATTTTTGTTTATATTCGTTTACAACAATTTAGTTATTGTTATCGCTGGATTCACGCTGTTCTTGTTACAAAACGCATTCGTAACAAAGCATTACGTCACTAAGTTTACAGCTGATGGAAGGAGTGAGTGAGCGAGTGAGTGACTCATTTGCATATCTGTCGCCGTTACCGATAACCCGTTCATTGCGCATGCGCGTATTCACGGGTTAAAAAGGGATATTGGCTTCTAAAGGCCTGGGTCAGTTAAGGTACATCCAAAATCTAAGGGGGTGGTCTAGCTCATAAAGTATGGAACATATGGATTTTAAACTTGGCCAAAGGCTTAAACTTGATACGAAGGTTCATTTAGATAAACAGGTCGGTTACGTAAAGAGTCACGCAACTGGTTCCATGTTTTTCTTCAGGCTAAATGCAGGAGAACTTAAACCACTCTGACTGACAAAATATCATTTAAATATTTTTAAGCGCGCAAAGTCATACAAGAAACTAAATGGAAGGCGTGTCCAGGTCACGTGACGATTGAAATATCATGATTTTGTTGTCACGCAATAACCAGAAAACAGTCATGCCGCGTAGGTGGACTACGTTACCAGTTACATTTGGAAAGTACCTTAAAAGGTAGAACTGATAATGCCACTAAAAATCCTCAGAAAACACAATTTTTCTTTGTCTGCAAGAGTACTGAAGGAACAAACCGGAAGTAAAAGCTCTATTGGTCACGTGATAGATTGCCATGGAAACATCAACGTCAAAATACTTTCTCAACAAGTTAAATGCTCTTGCCAAGTTTCATACTTATAACACGTTCCCTTTTTAAAAATAGACCACCTCCCTTACTCTTTTGATAAAATGGAGTGAGTTCTAGCAGTGAAATTGAAAATTAAGGAATTTTCGCGCCTTTTAAATGAATGACAATGGTATTTTAATCCTCGCCGTTTTTAATGATCGTCGCATTCAGTGATTATTCCGATTTTTCTTTGCTACCTGGGATAACAAAATCATAAAAAATCAGCTTATATTACTTTCCTGGCTTATGATGATGGTGAAAGTAATCTGGATCTGGATTTGGAGTAAAATCTCTTGTAATTATATTGGCAATGATTGCAAGGCTTGGGTCATTGTACTGTGTTATTTTGCGTTAAAACACCTTGTGATTTAGTGGATTCGATACGGTTATTGTGTCATAAAAGGGCTACTATCTCGTTCTATTGCCTCTTCAGGTGTAGATACAATGGAAGGATTAAGCGAACTTCTCATGAAAACAGGAGTGGTGAATGTTCATCTTCCAAGTAACGACAATGCCGTCTTACTGGAGGTAGCCCTGCGACTGCGCCAAGAAAGAAAGAAAAAGCAGGCAAATAAGGCAGAGATGTTTAAAGAAGACAAAGAAGAGAAGTCGAATTCTTTTGATAATCTGAGGGCTACGCTAAGAAGGAAACCATTCAAGGCCAAGTTAAAGCACCCCAAAACCATGGTATTCAAACTTTATGTTGTGATAGCTGCGTATAGAAGAGTTTGTTTCTCAAGTAGCTCTTGTTTTGTCACAAATGTTTTCTCGGTAGCCGCATATCTGTTCACCAGAGGTCCGTAAATTCACGAATTTTTTAAAAAGAAAAAAAAAACAGCTGTGGCTTTTGTAATGTTAGGGATGTGTTCGTTAATAAATTTGACGTACAAAACATAGTTAGGTTGTTACTGATACAAATATGTTTAGGGTATTTTCAAATTGACGCTAAAATCAGTGATATTGCCCTTTTTAATGCAGCATCCGCACTGAGGCTCACGTTCGGGTCTCACGAGCGACGGAGCGACGAAGCCGCGAAAACGACCAGCTAGTCACCGGTTCATTTCAATCGCTTTGCCGCTTGCACGTAGGACCCAAATGGTATGTTTGTAATGTTATAATCAGTCGCCCTATGATATTTCTTGAGCTTAACTGTTTATTTTGTTTTGTTTTGTTTTTCAAACAGCACAGAAGGTTGAGCAATACAACCAGAACTCGTCGCCGGCCGACCATATTTGATGAACCAGCCTCCCTAGCTAATACAGCGAAATTAAATATTGTATTGAAAAAATCAGCTTTGGGATGTCTACTGCTGCGGAAAATGGGGCCGCTTAAACAAGATGTTAAACATCCTGGAGATCACTCTCCGCCATCGAGCAGAGAAATCGATACAGAAAAATCGCTAGAGATTGGGGTAGGTGTTTCAGTCGTGGATTGTGTTTGCAAACACTATCAGCATATGCAACTGTACTCATGTAGTACGTTTTGAAAATGAGTTAACATTATGCCGCAATGTATGTTCAAGTATTTTACGGGCAATTCAATTGCGCTGCAACTTAGACGTGAATTTGACAAAACAAGGTAGAAGCTTTGGTCAGCTGCTTCATGTAGTTATTATAGCTGTTAATCCTCCAAGTCTCCCCCAAGACTCAACGGAAACGAGCTTTGGAGAGATGAGAGATCGAGATGAATACCAGTTTATTAACGCACGAGGGATATCGTTGTTGTTGGCTGAGGTGGTTGTATAAGTATTTTAAGGTTTTGGTTATTACGAATTAAGTTTCGTAATTCGTAATGAACAAAATCTTAAAAGACTGTGCAGTTTTCGGTTGAAAACTTATTGACCTACACAGCTCCAAAACGTATTTATGACAGTCAGTCAGGTTACTCTGAGACAGGTAGACAGTCAATGAGACATTCAATCACTCAACAATCCAGTAAGTCAGTCAGACAGTCCGTGGGTCAGTAAGTAAGCCAGTCAGTCACTTACTGACTGATTGATTTACTGATAACTCACTCACCGTCTTCAGTAATGACTGACTGACTAACTGATTGACTAACGTAATGGTTCACTGACTGACTAATAAACGATTTACCGACTGACGGATGATTTACTTACGGACAGATTTACTGACTTACTGACAGCAATAAGTCAGTCGTTTAGCCATTCTATCTTTAAAAGTCGTTCAGTCAAAAAGTTAGTACAAGTCAGTCATTAAGTCAGTTTGTCAGTCAGACAGTTGATAAGTCGGCCAGTCAGTCAGTCAGTCAGTCAGTTAGTCAAACAGATAGTAAGTCACACAGTCAGTCAGACAGTTGATAAGTCATTTAGTCAGTTGTAGAAAGTTGGTAACTGACTGACTGTTAGACAGTTGGTATTGCAGTTGGTAAGTCAGTCAGACAGTTGGTAAGTCAGCCAGTCAGAAATTCGATCAATCAGTCAGCTGTATTAGACGTGATAATTATCAATTGACTAAATATAGACAAGTTTTCAATTGAATGTCGTAAAACCAAAACCAAAGCAATTACTCTGACCAATCACAGCAGTCGTAAACAATCCAATGAACCAATCAGAGCTCGAAGCAATTACATGTCGGCGGCGCCAAGCGCGGGAAAACGCGTGCGACCAAGTCACGATTGGTTTTGGTTTTACTTCTGATTGGTCGAGAAAGTGGCGCGAGATTTTTTAGCCAATCACAAAGCGTAGCAATGCAAAACCAAAGCAATTGTTTAATTACGTTCGATACTCAATTGAAAATTGCTGTATTATCGATCGATAGATCAATTGAATAAACTGTTTTATAAATTAACGCAGCTATACGTTTTAATGATTACGAGTATGCATGCCGCCACTATACTTGCATTTTCAGGCTAAGAAGGAAAAAAAAAGCATGTTCCTTATACAGACTTCTTTTCATTTACAGGTTCAAGAAGACAAGGTTTCAGTGCAGCTAAGTACGCTAAAAATGTGGTTTGGAAATAGTATTTTTGTCAAGGGTTACATCATCACCTTGGTGAAGATGGTTAATTGGGTTGCATGATATTTAACTATTATAGCGCGAAAGCGCGCGTGATATCGCCTAATTCTTAGCCGACGAGGCCGTAGGCCGAGTCGGCTTAAATTAGGCGATATCACGCAAGCTTGAGCGCTATAATAGTTTTATAATTCAACACATTGATAACAAAGCACAGTTTGAAGAAAAAATATTGAGGCCGGTCCGTCATTTTTGCATTCTCCTGTCAAAATGCGAAATTTACCGCCATCGTTGGATATAAGTCATGTTGACATAGCGTATATCGATAACTTTTTGACCATATTTGGGCAGTGTATCAATGTGATGAATTATAATTATCGATATGTCGCGTGGTTTGTCACGCTATGTCAGTCATTCGCTCTTTGCTCACGGTCAATAGCTTTCATTATAGATCCATCTCGTTAAAAAATCATGAGTCACGCAGAACCTTCTTCTGGTAAATCATCAACCAAACGCTCTACTCGTCAACCAAAGCCATCTAAAAAGGACCCTGACTTTCTGTACTCAGAATTACATGGGCAGTGGCAGGATTTCAACTTTCCAAAAGAGGAATTGCCTGAGACAGGTTTTTTTTCGCCTCACGTGGCCGACGCAAATCTAAAAATGTGGTTTCAAAATAGTATTTTCTGTCAAGACTTAGCTTTCCAACTGTTTTCTTTGTTTTGTTAAGAAATCCAGTTCGCAAATTCGGGTGTTAGTAATCGGCGTAATGGCGTAACGAGTAACGGCGTAACAGCGTAACGAGAATCGGCGTAACGGATTTTTATTTCTTAATTTTTTTTTTTTTTTACTTTTTTTATGAATGTTAATTTTATACTTCGTTATAAATGATTTTTCCCCAGTTTTTATTTTATTTTATTTTTATGAATAATAATTGCAGTTTATCGTCTATTGTCTGTTTTGGCGCTTTTTTCCCGATATCGGCCCAGACTTTCTCCGATGGTGCTGTTTGTCAGCGACTGACCGCTGACAAAGAGCCGGAGAAAGTGAATATGACAAGATATAAATCGCGGGCTCAATTTCCCACGCGAGTGCTAAAAATAGACGTTCCGATCTTCAATCTTCAGCCGGGCAGGTCAGCAGCAGCACATCTCAGTCCTACAGCACGTCAGGTTTTACTGCAAAGCCGTGGCATAACAGCAACCCTTTTGTGGTTTTAAAATTAAACAACCGAGTGAAGAAATGCTGCGCTTGTCATTTAGAGTTTCGCTCCCCGGCAGGACCACCTTTCATAGGATTGGTTGTGAGGCACGTAGAGCGCGATCAGTACAGAGATAAGTATGGCCAGTTTCGCCTAAGCAGTGAGGCCAATCATTATTATCACTGCACGATGCAATGCATCAAGTGCAGGCATCCATTCTTTCATCCTGGATTGCTGCAAGTGGAAGGTGCTGATGACATGGATGAAATCCAAATAGACTATCTAAAAAAATTTTTTGGATCCTAGACACTTTTAAAAGGACATTTTTGTCTGCAGTTTGCTTTCTGATTTATGTACTGAACAGTTTTTCGCAGATAACTGCAGTGTCAGTTTCTGGTGAAAAATAATGTATTTTTTGTTTATATTAGAAATTAACCTTAACAGGATTTAAGTTTGAAAAAGACAATGTTCATTTGATGTTAGATATCTTTGAAGCCGTTACAGTACAAGTATCACAACCAATTACTTGTGGAAGTATCACAAGAAGCGATGTGGTACGATTGGGTTCTACTTAATAAGCAATTTTAGGCGGTTGAGCGAAAAAGCGTCATTACCTTTGTTTTTGTTTGATCGGCGATACTTTTCTTTCTAAAGATATCAGTTGCACAAAATTTCGACCGATTTATGGGAAGGTTGAAGACCAGCAAGACCGTAGGATTTCGATAGCTTAGAATGAAGCCGGGCATGCCGTGTTTTGTTTAAATTTCTTATAGAGGCAAGATAAAAATGGTTTAATTTGTAAGTTTGAAATCGCTTTTCTTAAAGCCAATAAATGTTGTTTTATTTGACGCGTACAATTCTTAGGGACTTAATCGCGCGAATATAGTATTTGCCTGCATTTGCAACTGCACTGGGTAAAACTGAACAAAACCTAATAAAATTCAGGCGGCGCTTAATGGTCCGTGAGCTGGAACCTGACGTGCTCTGGCTTTGAGTCATACCCAAGGCAAATAATAATTTCATTTTGCTCTTGAGGTGTACGCCTCACTTGGTTTGGCTGGGAAAATAAAAAGGAAAATTCGAATGACGACTGATTTTTTGGTGATTTCACGCCTTGAAAACACCCTGTGAACTGAAGAATAAACTCTGGCCTGGAGAGCCAAATGGATCATATGCGTATCAGTTGTCTTATCTGGGTTCGATCCGTAGTGTCTGAAGTCCAGTCCGAAGGCCTGTTCCAATTTTTCCAGTGGCCACGAAAAAGAAGATTGCGACTAAACCACTCTCATTCTGAACGTAGCGTAATACAGAGAGCAGAGTGTTGCTTCTGGTAAATATGCCTACCGATGAGAAGCGGGCCACCGCTGAGAGGCTAGACTTGGCGGAAATGATCGAGGCCTCTGTGGTTTGAACTCGGGAGACGACAGCACCATGACGATTCAAAGCGAGTTGTCAAGCGGCAAAAAGTTTACGACATATCAACCAACTGAGCGCCGCTTTCACGCTAACCGATATACTCGTTCATAAACTCAGTCGTAAAAATGAAAAAAAAAAAAGAAAAAAAAATCAGTTACGCCGATTCTCGTTACGCTGTTACGCCGTTACTCGTTACGCCATTACGCCGATTACTAACACCCCGCAAATTCCTCACCCAGCCAGTTGCATAAATGTTTCTGGAAGGGGTGACCTGCAAGGAGATCAGCCAATACCAGATCTAAGGCGGATGCGTATGGGGCATTAAAAAAGACTGAACGGCAAATTGTTTTAAGTTTTAGTCCTTTCTCTCCAGTGGGGGCCTTCCTTTTATTCTCCGAGTTTAGACTTATTTCATTTTTTGCAAATCGTAAGAATAAATCATTTTAAACAAAAGAAAAGATGTTTTAGTTTCAAACATCTGTTTCTGTTACAACCGCTACGTATCAATACTGCATTCGTATCGGATACAATCTTATCCTTTGAAATTCAAATTATGGCCGGTCCTTTTAAGTTAGTATGTGTCCTGTTTATCATTTTAGTAGCGAATAAAGGAGACAACTGCTGTTCATAGTAAATTTGCGATTCTCGATACTCACAAATTTGTTTTCTCTAGATGTTAGTTCTTCTAACATCTAATTGCAACCAATTCCTTTAGAAACTATTCACACTTCCCGTGACTCGATACGTAAAGCCAGGGAATCATATCTATTCTTGGCTTTCACATGACGTCATAAAAATTAAAAAATCTAAAGAAAACATCCTACAAAGCTATTTCTAACATGGTATGTGGATACAAGTGTTATAATCTTTCACAAAAAGTTTCAGGTTTTAACGATGTTTTGCTTCCGATTTACAAAGGTTTTAAATGTGTCACGCAATACGTCACGCTATTTCAGATAAGCCGCGAAAATAAACAAAATTGTATCAGCTGAAAGTTATTGTTTGCATTGTAAGTGCATATAAGCCGAGTTAATTGAGCTTATAGCAAATACAATATTTTGGATGTGAATTTTGGTGTGATTAAGACTTTGAATTTTTGGCCGCCATCTTTGTGCCCCTCTCAGGGGCACAAGGTCTTACTAAAAATATCTAATACTCGTTCGCCTATAACTCTTGAACGAAATGCTTTTGCGCTTCAAAATTTGGCCAAGATGTGTAGTTTTAAACTCTCTACAATTCCATAAACATTTTGGATTCGAAATCTATTTTTAATGCTTCTGAATTTTGATATGACGTAAGTGAAAGCCAAGAATAAAGGTAATACTTTAGAGCGACACGGCATGAACAAAAGTGATGAAATGTAATACTTTTTCGTTTTAGTTTCCGATTTCGTCACATCCTGTATTACTTAATTCTTCTATATTGCGAAATTCTCCTTGTATATAACATCGTATAACATATTGTTTATTTAGTAACATCTTGTACCTGAAGAAGGCTGGTCTGGCCAGCTGAAATATTGCACTCAACAAAATATACGCTGTTTTCAGCTTTGCTTTAAAGTTTTATTTTCTTCAAAAACGTCCAAATTGACTCAAAATTAATCAAAACCAATAAATAAACGCTAAATGACGTAAAAATATAAAAACAAAATTACCAATAAACATTGTTTTTCTTCATTCAAAGGTACAGATATGCAAATTTAAAAAAAAATTTGTGGCTGTCAAAATCTTGTTGCCATGGAAACGTCAAGTCACGTGATCAATAAAATGTCATACGAAATTGTTGCCAGATAAATTTTAGGAAATGTCACAAAGTTTGATGGCGTATAAATACATATTAAAGAAGTAATAAATGTTGAAAGTTAGCGCGGGCACTTTGTGCCCCACCCCGCCCCCCCCCCCCCCCCCCCCCCCCCACACCCGGCAAGGATTTGAATCCACGACCTCCGGGTTAGATCTTCCGTCACTCTAGTGTTTGAATTATGAGGTCGCACGTGATCAGATCGTGCGTGATGAGGTTGTAATGAGGTGGTAAGGTTACAATGAATTTTGAGCCACTTAGCACAAGTGATACAAACAGGAAATCGGAAAATTAACTCTGTGGTAGATTTAAGTGCTGGGAACAACCCTGACTGACTTTTACTGGCTGACCGTCCCACTGACCGACTGACCGACCGACCGACAAGCTGACTGACTAACTGACTGACCGACCGACTGACTGACAAGCTTACCGACCGACCGACTGACCGACCGACCGACAAGCTGACTTACTGACTGACCGACTGACCGACTGACTGACAAGCTGACCGACTGACCGACGACTGACGGACCGACCGACAAGCTGACTGACTGACTGGCTGACTGACCGACCGACCGACCGACAGACTGGCTGACTGACCGACCGACAGACAGACTGATTGATTAACCGACAGAATGACCGACCGACCAACCACCGACCGAAGGACAGACTGACAGACTGACTGATTGATTGACTGAATAACTTATGATAGATTAATTGTTTGATTGTCTGATTTTCAAATTGTTATCTGCGAAAACACTTTTTATGTCTATCACTTCATATGGCCTCAAAGTTTAACGTTTCATTGCTTAAAAAGTTATTTCTTTTCCTTCTATACATGATCACAACAGATCGCTACAAACAAAGATCACTAAAGCCAAGGGAAAGCTGGATTGTATTAGAACCCAAAAAAGCGCAAAGGAAAAACTACCTGGTCCAAGCGTCCGAGAACCAAAGCTCAAAACTCCTGTCTGCATTACAAATTCGTCAGTTCATTGATTGCTACACGGGATCAAACCAACAAAGTGCTATGTTACTACTGCTTAAGATGAAGCGTACGAACAGGATCATTCCACAAAAAATAGCTCAGGAAGACAACACTGTCCAACAGTTTTACAATGTGGGTGATCTGTTGGAAATCATTTCCCAGTTGCCTCCATTCAATGACGTTCTGGCGAAATTGGCGCGCAAGACTTCAAAGAGTAAAGAGGAAATCTTGATGAACATGAGAGGTCTTTTTAGGACTGAAAGCCTCAGTACAATGGAAAGGAGAGATTATGTTGTTATAAATGGGCTTGGCAGACTTCCTTTGAAGTTCCAGAAATATCTGTTACAGCTACGAAATGAAGTGTTTCAGAACATTGATGGATTTCTTAGAAACGCTGAATCTTTGACGTCGGGTAAAGCTGTGATGACGAGGACATTCCAAGGTGTCCTTCGGTTAGGTGCCATTTTGGAACCTGAGATGGAAATGGAAGGCCAGTTTTCTTGTGCCACATCGCAAGAAAGATTCCAAATGTATGAAAGGAAATCAATGCAACAGTACATAGCTCCAAGGACTTCACTAGTGATTGATGCTGCTAAAAAGGTGAGTTCCGATACCTCGAGAGGAAATATGTATGAAAGCACGAAATCAGAGATGATGATTTTTACTACTTTTTCACTTCCAATCCGGAGCACAACCAAAACAAATCCCGTATTGTGAATGCATTATTTTGCAAATTCTGTTATCAGAAATAAAGCACTATACTTTTATTATTACCAGACTCAAAGACTAGAAAGCCGCATCTTATTCAGGATGCATCTTGTCCAGGATGTTATCATTACCTGAATTTCGGCAACCGAAAATCTCTTCTGAGAACCATCAGGAGAAAGTATTAAGCAGCATAGCATCTGCGCAATAATGATGGCGGTGGTACTGAGCTATTTGGTGGCAAACCTTAATTACGACATTCACATCCGTATTAGTCTCCTATACCAGAAGAGCGTCCATTCAGAAATACAAACTTGATAGTATAATATACTTTGGATGTCCCCAGTATGTCCCACCGCGAATAGTCCCCCATCGCAAGGAATCCCACCGTTAAAGCTTCAATCAATCAATCAATCAATCAATCAATCAATCAATCAATCAATCAATCAATCAATCAACCAACCAATTAACTTTATTTATACACGACTATAATAAAAGCTATAAGCTTATAAGGTCGTGTGACTAAATAAATTTCAAAAAACTAAAATAGATAAAAAAAAAACCTTGAAAAGAATCATCTACATGCGCTATCCCTTCTAATTCTAAAGATATGTTAACTATGGTGGCCCATTAGGGCCATAGAGTTTTTTATATCTTTCCTAGTTTTTTTTTTTCTTACTTAAAAATGTTTTTTTCGTTTTTATTTCCATTTTGTCACCTTTCGTATTTTTTATTTTATATTTATTTCCTAATTGTAATTATTTCACCAAAAAAATAATAAAAATAAAAATAAAGTTAAAATTAAAATTTAAAAAAAACGAAAAAAAATTTAAAAAATTTAAAAAAATTAAAAAAATTAAAAAAATAATAAATTAAAAAAATTAAAAATTAAAAAAAATTGAAAAAATTAAAAAAAAAATTGAGAAAAAAAATTGCACGTGGCCCATGAGGGCCATCGGCCCATAGAGGCCATAGCCCACCAGGCATTTCGACATTAGGTATCCCACAATGCGCTTCAGGATGGTGTTTATACCATATGCCGAACCATCGCTGATAAATCGCTGATTTTACGAAATGTCTAAGCGGAAAAAGCCGGAGTGGGATGGGTTTAGGGCGAAAGTAGCCAAGAAAAGAACAGGCAACAACAAAGAGGAGTCAAATGGATTGGAATATCTTACAGTGCAACGCCTTTCTTCGTCCAAGTGCCAAAAATACTCTCGTATCGGTCCACTGACCATGGTTCTCCAAAATATTAAAGAAGCATGCAAAACTCACTTCCAGTTCGCCGATATGGAGTGCGATTTGCTTGCCGGTGAGAGGGGACCATCCTGCACCGAGACAAGCCAAATCAAGAATTGGAAAATACCTCACATCAGATTTACCGCACTCCATATCGGCGAGCCGGAAGTGAGTTTTCCATGCTTCTTTAATATTTTGGAGAACCATGGTCAGTGGACCGATACGAGAGTATTTTTGGCAATTAGACGAAGAAAGGCGTTGGACTGTAAGATATTCCAATCCATTTGACTCCTCTTTGTTGTTGCCTGTTCTTTTCTTGGCTACTTTCACCCTTAACCTATCCCACTCTGGCTTTTTCCGCTTAGACATCTCGTAAAATCAGCGATTTATCAGCGATGGTTCGGCACATGGCATAAACACCATGCTGAAATGCATTGTGGGATACCTAATGTCGAAATGCCTGGTGGGCTATGGCCTCTATGGGCCTATGGCCCTCATGGGCCACGTGCAATTTTTTTTTTATTTTTTCAACTTTATTTTTTAATTTTTTAATTTTTTTGTTTTTATTTTTACTTCATTTTTTTTTTATTATTTTTTTTTGGTGAAATAATCACAATTGGAAAATAAATATAAAATAAAAAATATAAAAGGTGACAAAATGGAAATAAAAACGAAAAAAAACTAGGAAAGATATAAAAAACTCTATGGCCCTAATGGGCCACCATAGTTAACCCACTATATAAAAACTTATTGCATACTGTATACACTATTGCAGTCTTATACAAATACTCAATCAGTTATAAATAAAATCATTATTTCTAAAATTGACAGTGGAACTAGATGTTCCTTAAAATATGGCAAGGAATTTGATGTGTGCGCCTGCAATGGACCTGTCTCTCGCGATTACTGCATTCCAAAAGGCAGATCCCTGTATGAGACAAGGTGCTGTAAAAAATTGTGTTAAAGCGCAGGATAACAAGCGCGCCTTGCGTTCTAAATTCGCATCTTACTGAAGATGAGGGAAGATCAACTATGGGTATATAGTCCTCCATTAAAAAAAAACCTCGCTACTCGAGAAGGTAGATCATGGGGATTACCCAATGTTTACCAATTTCTTATGATCATCCGAATAACGTCTTCAATTCCCTTTTACCTTTATGCATTTATTAGAAAAAGGAGCAAAAAATTCCACCTATCTTTGTCCAGCCATCACTCCAATGTTGCGTGGGTCCAGGTACTCAGGGTCAGCGGCTGCTCAACTCTACTCTAATCAGAACAAAGGCGTTGAGTGATTCTAGGCTCCAGTCTTCGCGGGAAACACATGATTTAGTAGTGACGTCACTTCCCCATAGGTTGTCTACTCACACAGGTAAAGTCTTTAAGGATAATTTTTTTTAATTTTATTTCACGAGTTCCTGCTGTAGAAAATAGTCCTGTCGCCAAGGAAAGGAGGATACTTTGCCCCCATTCGATAGATTCCCCATCGGTTTGGTAGCAACTGTGCAGATGCAGTTGAGATATAGACCACGTAATCTTCCTCCATTGGCAGGGACGCACAATCATTTAATAGCAAACTACTTACAGCTACAGAATGAAGTCTTCGGTCTACAGAATGAAGTCTTCGGTATAACGAACGATATTTTTCAGCCCGGCAAAATTACAAGTAAACTGCATGACAGAACCTCGATATAATTGTAACGAGGGATATCGAGGTTCCAAACACCTCGAGACAATAAAAGCACTCCGCCTTCTGCGTCGTGCTTTCATCTCTTTCTCGGTGTTTGGAACCCCTGATGAAAAGCTCACACTCGTTTTTGATGTATTACTTACAGCCGACCGTCTGTCTCATGCAAAGGAAACAAAATGTTAAAGTTGTTTAAATAATCTGTCGCGAAGTTGAATCAGCGCTTTATTCAAACTTCGGACTCACTTATATTGTTTTATTCGTATTCAGGTAAAAAGATTGAAGGAGAGAGTCACTTTGGAATTATGGAGTTAACATGGAGAGCTGGGACGCCTCTTCAACAATTAAACGAAGAAACTCCACAAAATACTGAGACCAGCAATTTTCCGCTACTGTTGGGCAAACCTGTTCAACTCAAAGAACCTTTCATGTTACACGATAACGCAAGAAGATTTTCTCCACCAAAGATTCCTAAATCACAAAGCGCGCCACCTCTTGGTCATCTCAAAGTAAAGCCATTTGCAGAAAAGAAACTCAACTTGTTCCAAACAGTGAACAGTTTGAATAAACAGGACTCCCTCGTAGCACTGGGAGAATATATCAGGAACCGGAATAATATCAACAAAACGTTACTTCCGAGTTGTTTCACAGCCCACCCACCTCCGAAATCCGCGACTCCAATATCCGTCCAAGTATCTCCCGCCTTGCCAAGCGTAAATAACGGCTCTATGACGTCACTCAGGTCTGGGGACAGTTCGGGACGGTCTTCTCGATTTTATGAGCTGTCACGTAGCTTGACACGTGATACACTGTTAAGCGAACTCACTAAATTTCATCTCCCACCCATTTCGAAAGTTGGAGGACATAAAAGAAGTCCTTGATGAACAAACTAAAATTAAAACTTAAATTGACATGATATATTGCCGTGATGCTAGGTAAAAAAAAACTTTTGAACAATGCTGTAAAGAATCATAATTTGAAATTTTTTATTGTGTATGTAGACTGATCGAACAGAAGTCTTTGGAAGGTCTTATAAAAATTATTTATAGTAGTGGTATTAACCAATAAAGTCCGATAGGTTTCTAGATCTGTAGATTATTGCTTCATTTCATTTTAAGAGCATAGCAATACTTGCCAGGGACACCACAACAGCTTCTGCTAATTACTGTGGGCCCGTGACTTTATTCAACCCGTAACCAACCCCCATGGAAAGGTTATACCCTTCACAGTGAGTGGGTTCTTTAATGCCCGTACTACCGTAGAGTTTCCAAGGTAACGATTTCCCGAAAGTATCGACTCCCCGAAAGTATCGACTCCCCGAAAGTATCGACTTCCCGAAAGTATCGACTCCCCGAAAATATCGACTCGCCGAAAATATCGACTCACCGAAAGTATCGACCCCGGGTATCGACTCCCCGAAAATAGCGAGATCATGTCTTTTATACACAATACAATTAAATCTAGACATGCGCAGCCTACCCATGTGGCAGAAACATGCAACTGGACCGACGAATATCGTCTCATTTTTAAGTAACGAGGGTCATTTCTTTCGGAACTTTACGACATCTTATGCCTGGTTCACACGTGCGACGCAAATGCAAATGCAAATGCAAGCGCAAACGCAAGCGAACAAGTGCTTTTCACCTTGCGTTTGCGCTTGTATTTGCGTTGAGCCCGGTTCACACGTGTGAAACGCAGACGCAAGTGCAAATGCAAATGCAAGGAAATGAAAATTTTTCCATTCCTTGCGTTTGCATTTGCACTTGCGTTTGCATTTGCGTCGCACGTGTGAACCAGGCTTTAGATCGAAAAGTGTAGAAAACAAGGCAGCTATTTTTTTTAACAACTTACAATAACAATAATCGTACAATTTGTATTGCGCAAATTTCATAAAAATGTTCAAATGCGCATAACAATGATTAGATAAAAATAAATAAATGAATAAATAGAAATCCCAATACTAATCCATAACTGTTAAATCAATAATAAAAATACCACATTAAAAATATAAAAACCTACAAAATACAAAGCTATGATAAAACTGGGCTAAGCGCTAAAGGTGTGTTTTTAACTTTGTTTTAAAAACAGTCTCGGCGCTTCTAACATAAAGTGGTAGCACATTCTAGAGCATTGGCGCAGCGCAAGTAATGGCTCCGTCAATTCCAAGCCCGCTCATCCCCCCCCAGGGCATTTGTCGGGCATTTTATAAATTTTCCTTCCCAAAGGTGGGGTATTTACCAAAACAGGTCAGCCAGAGGGTGGGTATTTTCAAAACTACTTATAAGATGACACCACCGTGGGGCATTTGCAACATTATTTTGAAAAAAGACAAATGCCCGACAAATGCCCCGGGGGGGAAGGGAAGGGGGGGGGGGGAATAATTGACGGAGCCATAAAGGACCCGTCTCTAAGTGATGCTCCGGATTTAAAACAAGGATAACTAACTAACGTCACCACCCAATGACGCGATCATCTGCATCTGATGCTTTGAACTGAGACAAGGTGTCCACCGCGGCCGTCCGAGGCGTTTTTCGTTTTATTTAGTGGGATTTTTATTTAATATTAAATGGAAATATGGGCAAGGATGTATTTAAAAAAAATAGTTGACGTTACTATCTTTTAATTTTTCTCAAAATGATTAGCCTTTTTCCGTTGAAAACTGACCAAAACTCTTTGCGCCTGATCAAAATCATGTTGGCAAATAGCGCCGACAATTCTGCAGTTCACAGGTTTTAAACGCTTAGAACTTTTTAGTGAACCTTTGAAACGTTTGGTAAATTGACAGTGTATTGGCAATATATTAAACTTTAAACAGTCTAAACAACCTTAACTTTTAAGTACTTTGCTTAACTTTTGCAAATTTCTCTCGTTTGACCGCGGTTAAGACAAGGTGTGAATTGATTGGCTGTAATCTCATCAGTTCTTTAAAGGGGACGGGGGTGAGAGTCCAACCGGGATCTCTCACTTCCTCTGTTTTAAGTATCGGTTAACCACCCGAAATATTTAGAATCTAAGTATTAACGACTATAGGTCGTGAGCTTCTCTCCTAACCGCCTTTATAACGTCGCACCTCGGTCCGTAGCTAACTCAACCATTCACTGCCAAGTTAGTTTGGAAAAAGTTCTTCGTTGGTCAGTTATAGTACATTGGTTTGGCAAATAAACTTATTACACTGCAAGAAATTGCCGCCATAATTTGATCACCCAGATTTCGTGGGACAAGCGTATGAACAAATTCGGATTTTGGGGAAAACTGTTGTTAGAACACGACAGAAACTGAAATCCTCGTGAAATAGTCAGCCATAGACTCCATAGCATCGGTCTTTAATTTTCCCGCCATGCTTGCCTATGTAACGTTTGACGTAATGAAGCATTATTGTAAAAACTTGAAAACAGTGTAAAAATTGCAAAAACCCCTTTTATACTCATGTGAAACAAAGACTGCCGCTCAGTATGATCCAGTATGTACTATGATTTATCAATGTTTTATTACCAACGTCGCATAGAAAGGCCAAAAAGCGTTTCATTATTAAAATGTCAGATTTAATCTTATAACTTAATTGTTCTTTTGTTAAAACTTTCAATATCTCTCTGCGAGCAAACATAATAATTTTAAAAGATGACTAAGGCCCCGTCCACACGTATCCGGATATTTTTTAATCCGCAACTTTTTTGTTACGGATTAGAAAATATTTGCGTCCACACGTAGCGTATTCGAATCGCATTTGCCCGAATTCGCCGGATACGTGTGGACGGAAGGCCAATCCGCAACAAAAAAGTTGCGAATTCAAAAATATCCGGATACGTGTGGACGGGGCCTAAGAACTATCGCATTAATCGACCGGAAACGAATCGCGAAGTGTCATCCATTGTATACATGCATGTTAAAACAAGCTCAATTGAACTGAATGACTGAAAGGAACAGAAAAGCGACCTTAGTATAACTTATAACGCACCAGTGATTGCTTAAAAAGCAATCAGTTTCTTTTGTTAAGATCATGACTGAAAAACTTGAATGAGTTTATTGTTTAACAAGTCGCTATCCAACCAAACGTCAAGCATATGATAATTACGGGATCTATTGACAATTTGCCTTTTGTATAAAAATCCACCCAAAGGTTAAAACATGATTAAACACGTGTTAAATGAATCGTTGACGGTTTTGTTTTGTTTTAAAGAAGTTTTCACAGTGTTACTGTTCAAGGTTGCCCGAAAAAGGGAAGGAGCATTCGTTGACAGGTTGTCAGTATTCGCTCAATTCTTAGTCTTTGAAGGAAATGACACACATTTGTTTACTGTTCGACTGACAAGATGTCATGCAAAACACTACAGAGAATAGTTGTAATCAATATTTCCCATGTCAACGAAAGGTCATCCGATTTGCGTGATCTTAGTTACGTGTAGTTTGATTTTCATAACCACACGCGAAACATTTGGCTGAAAGGCGGATACGTAACCAAGGGATGAACAATCATTTCAACGGATAACAACAACTAAAGCACCAAAGACGATGTAGCAGTGGTCAGTTTATAATTTTGTGGAAGTATCTACTATACATGTTCTATTTTTGTCTTTGTCAAAATGACTCGTGAGACAACACACGAAAAGTTCCCGGCTCAAGTACTGATGGATCTCGCCGCCTTTCGTCCTTTCCGTACTCACGGCAAAGATGGGAATTTGCACGTTTGTTTCGACAAGAAACTAAAGCAGAATGCTTTTAACAACCTTTTGTTGAGTCATACACCTTACAGATGCTCGTTAGGGAATCCCAAGGCAATGGATGCGAAACATAGAAGGGCAAAATGGGCGCATAAAAAAGCTTGCATTACGACGGAAGATGCCTCATCGACATACGTATCCCTTCCTAAAATACCTGTGGCTTCTGAACTGGTCCGTAGATGGAATGATTCTTCTGAATATAATAAAAGATTCGAATCTAAGCAAGAGTTTATTGAACTTGAAAGCGACGGAGAAGAGTCTTGTGATTTTCTGTCTTGTGGATCTATGAAGATGGAAGAGCCAAGTCGTGAAGCATTGTCTTCTCAACCAGCGATCAGAGAAACTACGGCCAGATCAAGGAGTTTGCCGCTTATATTGGACAGGGGAAATTCGTCTTCTTGTTTGAAATGCAACACTCGTGCATGCAAATTTAAGCTTGAAACCGGCAGAGAAAGTCACCCCGCAAGAAATATGGAACGAAATATGGACAGCGATCTCTGCTATTTGGAAAACAATTCATCAAATGATCAAGAATTTACCAAAGTTATGGAGGATGGCGCGAGGATTACAGTTAAGCAAAAGAGACTTTCTATCGAGATTTTTATGCCAAGGACGTCGTAATAACACACATGGAAAATAATAAACGAGTTGAGTAACAAATGAAAGTACAGAAATTCGTATAAAAGCAGAGGCTCGAAGAGCGGATGAGTCACATTTTATTAAAGGTCAAGATCGCGACAGTGCGGAACAGAAAAGTAAAATTATAATGCAAATTTATCGTACTATTCCTTAAGTATGCCTAAAATGAATACCATCACATCAATAAAAGAATTGTTTATTGTGTTGATGTTGAATTGAAAGGACACTTTTCCACCGAAATTACAAAAATTCGCTAATCTTATTTACATGTTTATATTGCCAAATGCCACCAAATATACAACTAATTGGCTAAAAGATCATATAGAGTAACGGAACAAATTAAAAATAGCAGTTTGGAGATATTATGCATTATTGCAATGATGGAAGTGGATTACAGTTCATCAAATTAGATTTCCTGACAGGCAGTCAAGAACATTGCCATTGGTGTGTAATTTTTACCTTCACTTTTTTTTGAGTTTTTTGGCGCGCGAGGCATGGGCCAGAAAATGGCACATACACAAGCCCAATGAACGGAAAAAAACGAAAAGTGAGTAAACCAAATTGCCGAAAATTATGTACTGTCATTGATGGGCTCCCGGTAACGATTGTTTTATGCCTTTGTAAGATTAGACTTACTGAATGTTTCTTCTGTTTCACCAAAAATCGTAAATATTTACCGTGTAAAAACCAGAGAGGTTTGCTAGCCTTGAACAACAAGCCCAACAACTCAATCATTGGTTGCCATGGTAACGAGACAAGACTGCCAAATAAGATTTCTCCGTAAACGAGAAAGCCAAAGTATATGTATATGTATATGATGCCCAGTATCGCGTATATCGCGAAACAAAACTCCCGAAAGACTGCAATAAGATCGTGTATATTTTATTTGTAAGACTGGCCAATATATAACTATATGGAGCCACCTAAAAGGGGCTATGTCATGGCAGTTTTTATGTTTTTGCCTCAGACTGTGCTAGAATTAAAACTGAGCATCTTATTTCAAACATGAAATGCTCTTAGAATACCAAGAACAAGATATCAAGTAAATTCTTATAGAAAAAATCAACCATTATCAGTTTTTAGCAAATTTTCCAAAACACATTGAACAAACTTGAAAAAAAAAAATGGCCAATTTTTTCAATCCATTTCTATCCTGGCCACCTGTAGTCAGAGACACTTGTTTATAGTTTCATTATACCCGTAAAACAATTTTAAAAAAAACTGGTTCATTATTTTTGCGTTTCCACTGTTCTAAAGATGTCTTTTAGTTTTTAGAAATAACACTAAAAATGGTGACATAGCCCCTTTAGGACAAGCTCCTGGCTATAATGATCATGAAAACACGACATATCAGCCGCGATACCGATCCTTAAAAGCCCGGCTGAACGTTCCAACATTGTTGGTCCAACACAATGTTGGAACGTTTAGCATCCAATGTTGGACGTTTCACCAATATTTTTTGTTCGATGAATGTTGGACAAGGTTTTGTTTTTAGTCAAACATTTCGCCAAACAATGTTTTAGCGTTTAGCCATCATGTTGGCCAACAATGTTGGGACGTTTAGCCAATCATGTTGACCAACAATGTTTAAGCGTTTAGCCAATCCTGTTGGCCAACAATGTTGGGACGTTTAGCCAATCATGTTGACCAACAATGTTTAAGCGTTTAGCCAATCATGTTGGCCAACAATGTTTAAGCGTTTAGCCAATCCTGTTGGCCAACAATGTTGGGACGTTTAGCCAATTATGTTTACCAACAATGTTTAAGCGTTTAGCCAATCATGTTGGCCAACAATGTTGGGACGTTTAGCCAATCATGTTGGCCCACAATGTTTAAGTGAAAGTGAAGAAATGATCGTCGCAGTTGTGTTTGCAATTTAAGCAGGGCTTCAACGGGATTTGAACCCGTGACCTCCGCGTTACCGGTGCGATGCTCTACCAATTGAGCTATGAAGCCACACACTGGGAGCAAGGTCAATTGTGAGTTCATATGTTCCCGTGAAAGTGAAATTGCTTAAATTGCAAACACAACTGCGAGGATCATTTCTTCACTTTACATTCTCAATCCGCAGTTGACAAATATCACTCACTTATCATATACCTCATTTGTCAATGTTTAAGAGTTTAGCCAATCATGTTGGCCAACCGAATGTTGGGACGTGTAGCCTCGCATCCAACATTGCCATCCAACAAACTGGTACGGCAACTGTTGTAACGTTTAGCCGGGACTTGAGAAGCAATTATGATACTAGCAGTAATCAGGGAGTATTAAGTGCGTTCGAATTTTTTATGGGTATTGAGGTTTGCCGCATTTGACCTTGAGGAGGCAGCCTTCCAAGCATTTTTCGTTTTCTCTTTTTGCAAGGGCACAAGGGATATTTCTTTGCGACTTCGGGTTGAATTTGAAGTCTCTATGTGAATTATTTTTGTCTGCTGTAGAATCGAATTCTTGACTGATTAGCCAATTACGATTGTCTTGCGGCTCCGGTGATAATTGTCTTTGCGACTTGCAACATGTTTGTTTTCTATCGAATTCTCTCTCATCGATGGCATCTTTTTGTAGCTGGAATAAAGGACTTTCTGTACCTTTCAGAAGCAGTATACAAGTTCCTGATCAAGCTTCGTTGTAAAAACGTTGCAGTTACTTAAGATTAAACAAACCGAATAAAGCACAGGTGAGAAAAAAAAAGGAAAACACACAGCACGACGGCACGAAGACACGAAGAAAGACCACTTTTGCAATTACATTATTAATTACATTATTTTCTTAATTACATTTTTTTCTTTATTTTCTTAATTACATTTGCAAGATTTTTTAGAATCTTGATAACTAGAATTAGAGTTTTATGGTGTTTATGTTAGTGAGTTATTAATGGTATTTTTTAATTCTAGTCTTAGTAGATTTTGGTCTTAAATTTTTACTGATTTGTTTTTTGTATTTTTTGGATTATATTTTAGATAGTTAGGTGTCCCCTATTAACAGTGTGGAATCCCCTCTGCTAGATTTTGACTGACACGTTAATAAAGTCATTATTATTATTATTATTATTATTATTATTATTATTATTATTATTATTATTATTATATTATTATTATTTTGAATATCTATTTGCTTGAACTTGTCAAGCGTTATGAAATTAAAATTTATATGAATGAACGTTATAGCCTTTTCAAATATACATATTTTATCGTAATTAGAATTTTAATGTATTGTAAGTAGTTATTTTAATTGTTAATAAACATCTTGTTAAAAAAAATTATTATTATTGTTATTATTATTATTATTATTATTATTATTACTTCTTTGCACGTGGGGGAAGAAACGTGCGTGCGCACCTTGCTGGAAGAGTCTATGACGCAAGGAGAAAACGTGCGCGCGCACCTTACTGGAACTTGACCCAACCATAAAATCGAGTTTCTCTCCGCTAAATGTCCGTGCCCAGACCTCTCGCGGGTTGAGTTTAGGTTGCGCGGTTTAACTTTAACTTTAACTTTAATGACTTTATTTTAAGAGGGTAGCACGTAACACTTAAAGTACAACTGATGATCCTGTTGCCCTCTATAAAGTAATATAGTCAACACATAAAATTTACATAAATAACGTCCAACATAGTCAACACATACAATTTACATAAATAAACGTCCAACATTCTCCCAACGTCGAACGCAATTAAGTTATTCTCTCTTAATGTCACGGGGATTTTTCTTTTGGCAAAACTGTAGGTTGAGGCGATTTTAGTCGTGATTTCATTTTAGCTGGGGCTTCATTTGTATACAGTACGACCGACGATTTTCGCTACGCTTGCAGTGCAAGCTGGATGGACAATCTTTTTATGTAAACAACGCATGCGCTTTTCAAAAAACTTGAAACTTGCAATCAAATCGCCGTGAAATATTCATAAAATCGTAACTAAAATGACAAGAAGTATCCACTGATGATTTGAAGTCTCACTTAAAATCGCAGTCCTAAATCGCCAGTGTAAACTTCGCTTTAGGTTTCCGTTTGATACAAACACGTATTCAGAGCTTTAATTTACCAGTGATAATAAAAATAAGGGACATTATCGCTTCAATTATTATGAACGTAAAAGTATTTTGAATAAAACTTTTGCTTATTGGATTTTGAAGTTTTTGGCATTGCGAAATATCAAAGCACGGCGTTTGAAAGCGCTGGAATCCCGGCGTTCCGTGGCCATGACAAACGGTTAGACACTTTTTGCTCAACAAATGTTGGACCATGTTAAACAGTCATGTCTGACATAAGCTTTAATTGTTATTGCTTTTTCTCCTGTTCGTTACTAAAATTCTCTCTGAATAAACAAATTACGTTTGCCTCCGTGAATTTGTAGATAGTTAGTTCATTTTCGATTTATAACTTTCGGAATTATTTTACTTTTACTTTGTGTTGTAAAGTCTAAGTCTTGGATCACTGGAAAAAAAGACAATGCGACTAGCTGGACGCGAAAAACCCTGGAAAACAACAGCATAACAACAATAATAACAACAGCAACAACAACAACAACAACAACAACAACGTGTCGGGAAGCATGTAAACCAAACACAAATGTTAGAGTCTTGTTAGTTAGAAAGTGCTTGCAACTATCCATCCTTTCTCGTTACTTTAAATACAAATGCATGGAACCAACGGTGTGGTAATTAAAAACAAAAACGGCGCAAAACATATAAAATAAAATTGTTTTCATGCAACTGGCGTTTATACGTGATAACGCAAATTTGGAACTCCACACTTTACATTTCTTTAATCAAATGAACACAATCTTTAGGGTCAGACAAAAGTAACTTTTATCCTTTTTTGGACTGAAGTAATTCCTGGAGTGCAGATAGTGAAATCGGTCCAGGACTGGCTTTTCATTTTGTTCAGGATTCTTTGTCTACGAGGTTTTAGATAAAAAAGGATGTCCGCCCGGGTTTCTATTTAACAAAATGATGAATCCGCAAAACGTTAACCGCCGAGAGCCACAAATGTTCAATTATTAAAATAAATGACCAGGTGTAAGAGGGGTGTGGGGCGGGAAATCCCCTTTGGGGACTTTTAAACGCTTGGAGAAAACACGGCTAGGCCAAAAATTGAATTTATTTCCTTTGAACATTTATGTACAAGAGCAATGCAGCTTGCCTGGCCTTAACTTGATATGTACTGTTGCTATGAAATCACAAATATTATACCGGTTATAGAGGACAACGCTGTCTAGCGTTAAAACAACTTTAACAAAATGATTTTCGTTTCAATAATTACAACGACAAATTAAAACTAAAAACAAATTACGCGAACTGAAGTTTTTGCTACATCATAGGATGCCGTAAAAAACTCTGTTATTGATATCAAAATGTTACAATATTTCCCGTTTCTTTTCTAAACTGAAACGAACTGTATTTACAAGTCACGATTACAAAATGAACGTAACAAACATGCGAGTATAAGCTTTAGTCATCTGGTTCTTCAACAATGTAATCTCCTTCCTGTACTCGGGGCTTGTTAGGGTTGTTAAGTACTAACCAGTCGGCCAGCCATATCTGTTAATAAAAACAAAAGGTATATTATTAATACGACTACTTCAAAGTACAGTCAAACCTCTCCTTACAGTTCTCTTGGTGCTGGAGAAACCAAAATTCATACAATCCCTACCTTTATAATGCGGACACCTCTATAATGAGGACACCTCTATAATGTGGACACCTCTACAATGCGGACACTTCTATAATGCAGACACCTCTATAAAACAGACACCTCTATAATATGGGCACCTCTATAATATGGACACCTCTATAATGGGGACACCTCAATAATAGGGACACCTCTATAATACGGACACCTCTACAATACGGACACCTCCATAATGCGGGCACCTCTATAATGCTGACACCGCTACATGTATAATGCAGGAACCTCTATAATATGGACACCTCTATAATGCGGACACCTCCACAATACAGACACCTCTATAACATAGTCTATCAGAGTCTTTATACAGCAAGTCCAGTGACTTACATTGTACCATGCTGGCATTTATATGTGATCTCCATTTCTTAACCCTTTAACTCTCAAGAGTGCCAAATATCACAATTCAAGAAACATCCCAAATTTCATTTTGCATTACACGTGTATTGAAAAACAATACTGCCATAGAGGTTTCGTTCACAGACTCAAAAGTTAGAACTCAGTGTTCTCAGTTGATCTTGTAACCCATAACACCTGTGAGGGATGTCACTAGTAAGTGTTACAGCTGTGAATTAAGTGTTTCAAAATGAATACAAAGTTTAGTAAGACCTTTTGGCCATGTGCCACATTGTTACACCTGTGAGGGGTATCACTAGTAAGTGTTACAGCTGTGAATCAAGGTGTTTCAATACAAAGTTTAATAGTAAGACCTTTGTGCCACATTGTTAATATGGCTGTTAACAGAAATGGAACAGTTGATTAAAAAGTTATTGAGAACCCTGGAACTACACAACATGTCCCCATAATTGACTCTGGGAGCGAAAGGATTAAAGAAACTAGGAGGATTACAATATCTCTGGAATGTTTGTCTATCACAGAATTATCACCCGGCATCAATGGTGAATAATGAAGTAAAATAATGATTAAACCAACCAATCAACAACTAAATAAATTGTGACTGGACAGTAACTGAACAGAAGGATGCACATAATGAATTAGCACAGATGTCTTAATTCAAAGGCTATCTACTCAAATGCGGATGCAATAAATGTTTCCTCAGCAATCCACCAGTGGGGAGTTCCCATCTAGACATCTTCAGGGGTATCAGTTAAAGACTGCATTGTATTTCAAACAATATTTTTATAATAATTGTGAAAACTTGTGAATAACTTGTGTAGATTGTGAATAACTTGTGTGCTGTAAATTACACTTGTGAAAACTGTAATGGCTAGTCTGACAACTGTTGTTTCGTCGCTGCCAAGCGATATCAGGCAAGATATCAGGAAGGTCTCTGAAGAGTCGCTTGGCAGCGACGAAACAATAGTTATCAGACTAGCCATTACAGTTTTCACAAGTGTAATTTACAGCACACAAGTTGTTCACAATCTACACAAGTTATTCACAAGTTTTCACAATTTTACAATGCTCTTGTGAATATTTAGCAGTCGGGAATCCTTATGCGATATAAGGCCAGATTGCGTGTGCTGAACTGATTGCGAACTGGACTTTCAGCGAGATGCTCAACGAGTTTGCCAGATATCAGGAAGGTCTCTGAAGAGTCACTTAGCAGCGACGAAACAACAGTTGTCAGACTAGCCATTACAGTTTTCACAAGTGTAATTTACAGCACACAAGTTATTCACAATCTACACAAAATATTTTTATATGCCTGTAAAACTTACTATTGGGTCTGCTGGTTTCTGCTTGCATAACTCTGTGAGTCCTTTAAGTAATGTTGGAGTTACTGTTCTTGTGAGGTAGTCTTTTGCTGCCTGTCCTGTTGAAACTGGCTCCACAATACCTACAATATATAGTTACTGATGTTACAAATTGAACAATTCATTCTACTTAAATTGTGCAGTTAACATCGAGCTGATTACCTTTTCATCAGCCTAATGTCAGTGCATAACCAGTACTTTAGGGCTTAACAAGTTTTAAACAAAGCTACAGGTATGATTGCCCCATTGATGGCAACCCATAAAAATGTGGTCAGTTAATGCACTGCACATGAATGTTGAGTCATTGACAGTGTTATCCTTTTGAGTCTAGGGTCTTGATTCAAAGAAAATATGCACAAATAAGTATTTTCAAACAATGAAAGTAATGGCATGGCATTAATAGATATTACAAACATGTGTATTAATATACTATATATTGTATTTTCTCGATTAAATGCCGGGCCCCGAATAAATGCTGGGTACAATAGAGGAAGTTGTAAGAAAGCCCCTCAAACGTTTATTTGTGGTATAATAAACTTAAGATTTAAGGGCAAGGTACATGGCTGCCAAGAAAAACGAATAATAACCCTTTCTTAAAAAATGGCGGGCGAGAAAAAAACTGCTGATTCGAAGAAACGCCGGGTCCACTAAACCAAGTTTGAAATAAACGCTAGGGGCTTTTAATTGAGAAAATATGGTACATGCATTTCATGTGTTATTGTTAAATGTTAGTCAAAAGAGATGGTACTCACTGTCAGGAAAGAAGAAGTGTATTTCTCGTTCAGCACTGGAATAGCTGTCGCTGCCATGTAGAGCATTTTTGGTGCTGTCTGTACCATAAATTGCTCTTAAACTAAAAGTGGAAACAACAAACAATGCAAAAGAAGCCTTATACTTTATTATAGGAAATTAACACTCCACGAAATTAAGGTATTGGAAATTAACGCGACTTAAATTAACGCGAAATGGCAAACGACTTTCGAATAAAGAAAATTAACACGAAAGAGGAGGTAGAATTGCGCAATAAAGGAAATTAACACGATTAAGATACTGTTGGTGGTGACAACTGGAACAAATTTATTTCAACACATGCGAGAAGTCTAGCGATTTTGAAAGAGAGGACAGAGGAAGTCTCGTATTCTGTCAAGAAAGACTATGTTGACGATTCAAAATCTATCTTGGCAGAAATCAAAGGAGAAGATATTGAAAACATCACTCTTCTGACAGTGACAACGATGAAGATGAACTTGAAATATTGTAAACCTTCACTTTAGCTTTTGTGAAAGAGTAAAATAAAGGTGTTCCAAAATTGGGGTTAAAATATTGGAAATTAAGAGCGCAGAAATTAACGCTGCTCTTAATTAACGTTGCGGAAATTAACGCTCAACAAAATTAACGCAACTTAAATTAACGCGAATTTTAACGATGCGCGTTAATTTCATGGAGCGTTAATTTCCTATAATAAGGTATTAGAATAAATTATTGTAATCACTAAAAAACATCCTAAAAGGCCATAGTGATTCTACAGCCTCTTTTTGATGGGCAATGTACCATCATAAGTGTTACAGACTTGGACAGTATTCATTGGCATATCAAGGACCAAAAATGTGGAATCATATAAGACAACAAAACTAGAAAAAATGTATCAAAATAAATTTAATCAAAAAATAATAACAGCAGTTGCAAAAAATCCCTCCTCAAATTATTATTGTTCGCATGACTGCTTCTAAGGTGTAGAAAGGGGGGTTCCATTTTTAATCCGACACCCCTCCCCCCCCCCCCCCCCAACTATGGATGAGCGGATTCCTACCAGTCGAGTATGGACAAATAACTGATTCCTACCAGTCGAGTATGGAAAAATAACTGATTCCAACCACTTGAGTATGGACAGATAACTGATTCCTACCAGTTGGGTATGGACAAATAACTGATTCCTACCAGTTGGGTATGGACAAATAATGATTCCTACCAGTTGAGCATGGACAAATAACGGATTCCTACCAGTTGAGTATGGACTTAACTTATTTCTACCAGTTGTATTCATCTACAAGCAGATTCCTACAGGTCTGTTAATAAGATAGTACAGATTCCTTCCGGTCTTGTAAAAAAAAAATAGTGCAGATTCCCACTAGTCATGTGAAAAGTTTCCAAAAACCCTCATCAATTGGGGGGGGGGGGGGGGGGGTGGATCGGATTATAAATGGAACGTCCCAAATGACTTAACCCATGCAGCAAAATCATTTTTATTCACATGCATTACCTTTCTGGGGCCTGATCTCTTGCTTTTTGTGTGTTAGTTGGTCCAATTAATTGCCTCCAGTATGAAATAGCCGATTGTCTTGCTAAGAGAAGAGCTAAGATTGGTCCATTACTCATGTATGCTACGAGACTTGGGAAAAACATCTTTCCATAGTGCTCAGCATAGAAATCACTTGTCTGTTCTGGTGTCATATGCACTCTTCTTTTCTGTAAGAAGAGTATGGATAAAAAAACTGCTTAAGAAATAGGAAAATTATGCAGTTTACACACTACAATGTTGTACAAGAAGGAATAGAAGAAGCACAGTACAAGCAAATAATTTCGGTAACACAACTGCAAAATTATGGTGGATGCACAAGCTCTCAGCTGTGACGATCCAGCCAAGCCCGAGTTTTACAGAGTTAAATCATGCTTTCTTAGCTTTGGTGAAATCGCCTCTTTGCAATAGAAAAAAAAATTCTTTAGCTCTTTTCTACAAAATTTGTAGATGTATTTCATATCAACTGGTGATTTAAATCGAGCAAAAACCCGATATAAGCCGTACACGCAGTCTTACTTGTAGAATTATGAAACCATGTTGAAGTATAATTTCTTCGATTTCATCGCTCTTGTGGATTGCGTCTGGTTTAATTAACGCCAACGTCCGCTCAATATGTATTGCTGGAGGTGGAGGTATCACTGGTTTCTCTCCATCAGGCATTTTTATGTTCCAAAATGAGCAAAACAAACGACACGCAGATTATTTCAGTAAGACGAGAAATAAAATGGCCGCAAATTTACCTCCGTTGTCATGGTTACTTCTAGTGAACCCGTAGTGAATACCGCTGACTGAAAAAAGGGGGAAAAACTTTTTCTGTCTTTTTGAATTATTTATTACATTTCAGTGAACTTATTTTATTCATTTTCCGTAATTGGCATATTTCTCGCTCGATTAGCGGCACATTACATTTTCTGGAGTAAATCTAGTTAATATATATAGATGAAATTAGGATTTATACATGTAGTTAGTCCAGACAAAGCTGACAACCACTACTGATTGTTTTTTTTTTTTTGCGACGAATATGCAACCGGATCGCAAAAATCGCAAAAAAATACCTTGCAAAGAAGATGCCATGCCGTACAACAATAGTACATACGTCTGAGATCAGAAGAACCATTGAAGCGTTTCATTTCAAAGTAAATCAGTGTTTGTTTTCTTATGAACTTTCAGACATTGAAACTACTCCCAAGGGAAGGATTAGCAATAGCCTTTTAAAGGACAAAAGAAACAATAGAGTTCAGTGACAGATGGAACCATTACAATTTAAAACGCAAATAAAAAATCTTTTTGGGGGGCTATAAACAGAACTCAAGATTGCGCATAGCTTAACAACCTTCTAGTTCTGTTTATTGGTGGATGCCTGTAAGTATTATTATTTTTTTTTTACTCGCTCAAAACGTTCGCAGGTTCTCTACTTCGTCTGAAGAGCCTAGAGACAGGTGTTGATATCGGTTTCATTTTTAGCCACACAATAAGCACGTTAATCACTTATCCTCATCAGCACAGCATTAATCATTTGATTGGTTAGTTTACACAATTGTGACGTAAGTTTGGCGCCACCTAATTATCATCATATTCTTTGCGATTCGACGTCGCGAGCGCAATCAAAGACCTGCTATCAGAGCTAGTCAACTGAACAAAACGATAAAGTTTGTCAGCAAAGAAAACTCGACGTATTGATCACTGGAAGGTTTGGTTACACTGAAGAGCCTCCTATCCAGGTATAATGCCGAATACTGGGCAGTTGATAGGCCAGGCGTATAAATGCGATCAATGTCGCAAGGAGTTTAAAAGCGTATGGTTGCCAACCAACGTTTGTTGTCGAATGGCAGCATGGAACACTCCCCTAATGCTAAAGCAAGCCCCGTATTCCAGGCACATTTCCGAAGATCTCAAAGAAGCGGCGACGAAAACAGCAACCAATGCACGCATCGAGAACACCATCAACAAATCGAACAGCGTGGGTGTCACCAAGACCGTGATACCAATCCAATGTCTGGCCGAACCGTGGCAAAGGCAAGTTAACTCGGTAGCGCCTTTCAGCACCCTTGGAAAATACACGTGTGGCTATTACTTTTCGCGAGATACCGATAACAAGAAGCGAAAGACCGGGATTCCACCATCGGATTTAGTGGCTTGGCGTTCACACAACTCCTAAGTTGATGGAACTGTCCGGAATCCTTTGAAATCTTCGTAACTAAAGAATGCTCTCGTTTTCAGAAGAGACGACCTGTAGTTAACAGAAAAGAGAATGAAAGAACCGTGTTCATATCGTCACTTATAGCTAGTGAGCGTGAAAAACACCACAAATTGTAAGAATATTTATGCACGATAAGGATAAGAGTTCCGTTCGTGTACATAGATGACCAGCTTAGTGAGGCGCGTATTTCAGTATTGTTTAAAAAACTGGATTTAGTTCACTTCTCGAGTTTGCAATCGAGAGTTGCTAATTAGATGTACAATGTAGTTGTGCACGTCTGTGTTTGTCTGTTTAGCGTGATGTTGTAAAGCTGCTTGGTTAGTAAACAAGCTTAAAGTATTCACTTTTTGGGAACTGGGCATTTGCCTGGTTGACGCGCGGTTGCAATCAACTGACTCTGACCACAATTGCAGGACCGATAAACCACTTGAAAAGTTGGAAACAGTTCACTGACGCCCCCAAAATCCTTCTATTTGCAACTGTAGTCAATAAATCTTTGGTTTCTTTCACACCAAGAAATTGCATGCACGTTTCTCTATCATTCATAACATAGTATAAATCCATGTGGCCCCGGGACTCACCCCACCAACCTGGTCGCGATGGCGCCCACCGCGAACTGGTGGACTGCTAGGGTGAATTGCGCGAAAAGAAAGATTCGATGTTAGATGTTTCGACCAGCTATCTCCCATTAATGAACACTAAGAAGGTCGAAACGGCTGTCTGCGACTGCTTGAATCTAATTTTGAGCGTTGAACATGTCAGAAAGGCTCGATTTCCGCCGCTTTCTTGAGCCTCCCCGAGAAGAGGAAGAGCGCGGGTTCGTTTCCCGAACAGCGGCTGGTAGTCGAGCCTACGTATCAGACGGTCTCGCTAATCGTACTGCTGTGTTGTTAGAGTGTGCAGTGCCTTTATTGGTCGTCCTTAGCTTTATATGGGAAAGAAAGACCACTCCCTCGATCCGCTGCGCTTCGCAAGCCCTGATTAGTTTTCGCGCATGTCATATATTTGCCCCGTTTATACTTGCTACACTCAAGATAGCGCCTGAAAGTAAGAAAAAGAAGATACCTGCGAGAGCCTACCCGAACCTTTCCTGTCAGACCTTTACCTTTTTAGAACCGCAAAGAAGTGCGATTGGTTATTAGTTGGGGGGGGGGGGGGGGGGGGGGGGAGCTGTAAATTTGAATATAACACAATCATCGCCCATCTTTTCGTCGATTAATTGATGTACCTATGTAAGAACAAATTAGATTGACCACTAAATTAAAACTTTTAAAAACCAGTGTGAATGCCTCTAGCATCAACTGAAAAATCTCCTCCACCATTTATTTGTTAAAACGTGATACAGATAGGTTATATTACAAAATCAAAAAGGTTAAGCACTGCTGAGCTTACCCGTATTTAGTCCATGAGACTAAATACGCCGCTTGTTTCCGTCAGTAGCGTGCGTAGCAAGCGTTCCCGTACGAACGAATTTTTCCTCTCGCCCCAATTTTCGCGCGGCAAGAATGCGGAAAAATTCGTTCGTACGGGAAAAAAAAGGGCTGTTTGCTGCTAGTTGACATCAAACAACTCTTTACCTTCTTAAACTACTCAAGTTTAAATAATCAAACATTTTATTTTCACTGTAGAAAGATCAAACAACGTTCTAAGCTTTCCTTCGAATGGCCTGTACACTGGAGAAGTTGGACTTACAAGTTAAAAAGTCAATACCATCATTTATCATTCAACTGTGACATCATTTTACCGTATAAGGAAAAGAGAACACGGAAAATATCCAAGCGTATTACAGAGTAGATTGCCTTATTACACCTTAGTTTCCCGGTTTAAAGACAGTAGCTATTATAAATAAAATAATTTCAGGCGAATAATTAATCCATTATTCGATGGTTTAGCCTCTCTCTGGATAGTCGAGCGGGATGGCAAATACGCGATCGCCGATCCGCGCGGCGACCGAGCGAGCGAAAAGTAATTGCCCACTCCAGAAACTATTAAAAATACCATAATACTCTTTAAAGTACAGGTTTGGGTGGCACTTGATGCAAGCCTCATTTTTCCAATTTCTTTTGTTTTCAGCACAAACTGCACGTGCTATGCTTCAACTTCGTGGCAATTTGCATACGGTGCACATTTGTATGCGAACACACAATAGCTGCGGTTACACATTGCAACTTTTACCTAGGTAAATGCGAAATAACAATAGCCAAGGCCACAAAAGCGTGCAGCGGCTATTGTTATTTCAAATTAATCGTACTGCTGCTATTGTTATATCGAATTTACCTAGGTAAAAATTGAAACGTGTAACCGCGGCTAATGCTACGTCCTGGCGTTCCTACATGCACTCTGAATTCCACTGTGCCATTCTAACAAGGGAGAGACTTGAACAATTACACCCCGGTGAGGCTGAGCCTGCGCATAAAAGAGTACTATGGGATTTTCGGAGTGGCCAATTCGAACCAAGGAGGGCTCTACCTCCTCTCCCCCAGTTTCTCCTCGGCTCGTTCGCTCGCTCCAGTCTCGCCAAGCTTGTTTTCGTGATCAGCTCGCCCGCTCGATTGACTGAAAAGGGACAGCTAGCAGTGTAATGGTTTCACAGATAATACATAGGATATTTTACTCATTGCTCGCATTTTTTCTCGTCCCTGCATCGCTCGATAAAATACTACGCAACTCAAAAAAATATCTGTTAAACCATCGAATAAGGTGTATGTACAGTATAATGAACTGAACAGCATAAAAAAAAAATACATGTGCTGCTTAATAGCTTTCATTAGGATTTCATCCACTCAGCGAGACAGATACCACGCAGCTCTTAACAACCTCTAATTTCATTGGACCTGTATATCACGCAGCTCTATTGGTTTTAGGGCTAGGGTCCATTGTAGTGTTTGTTCTATTGTTTTCTCAGCAAAGCAGAGAAGACCTTGTAAGAGCTGCGTACTGCCCCCAGCAAGATGCCAAAGGTTGAAACATATTCCTCAGAGAGGGCAAGGGTGGAATGTTTAACAAGTAACTGACAGGAAAATGTGATAGATGGCTACAGAATTTTTCAAAAGCGGTATATCACACAAGGAGCATAATTAAATTTTAAAAAAATCCTTTTCTAAACAAGGATTATATGATGCGAAGAACAAAAACAGACAGAACGACAAAGTAAGCTCTACAGTATACACACTCCAAATGGAGTTACGGTACTAAAGTCTTTTTGTAACACAGCTTGCTGTCTTCAGCTTGGTTGTGTGTTCATGAGAAGAGTGATATTATCTCCTTTCAATAATATTCTCCCTAAAACGAGAAATATGGACTGTTAGTAACATAAACAAAGGAATTAAAGAAACGTGAAAAAAGAATTGGGTACAGTATGGTCAGGGTTGTTTAGTCTCAACTGGTTATTTTGCCTTAACCCAACAGAGATCATCCCCAAATTTCTCCTTGTAATATCAATACTTAATTTATCAGAGGTCATGAGAATTAAGGACTTGATCACCCAAGATGAATTCTCTCAATATTTAACAACTTCTCCCTGCTACCGGTACTTCTATAACTAAAGTATGGGATTAAAGGGTTACATCTTTGGTTAAATACCAAATCTCAAAATCTTTGCATTCAAAACTAGAGCCCTAAAATCTCAGGCTAACCTTGCAGAATAATGAATCACTTTGGAATCGCTTCAATCCTGAAACTTTGAACACAATAACCTTGGAGTCTTGAAAAAGTTACAACTTTCAATGCAAAGTGATTTCCACTTTCCATTCTGTGAAGCTTTTTGAGTAATCCCAAGTCAACAATTTTTTGTAGTACCAACTTTCAGGCTTGGTTTTAGTAGAAAAGACCTGTGTTTTTTTTTTAATCTCCAAGGCTGTGCTCTAAAACTAGAGTTATCATTGGGAGACCAAAGGGAGTCCAAGTATAAAATTTAGGGTGCCCAGCAGTTACATGTAAAGGGTCTATGCCACCATTTTTAGTGTTGTACTTTAAAATACCAAAACACATATTTATATTAGTGAAAACCCAAAAATAATGGTCCAGTTTTGATTATAATTCCTCTACTAGTGCTCTAAGAGTAAAAATAAGGATCTGGGCTGCAGATGGCCAGGATGGAATAAGGCCAATTTTTTCAAGTTTATCTCCTTGTGTCTTGGAAATATCACCTAAACTCGATTATGGTTTATTTTTTCTCCAAAAATTCAACCACTATCTTCCACTTGGTGTTCTACAAGCATTTCGTGTCTGACAAAGGTACTTAGTTTTAATTTATGGCAGTTTGGGCCCAAAACGACAAAATCCTCATGACATACAAAGCTAATGTGCAAAAACTCAGTTTTTCTTGTTACTCCAAGACAAAAGTTAGTTGCCTACAGTGTATGGCACCTGGGCATTGCTAGAGAACAGCCCTGATCTACTATACATGTAAGGCTTTTGGCAAGATTTACCACTCTATGCCCCTACAATGCAAGGGCAGTGACTAGGTTTCAAACCACCAATTGCCAGGTTGAAAATTCTGAGGGATAATTTTACTTAACCAGGGTTGTCCCTAACAGCCGGCAGCCGGCAGAATTAACCGGCAACTTTGGTCGTTTGTGCCGGCTACTTTTGTGATAAATATACTTTTTTAAAGACAAATTATTTGTGTTTCTTTACTGGTGCTATCCGGCTACTTAGAAATTTTTGCCAGCTACTTGAAACGTTGTGGACAACCCTGCTTAACCAGTGTCTCTTGATGTTCACTGATAAAAAAATTGATGTTTTTAACACTTTCACTGTCAAGGGTGGCCAAAAACAACATTCACAAAACACATCAAATGATATTTTGTAAAATATAAGTACTGCTGAAGAGGTTTTATTGGAATGGTCATCAAGCTTTTAGCCAGCAGGGTGTCCAGGCGTCCTGTGGACGCCCACTTTTTGAAGAAATTCATGAAAATTGCACCTAATCCTTTAAAAAATTATGATGAAAAATATCTTCTGGACGGCCACTTTTCAATTTCTGGCTAAAAGCCTGATGGTCATATGAAAAGATTTCATGCACAGACTCAATCACGGTTCAACTCTGACAGTCAAAGGGTTAACACAGGCAATGGCAGATATTGTTTGATGATACATAACGTTAACATACCAAGTGGTCTTCTCTTTTTAGTCTTAAGATGGACTTCCTCAGCATCATCCAGTACAAGATTCATGTACTCATCAAAACCCTAGAAAAAAAACACTGTTATCAATGATTCCTTGTCAGTATCCACACTATCTACATATCTGCGGTAAAAGTTAATACTAGGACCCACATAATCAGGGGTTCTGACAGGTGCGCGGGCGCGGGATCGCACAATTTGGTCAAACCCGCACAATTCCTAAAAATCCACAAAATCCTGCACAATACTGAAAGATTTGCTTAAACATTTAATTAAATCAGATATTTCTATTGATTACCAGGATTTCTACAAACTGTTTAGGCTATTTTTCTTTCAAAACAATCTAGAAATCCCTCGCTTTCCTCGAACAACTTGAGTGGAAATTAAAAAAAGGTGTTCTCTGCGCTATCCTGGCACTAGTCTCAGTTTAACTTCTATCTGACTTTCTACCATATTTTTCGCGCAGCTTTTTTGTTGTTATTTCTCCAGAAATCATGCGGCTTTTCTTAGCAGCCTGTTGATATGTTTTGAGCGTTTTCACTTCCTTGTTCAGTTTAATATCTCAGAGACCAAAGAAGAAACACCAAAGAAATGTACCGTAGCACCGAAATGACTGTCACTGTGTCTGAATTATTTTCACAAAGAACTGATCAAGTTTACAAATAGCGCTGGAACTTCGGACCGACTGGAGAAAATTGGTAAGTACTGATCAGAATACTGTATTTGATTTTTTCATTTAAGTGAAAGACATTTTCATTCATAAAAATGCTATACAATCGACAAAAACAAACATGGTATTAAATTAGATTTAGCACGCAATTTGCATACATCTTGGGGTTGTGTTTTTGTGGCAAACTTTCAAAGAAATTGTGTCAACCTTTACTGGAAAAGGAGCTCACTCAGAGATCGGAAACATTTTATTTTGAGGTGGTATTTCAGTTTCACCCAATTGAGTTCATCGTGTCACACAATGTGATTTTGTCGAGACAAATAAACTTTGGTGAAAAAAAAGCTGCAAATTGTTGATTGCTCGGTACATTTTAATCCCCAAAGTAAACATTTATATTTTTCATTTATGCAGAATTTCCTCCCTATCATATATTGTGTTGGCTTGGTTAGAACGGTGGTGATTGTATATTTGGTTGGTCACAAAAATGTGCAATCCCCCGCACAATTAAGTTATTTCCTGCACAATTTGCCCCAAAAATCCTGCACAATTTTAATTTTTTCCCACACCCTGTCAGAATCCCTGCATAATGTTCAAGCCAAATCTTTTCATTCCTTAAAAGCTTGGAAAATTGCCAAGCTTTATGTTCTGAACATTATTTTTCATCCTGGACACCGCTCCCACCCCCTTCCAGCTAAAAATCAAGGAGACACTACATATTCACTGGGAAAAACCCTCACTCAACAGACAAATTTTCATGTCAGTCTTTCACTGGCTATTTAGTTTTGTTTGTACACTCAGTATATATTTTCTGTTCCGTTTCCTTCCTACAATCAATTCACAATTAGTTACATTGTATATATTTCCTGTCAATTTGCAATTACCGGTAGCTATACTCTCCACACCATTGTATCCTTCTTGCATTTATATCACACTCACTGTTAATTGTAAAGAAGATGGATGAAGTTTCATCCAAAACATGTATAGGTTGTAGTTCAATTTTATCCTTGGTTCAATTTTGATTTTCCTTTGTTTGATGTTCATTTTCATACATTAGCAGAGAAAAGAACAATGGAAAATCAAAATTGAACTAAGGATAAAATTGAACTACAGCATATACAAAAAAAAAGACATGACCTTCTTGAAAATTATATCAGAAGTCTTTATGAACATCTGTTTTTTTTTTCTTAATTTTTTTTCAATTTTGCCGAGGCAATGTCTTGGTTTGATAAGATTTTTGAAGCAAATTTTATTTACAGGATGCTCTGGTCAACCACATTCCGCACGACTGAAAAGGTGTGAAAAGAAGGAGGTGCCATCCATTTTCTAGTGGAAGTTCATGTTTAAGATGAAACTTACAATGATGTGACCTTCAATTCTCATATTCACTTGCTCATAAAGCCAAATCTGAATTCTTGATCTCTGTAGAAAAACAAACAAACAAGTGAATAAAACAAGCATAACTGTATAGGATAAGGTCCTATTCCCCACCTGGGGAAAAGGAAATAAGTCAGGACAAATCAACTGTAAAGGAAAGGTGTGATTGTATAGACAAGAAATGGTACATATGCACAAAACAATACTTACATTCTGCAAATACCTAAAGATCAAATTCTGTGGAATAGAAAGTTAAGGAAAAATACAATATTTCTTTACATAATTCATTTTGATGGTCAGTCATTTTAGGCCAAGTTTCTTAGCATACTGCGGACATAGGTGGAATGTTTTTCAATAAATTTAAGAATACAATTGTGGATTATGTTTTATAGTTAGTTTGTTATTTTTTATGGCTTTTTGATATTTTTATCCAAATTCTCCTAAACTTGAAATTTAGATTTAGCTTTTAGTGTAAAATAAAATTATACTGTATGAATCACCAAAACAAGAATAAAATTATGTAGAATTATTAAAAAACTCAAAATATATTATGTATGATATTGCACTGAACATAACAATAATTTATTTTATCAAAAGCAAAAAAGAAAAAGAATACAAATGTAATTACTCACAAAGCTTCCCACCTAGTGTTCTTAAAATTACTTTAAAATTACAGAAAGGACAAATTGTGAGTAAAAGTAACACTTGGATCATAGGTGGCCCACACAGCTGTGACACAGGTGGCCCACACAACTGTTACTCTTGGGGCACTGTAAAATATGTATGAAAGCAATGTTTTGAACTAAACATAACGCCCAGTTGGCTACACTAGAATACTGATAATTCAAACTGCGAGGGAAAACATACTGTCCGAGTTATCGCGGGTTCAATTCTGAAGCAATGTAAAGAGGGGAAACTGTATATGGTTTGAGTTAGAGAGAATGAAATTCTACTCTTTACATTGCATGGCCTTGGATTTAAACATGGAACTACTGTGTTGCAAATCCATCTACATGTAGTGGTCAGGTCTTAAGCTCGGAACCTCCGAATGCACCCACACCCCCCAATCCTAGCTAGATTCTCAGATGGTCCAAGGTCGCTCACACTCACTTGGGATAATTTCTACAGTGCTATAAAGAACAACAGTGTATTCAATCACTTTACACATGCAAATTTACTGAATTTTCTCCCTTGCAGATCTCACATCTCTTGTACTACACAAACATCTACATCTACATCTACATCTACTTTATTAACTAACAACGCTCTCGCATCAAGTCAAAAAGACTGTCAAAAGCACGATGGGGATAGCGATGTGATATTTTCAAGGAACAAAAAATAATTTTCTATATACTGTAGTTTCATGCAGAAAAAGCTGGTTCAAATTTAAGATAAGCTTAACTTAAATTAAAACAAGCTTGATACGTTTTATACAACAAACAAAACAAGCAAACTTCACTGTGCAATTCGTTACCACTAAATGCAAACTAAACACGGAAAGAAAAATTCCTGCTTTTCACAATCTTTCGAAATGTTACAAAGCAATATGATGATCATAAATTTGGCTGTATTTTAGTCACATGAAAGCTCGTCCTCGATACACGTGCTTTGCAGTGTCAAGTGTTTACCGCTTTTGAACTCTAACGTAGTAACTCCATTGCCATTTAAAAAGGATACAATAGGTTGTACCATAACCTTTTGCACTTTCTGTCCTTTGTACGCCATCTTCCCTCGGTTTCCTCGAAGAAAATGCCAAAGAAAAAGCTACAAAGCAAAGGTTTCAGACAAGATGGCGGAAAAAAGCGACTGCAGCGGTCGATGGGAAAACGTTCTGGAACGTTGAGCGGCGCGGTGCGAACGGGTTGCTGGGATACGTCCTGCCTTTGCAAGACAGCTGTTTTTCTATCGTTTTTTCGCACAGGTTTTGCGGGAATAATTTAATTTTCGGGACCTTTTTGTGATTCCTAGTCAATAAAAAATGAAGAAAGCAACAGAGCAGTACAAACACTGTTTGGAGCTAACCACGAAACTTGACAATTTAAGGAAACAGAAAATGCTTTGCGATGTCACGCTACACGCTGCTGGGACTGCCTTTCCCGCCCACCGAAATGTGCTGGCTGTAAGTTGTCCTTACTTTTACAAGCTTTTCACAAGTGATATGAAAGAGAAGACAGCTGAAACTATCAATCTGGAAGCGCTTGAAGTTCGTGCTAGTGCAATAGAAACATTATTGAGTTACCTGTACACTGGGATCATTGATGTCACGCATTTCAACGCTGAAGAACTCGTGGTATTAGCCGATTATTTTCTTATTACAGAAGTAAAAGCGATGTCGGCAGAAGAATTAGAATCGAAAATTGATGTGTCCAACTGTCTGTTCTACCTCGACTTTGCTGAGCGTTATAACTGTGAACGACTCGTTCAAGCTAGCCGTTCGTTTCTCGAGAAACATTTCCAAGAGGTCACGCAATCCGACGATTTCCTCAGTCTTGGTGTCAATGAAGTTAGGGATATAATTTCAAGTGACAACATAATCGTGGCAAGCGAAGAAATAGTTTACGAGAGAATTATCACTTGGATAGAACACAATCAAGATGAGCGAGCAGTATATTTTCCACTGCTGCTATTGTCCGTTCGATTGTGTTCTATGTCATGTGAGTATATTGAAACACATGTCATTAATAATTCACTGGTCCAAGAACATAGTTCTTGCATAGGACTCATTGAGAAGTCCTTGAAAATTCGAGCTTCATCTGATGTTTTTTCCACTCAGAAACCAAGAAAGTGTCTTCAACCTGCGGTTGATGTTATCATCGCCATCAGTGGTACACAAAGCCTTGATTCCCAACCATCTACAGTTCGATGTTATGTCCCTGAGGAAAACAACTGGTTTGAAATGCAGCACTTTCCCATGCAAATTAACTGGCATGGTTTTACTGGGTATGAACAGGAGTTGTATACGGTAGGAGGGGAAAGAAATGGAGATGTATCAGATGCTGTTGAGAAGTTCAGTTTGAAAACAAACACTTGGACCAAAATGTCACCAATGCTAAAAGCAGTGTTATTTCCTGCCGTTGCAACCTTAGGAAATTGCCTTTATGTCATTGGTGCATCTCGCGTCAACAGAGGAACATTACAAATTTACAGCCCATCCCTGGATGGATGGAGTCTGGGACCCCAATTAAGCGTCCCTAGAGAAATCACATGTGCAGTTAGTGATGGGAAGTTCTTGTATGCGATTGGTGGAATGCGAGCAGGAGATGGGGAATATCTGAACTCTGTTGAGAGGTATGACCCAGATGTAGAATCATGGATGGATATTCCTTCTATGTTTCAAGCTAGAGGAGGATCATGCGCAGTATCTTTTGGGACATCCATCTTTGTCATGGGTGGGGAATGTAGTGTTCGCATTGCTCTTTCCTCATGTGAGATTTATTGCACTGTTTCCAACCAGTGGCATTCTATTGCTTCAATGAATGTTCCACGGTACTTTGCTGGTACTGCTGTAGTAGGAAAGACAATTTATGTTTTTGGGGGAGTAGGAGGGTCAAATGTGACATTAGAACAAAGAAAGATTGTTGATCAGTATGACATTGATAGAGGTGAATGGACTACACAGATTACCATGCCATGGGAAGCCAAATACCTGCGTTGTTGCTTTTTGTCTTTAAGGAGAGACTTTTTGGTGGGTTTGCCACACGTTACAAATTAATAATATGCAGTTGAACCACCCAAAATGCAAAGCCAAGGTGGTCACTTACGAGAGGTCAGACCACAGGGATCTTAAGTTTGAATCATATGAACCTGTAGTAATTCCAATATACAAAGCACCTATCAGACCACAGGGGATCTTAACTTTGAATCATGTGAACCTGTAGTAATTTCAATATACAAAGCACCTATCAGACCACAGGGATCTTAACTTTGAATCATGTGAACCTGTAGTAATTTCAATATACAAAGCACCTATCAGACCACAGGGATCTTAACTTTGAATCATATGAAGCTGTGGTAATTTCAATATACAAAGCACCTATCAGACCAAAGGGATCTTAACTTTGAATCATATGAACCTGTAGTAATTTCAATAAACAAAGCACCTATCAGACCACAGGAGTCTTAACTTTGAATCATTTGAACCTGTAGTAATTCCAATATACAAAGCACCTATCAGACCACAGGGAGCCTTAACTTTGAATCATATGAAGCAGTGGTAATTTCAATATACAAAGCACCTATCAGAACACAGGGGTCCTTAACTTTGAATCAAAACACCTATCAGACCACAGGGAGCCTTAACTTTGAATCATATGAACCAGTGGTAATTTCAATGTACAAAGTACCTATCAGACCACAGGGAGCCTTAACTTTGAATCATATGAACCAGCGGTAATTTCAATATACAAAGCACCCATCAGCACTGTCAATTTACATCTGTAGTGACATCAAAATATGGGCGAGTGGTGACGCTTACCACAGGTTGAAAACAATAGTAAAATTCAAATCACCAGCGTTGAAGTGGTCACGGTACATGTAGGTTACTAGAGGTGTTCACTTACGGGAGGTTTTGGCTATAGTGATATGACTGCAAAAAAAGGTATTTTGAAAAAGTGGTTGCTTATGAGATGTAGTCGCTTACGAAGTTGGTTACACATGGATGTTCAGCTGTAAGTAGCTGGGGTGGATCTAGGGGGGTTCAGGGGGTTCGATCGAACCCCCTAAATTAAAACAGCTAACGTCAAAAACTTGTAGAAATATAAAATAAATAAAGAATGACATTTTAACTTTAAAAAATGAAATATTAAAATGCGCTGACTTGGCCTCAGAATGGCGGAAATCATGTTCCGAGGACTTGAAATTTAACAATTTTACCGGGGAGGATGCCCCCGGGAAATTTTAATACAAACAAAAATGACAAAACAACGACTAAAAACCTCAAAATTCTACCAGAATGGAAACTTTGATTTCTTGACCGCCTGTTACTAAATCAAAATTGATGAACTGTAATCCACTTCCACCCTTGCAATCCTGCGCGCGGCCAAAATATGCCAATTAAGGACTTGTGACGTCAACAGTTGTGAAGACCTTCGTAATCAATATGGTGGTCAAAATTCATCATTTCCAACTGAGCAAAACTACTAAAAATATATCTAAAAAAGTGGTTTGTTTACAAGAAAAGTGATACTGCATTTTTGCACAACTCATGACGTCACCATGTTATTTGCTTCTGCTTCTGTTTTTCTGCCGTAAGGATCAGAATTACCGTTTCTTTTGTTTCGCTTCAAATATTAATACTGATCTAGGTCTGGAAACCCAGATCCGGCCATTCTCAACGGTTTGTTGAAGTGATTGTGCTTGGCCTAGCTACAAATATCAGAATATTTTTTAGATATTTAGAAGGTCCTGGGATATTTAGAAAATTCCTAGATATTTTATTACTTTTATGAGTTCACGCATGTTTTTTCTTTGAAACTTGAGATGGAATCTACTTTGAGGTTCAATTAAGTGTCAGCAGTGGTCCTGTTCAGCGGTTTTCCTCACGAATATTATATCCCATGAGGCTTAGTACGTCTGGTGGTCACTTTGTATTCTCGTCTTGCCAATAAATGACCTACGTAAATTCGAAATAACAATAGCCGCTGCACGATTCATTTGAAATAACAATACCCGCTGCACGCTTTTTATGGCCTTGGCTATTGTTATTTCGCATTTACCTTGGTAAAAGTTGCAACGTGTAACCGCGGCTATTTTTGATTTTATAAAGTCAAAATTGTGACATTTATAGAAAAATGTTAAGAAAATATTCGGGATATTAAAAATGTTTTCAAGATATTTGGGGGAAAAAAGCGAGATATTTAGGAAAAATATCGGGAGTTTCCGGAAAGATATTTATAGGCGATTTTACGTGATATTTGTATTCTATAATTTTTATACTAGTTCCAAACCCCAGGACACGAAAAGTTCATTTTTGACCAAATTTGGACGTTCAAAAAACATACTTTTCGTTGCTTGACCATAACTTAAATTGGAAAATTATGAATCAGTGGAACTTGGACTTCAATTTTAGTATAAGAAACGGGTCGAAAATTTCATTTCATAGGCACTTTAAAAGGAGGTTGAAGTGACTCGGATACTTTTCCAGCTCCTGAAAGTTCAATTGCTGAACAGTTACAAGTGCGACAGAGAGTGTCCCAATCATACTCGTCAAAACATTTCTGTTGTATCAGCTGGCGTTTCATTAATCTGTCCTTTGTGTACAGGTTCTTTGTCCTCCCTAAAGTAGTGAGATGCTGTAAGTGGTCTTTAACTAGTTCCCAGTTTCCACAATAAATTTTGTAGAAAAGGAGAAGATTGCTTCACCATCATCTAGTTTTAAATCTCATATATCTCATAATGTGTATCATGAAAACATTTTCTGGACATATGCTGCACCTGGAACGCCCATTTGCCACTCTCCATTCTTTGATGGGGGATGGGAGGGGTACGGGAGTATCTTGGTTGAAAAAAAGGCCATCATCTGGTTTCTCCGACACAAAGCACTTGATGTACTCAGAATGGGCTGGTGCATCGTCCATCCTCGCTGCCACTTCATTGTTTTGTGCTCAAATGTAAACTGTGATATTTTATACAATTGCCTTATAATTATTATAGTATCAAATTGGGGCCGGGGGCATGTATGTTTTTATAGCATGAGGTGCCAGGGGTCATGATTATTTTGTTTCGTTGGGAAGGGTGGTCCTGAAAACGTTTTGTTGTTATTTAGGATGAATCTTGCCAGCCCTAACCCCCCCCCCCCCCCCTCCCCCCCGCCCCCAAGGCATAAATAATGAATGGTCTGGGCGCCATCTTAGAATATGAAATTAGAGGAGGATTGGGAAGAGTATAAAATGTGGTCAACGGGGTAGGAGTCAGGCATATCAAAAACTCGTGCTTCGTGTTTCATCAGGGGTTCCAAACACCTCGAAACAATAGGGAGCTTACGAATCGACGACTTTCGCACGACGACTCCATTGGATTGCGTGACATGCCTGCTGCGCATGATTTTGTGGGAAGTTGCCGGCGTCGAGCCAAAGTCGGCGACGTTGTTTTGAGCAAATTGACGGCGTCGCCAAAACAGCAGAACGTGAGTTCAGTTTTCGAAGTTTTCTCTCGTTAATTCAGGGGATTCTGCCAGATAATTCAAGAATCACATCAGGGAGATCTTCTTGACATGAATGTTTTTGACTTTTTGTCTGTTTTCATTCAAGTAACGCCCCAAAATATCAAGTAGAAATATGGCAAGTGAAACAAGTGAAACGCCAAGTGACACGAAAAGGTCAGGGTGAGACTCGTTTATGTTAACCACACCTTATTGAAGGATAAGACATTTGCTTTAGTTTAACGAATTTTCAAAGAAATTAAAAGGGGTGTATATTTTATAGTCGGGTCTATAGTTAAAAATTAATAGGAAAATATTTTACTGGAAGCCGGGACTGGAAGCAATACACGCTGCTAGATTTCAAAAAGTTAAGCTTGTAATTCGATGACGTTTTTTATTCTTCAGTGTCCTGAATCGTCTTTTAGCCAGCCTGAAGTTGTAGAAACACAAATTTGTCTCGGCTTTTCTGCTATGCGAGCGAGCAGATTGATTTATAGGGACATCTTACATAGCCTTGTAAATGCGTAAATGTCGGGCAATTTTCGTTTTCTAAGCTTTGTCTATATATTTTTGGTCGCTTCGGCTGTTAGGAAAAGTCTGCCTTAGATATTTCGCATTTTAAACAATTCACTTGTCCAGCTGTCCAAGAGATCCAACACCGCCCAACGATTTGTGCGCGCCACCAACGTCGTCGTTTTCATTAGGAATCGTAAATTCAAATTTCTGCAGGACGGCGACGCGGGACTATGACGTGACCCAACGGCGTCGTCGTGCAAAAGTCGTCGATTCGTAAGCTCCCTAATAAAAGCACTCCGCCTTCGGTGTCGTGCTTTCATCTCATTCTCGGTGTTTGGAACCCCTGATGAAAACCTCACTCCGTTTTTGATCTATTACTTCTTTGACTTCAAACTCGGCATGGAAAATTAAAACCGATCTGTGGACTTAACCTTACATTGTTTCAAATTCTTGAGATGGCTCTTAAAGCCCTTTGTTTGTTTTGCTATTGTATTGGACATTAAATTGTAAAAAACAAATAAATAGTAGTTGCTATTTTCGCTGTAAATCTTATTCGTATTGCTTTGTTTATTTATACCGCATTTCTCTTACTCCTGGATCATCGTTTCCCTGGTCAAAATACGGCAAATTCTGTTGCTAACTTTTTGTTACAACCACATTACATAATATTAACTAACAAACCCTTCTCTGTGGCCGGGCGTGGCCCAAAAAATGAGCAGTTCGCTTCGAGATTGGCAACTGTAAAATTTGAGGACGATCTTTAATTCGGCCAAGGGCATTATCATCCGATATACTAGCCAGCACCGGAAAGAGGTTTATTTGTTTTATAACCCTCTGATTAATTTCCCAAACACACTTCCTGAGCTGCATTTGCCATTTAATTCCGAGAAATGTTTGTTGTACGGTGTGTCACACTAGGCAATTTTTCACGCAACTTGTGACGCAACAAAATTGCGAGACAAGTTGCACGAATCATTGCCTAGTGTAACAGCGCCTTTAAGTCCCGGCAAAACGAACGCAATATTTCAACGCAACATCTTGCAACATTGTTGGATCGTGTTGTGAAGGAGCTGGCCAAACGCGCGCAACATGTTGCAACATGTTGGATGGTGCTGAATCAAGTTTGAAAATGGTCAAATTTGATCCAACGTGTTGCAACAGGGTGGCCAAACGCGTGTTAACACGTTGCGCGCAACGATGTTGCACGATATTGCGTTGAAATGTTGCGTTCGTTTGGCCGGGCCTTTAAGAATGTTTGCGTTAAGTGCATCCTGCACGCAATCTATATCGGAATGTCACGCGACGTCATACGCTACCGCATATTTGCTATCGTCACTGGCCTCTCAACAATATGGTTCGTAAAGTTCAACGATTTGAAACAGAGATTTGAAATCTCAGTTGACCCTTGGCCAGCAAGGTACATGGAAATGATAGCCTCAAGTTGATCAGGTACGTCAACACTCACTAACGAGGTTTCTATTCTAAAGTACGTTCGCACTATGTTTTCTAAACATTAATTGTTGCTAAACATTGTTTGAAGCGGATTGGAACCGAAAAATCTAACTACGCGGCTGTAGGAACTAACAACGAGCAATCGCATCACGGGCTGTTGTGTGCAATTTTTGTCGAACTCAGTCTGCATAGTGGAGAAATGGTTCATGAACTGAAATTGAGACTCGCTGTGCAGCTCAAAAAGCCGTTTTTGATTGAAGAGAGAACAACTTATGCTTTCAAGATGGACTAAAGATGTGCGTTCTTTAGCGAATTCAATGGTCCATGTCAAAACAACAACAACAACAACAACAACAACAACAACAATTCAACTCGCTTAAACTTGTAAACTTAATTTTCGAGTGCAGGTAACGATTTTTTAACGTTAATTTGTGTCCAAATGTATTATTTTTTGTAAGACTGCCTTGATTGTAGTTTTTTCAAATCTGTACATTCAGTTTGTTTTTCAATTCTGAATTGAAGTCTTTACAGACACGATTCTCTGCCATTTTACTGTTGTATTTCATGTTGTCTGTCGTTTTATAAAAGGTATAATTTCCGTAGAAAACCTCGGTTTGTGAAATTTTAGCGTAGCGTGGTCACGACTGAGTAAACTTGTGAACATCGAGCCGCCAAGGTAAAAAAGTAACATTGATAAGCTAAGTTTTTTGGCATTTTCATACATTCAATGGTAATAAATTAATAATCGAGGTTTGATTTGTGTAGACTTTTGCTTTCACCCGGATATTTACGATGTTGTTCTCCATTTAAAACGCGTTGAAAAGGAGTGAGCAAATGAGTGAGCGAGAAAAATTATGCTCAGTGGCATTTACACTGACACATCATTTCTATGATAAAAATTTGTCTATACGCACGGGCGTGTGTATGTTCAGGTGTATGTTGAGTTATAGATGCACGCTTCCGCTATTGAATTAGATTGTGGGCGAAGTTTCTAGCTATGTTATAATGTGATTTCACCCATAATAAAGAGCTGATGATGATTACATGACGATGATGCTAAAAAAGGGCTCTAAAATCTCCAGTATTGAGCAGTTTTTATTGAATATTGGAACTGCAGGTAGTTTACTACCACTACATATGTTGTGCTACTGACGTTTGGTAAGTCTTCAATTTATGTGGATTAATACGTGTTTCAATTTAGTCCGGATTGATCAAAGTCCTTACTGAGCTTTTATACGTGATATAGAGATAAACAACGACGTTAACAAATGACAGAAAGTTTCCGCTGATCCACATGTTGACCGATGTTCTTTCAGAGTTTGTTTCTTAGTATATTGGTAGAGTATATTCGTGATATTGACAGCTTCACTTCTTAAGGAGGCTCGTAAGTGTTTCTTGCTTTCAATAGTGTGTCAAAATGATGAAATATTAAAAAAATAACGCAACCGGTGATATGGACAACTTTTGGATATCTATACGACACTATTATCAGGCAATGCGTTAAGGGTGCTTGTGACGTCATAGCCATTACCATGGCAACAGTACAGCTCTTTGCAAAGAGCCTCAAAAACTCAATTTCGGATAATCTTTAATCTTTAAAACTAACTCGGTGACCTATTAGTTTTTTTCTTAATTTGGAAAGCACATCTTCTTTTCTTTTCTTTTTGGCGCTATGGCAAAAATCTATCTAGTGGAAATCAAATTATTTCCAAAAAGGTACGATGTTGTCAGATAAGAGAAATATTCGGCTAGATAATTCTTTCTCAAACTTTTGTGCAAGATAGGAAATACCGAATACTGCTTGCATACAGAAAATCAGGACAGGTCACCGAACAAACTTTCGCGATAAAAAGGGATATTTTATGCACGATTTAGTTCCGATTTTACGCAGTATTTTCATTTCCGGTGAACTGCGCGCTACTTTTTGATAGCTGAAGGAATTTTTGCTTGGTCGAGTAACGTCATTCTCGGGAATGCAGGAAATGGCGTTTTAGTGGGTAGCATCAAAAAAGATTAGAAGCTCGCGCCTACGGCGCTCGTATCATTCCTTCGGGGTGTGAATACACTAAACAATACCAACACCACCACACAATAGCTAACCAACAATAGTTTTCGCGACACCAAAAAATACCCGCAAAAATAGAATAGCTGAAATAAAAAAATTAACCACTCACATGCCGGTACACAAGGAATAACGCTTTTCAACGCTTGTCTTTTGTTCCGGTTGGGAATTTTTATTCCCTTATGGCGGTCACTGCATTATATTTGCATTATTTTTTTAACTGTGTACTTATCCTGATTGTGTGTGAACTTCTCCTTTATATTCTTTTCAGGCGTTTCAAGCGACTTAGTAACAGGCCTTTGATTGTCCCTCATGTTCACCCGGAGCCGGTTTCTGAAAAAATTCTTCTGGTTATTTCTAACGGCGGCTGGAATTGTGTGGTGGTATTGTTTCCATGTTATCCGTTTTAACTCTTTACGGTCTTCACATTCAAATACTTCTGCAATAAAGTTAAGCCAGTTACCACCAGAATTGGGCAGACAACAAGACCAACGGATCGTAATGCCGAAAACATCGCCGTTCCCAAATTTATTTTCCACAACAGAATCAAAGATGAAATCACTGAAACACAAGACAAATCTAATCACTACGACAACCTGTGCACAGCATTACTTTATCCTTATTTTGGTCTCATCTGCACCGTCTAATTTTCAAAGAAGGAGAGACATTCGACAAACATGGGGCTTTGACACTGCACTTAAACCGCGATGGAAAACTGTTTTCCTTGTTGCTCAAACACAAAACCAAAGCCAGTCGAATTCATTGTTGAAAGAAGATGAAACCTTCGGAGACCTTGTACGAGCAGACTACCATGATCATTATTGGAATCAGACCCTCAAGATACAAATGGGCTTTGAATGGGCTGTCAGATATTGTAAGTTCTCCTTTCTTTTAAAAATGGATGACGATGCCTTTTTAAACACGAAGGCTTTGATATCGTTCTTGAAGACACCAACTACACCCCAACAAAAGCTGTACATGGGACGGGTTTACCAAAACCCGTGGGTACAGAGACGAGGAAAATGGAAGGTATCTGAAGAAGAATTTAATGGAACTCACTACCCACCGTTCTGTCCTGGTTTAGGAATTGTTTTTTTCTCCTGATGTTGTAGACATGTTTGTAGATTTATTCAACGTCGTACCAAAGTTCAGACTCGATGATGTCTACATTGGCATACTCGCGAACACAGCTGGCGTAAAACCAATCCATAATGCTGGTTTTGAGGTATTTCCGTCTCCTAAAACTATATGCAGATGGCAAAGCAACACTTTGGTACGACATAGAGTGACTGGAGACTGTCTTTATAAAGTTTTTAATGAAATGCATTCTCACTTACCAATAGCGTAGAGTTCTGTAAGTTACGGCCCCACGAAAGTAATGGTCTGAATCGGAAATACCATACTGAGGGTCTAAGGTCTCCATGCAGATGGAATAGCTTAGCGTTTTACTGTACAAGAATGCCGAAGAATGCCGAAGAATGCCGAAGAATGCTGAAGAATGCCGAGGATGCCGAGGATGCCGAAGAATCAACGAGAAAGAGAGAATTGAAGTGGCATTATGCTTATTCTGCGGTTGTATTTATTTAACGCGATTTTACAAAATTCGCGTTAATTTAATGGATCTTAATTAATGTCGATGTAAATTTAATACACGCTATTTTACAACATTGTTATTTTTCATTACAAAACCTTATTAGTTCATGACTCCTCTATTGGCTCTTCAGAATCACTATCTGACAGGACGTCTTCGTTTAAAATCGAGTTCAAAATGTCTTTTGATTGATCTTGATACTCCTCTGTCTCCCCGAGAGGATAGCTCACTTCTTCAAAGTGCGAGTTTGCAGAATTATGAAAATCGCAGTAAATAAAGCAAGATGCTTATCGAAAAATTCGCGTTAATTTAATGCATGTAAACCTAACGTTTGAAAAATTCGCGTTAATTTAGTGTAACGTAAATTTTCTTCGCGTTGTCAACGTGCATTGTTATTTTCCTATAATATGGTAACCTAGTTTGAAGAAATTTATTTTTTTAGTTGCAGCTTCCCTCTAAAATAGGCAGCATTGTTAAAGCTTGCTGTGCAAGGTGTGATAAATCACTAGAAAATGGCGCAGTTCAATCAACAAAAGAAATTGGCAGTACTTACTCTTTAGCACATGCGAACAAATTTGGAAGCAATATTGGCCACTTCATCATGTTCTCCTCTCTGAATTTACCATTATCGTTAAGTCTTAAATTGCTCTGAATTTACCATTATAGTTAATTTAGAACACTGTTTCCCAGGACATTTCAGAAAAGAAGAAATAAAAAAAAAACCATGTTATTTAATTTGGACTGCGGGATTCGAACTCGGAACTACCGTTACCAGGAACGTCTTCTTACCACTAGACCACCGAATAACAAGGCGATGGGAAATTATATCTGCAAGATATTTATTTGAGTCTTGCATAGAATATCATTGATCTACAGTGATTAGGCCTAAGCGCTGATCTCAAATGGTTAGCTTTTTGTTGAGGTTTGGTGATCAAGCTTTTCTATTTACTTTCTAAAATTATTTTCTAGCGAGTGATTTTATAGGCTTACTGCAGGGTGTAGAATAAGCGCATGAATTTTATTATGTTAAAAAAATGAGGTTTGCTCAACAAGCAGCGTGGTAGTCTAGTGGTTAGAAGACGGGATAAGTCAGCGAAGGGTCGTAGGTTCGAGTCCTGTCCGAACACTAAGGATTGTTCTTTTTCAACAAAAATGCTGATTTCCCAGAATTCCTTTCAGACTGTCAGTGTTCTAAATTTTAAACTATAATCGTAAATTCAGAGCAATTTGAGACTTAACGATAATGGTAAATCCAGAGAGGAGAACGGGTTGGTCACTTTATGGCAAATTGCTGTAATTCGTGCGCGCGGAAGGGGGAGGAGTTCGTATTAGTTCCCATAGGGAAATTAATACCAGGCACACAAGCTTAATTTCTATTTATAAACGTACCATTTCTCTTACTCCTGGATCATCGCATCCCTTGTCAAAATACGGCGTCATGTTGGCAAGCACATAGGTCTACAAGACTGCGGGGGATTATGGGAACAAAGTAAAACGAACGCGAGAACAAACCTCCACCCTACCCGCGTGCGGAAAAAAAATCGTGCCAAAAAAAGTCGTGCCGGAAAAAAGTCATGCCGATAAAGGCGTGCCAGGAAATTGAAGCCGTCCGAAAGAGAAAATTGGAGTCGTGAAAAGAATATTTCTTGAGAAAATGGCACTAACTGGGCTCCGTATTCAGATTGCCAGTCTGCGTTGCAGGCCGCGCTGGGAAGGAAGGAGGGATTTGGGGGCAATCTCTACGCCCTTCGAGCGTGCCTAAATTCCCCGTTTTCCTCCAGTTTCTAACCCCTGTCGATGTCACATGGAAGATTGGATTGCAATATAAGATTGACACGAAAAAAGCAAGTGACACACTCAAACACCAACCCCGCGGTCTGGCCAGTACCTTACGCATGCGCACAGCCATGGTTCCTTTTTAGATTGTAAAGGAGATAGAATTTTAATTCAGATTGATATCGACTAAAACTGGCCAACGCCTGGTGGATCGTTAAGAATGGTATCGATCTATTTGTTTTTCGTGCTTTTCGGCGAACTTGCTTTTTTAAATGACTGGTCAATCAGATGGAGCAAACAACAAACAAACATAGCGGTAAGCTAGGATGTTTTTTTTTCTTTCTAATATTTTTGTCGCAAACATGAAAATCAAGGAATCTGGATTGACTAAATCTGAAAGTAGACAGCCATACTGCATACTCTTGACTTCTGAGACATAACTACATAGCTCCCCCCCCCCCCCCCCCCCCCCCCTTCGAGTAAGTGCCCTCCCCCTTTTTTTTGAGACAACAAAGGTCGAGTACAGTGTTGATCATGTTTAATCACTCGTGCGGCATATTTTACAATTATTGGTATTATTGTTCACTACATGTACATCATTCAAGCAATGCGCATTGACCGTCGCAACGGATGGCAGTAAAGATCAGCTTATTCATTGCCTCGAATATTACGGCAGAAAAACAGAAGCAGAAGCAGACATAAAAAAAGTAAAAGTGAAAAATAACAGTGCCCAATATTTAGCTTTGCAAAACAAAGCTTCTTCAGGGGCTAGCACTATAAATATTACAACTGTAAAAACGCTATACAAGTGGTTTAAAAAAAACTAATAAAATACAAAAACGATGAATTTGATTGGTGAAGGGTTTGACGGGTGTTAAACTAAACCATAGTTAATCGAGGGACTGGTTACGAAACCTTGCAGACTTCAATGGCGATAACAAAGAAGCTACAATTTATGTTTAACGGTACTTGGCCGTGCACATTTTTTGTTTTATGAGCACATGCAATGACTGAATAACTTAATAGCACCATTTCTATTGTTCAGTTGCTCGAACAAAAGACGGCAACATCTATTATGTTGTGCACGGTCAAGGCCGAAAATCGATAACAAAAACATCGAACCATGCCAAAATATTAGCGACCTTTAGATCCTTATCACACCAACTTTATCCCTAACGTTCATTTATGTGTTAGTCAGCAACTGGAAAGAGTTATAGTTCGGGGATACAATTATCTCGAAATTCCAAAGTCGTACTCGTACTATACTCGATTTCGTACTCGAAGTCAAATCCAAAGGTCGCTATTGACCCCTCAGACGAGACATTTGCTCCGGGCGTGGTGTTACCAAAAAGAACTTTTTTCATTAATTATGTATGTCTGCGCTATTTTTTTTTTTGCTTTTCAGTGGATTTCTATTGTTTTGGCTTTTGTTTTAGTCTTAAGAACGGTATGCATAACTTATTTCTGGGGTTATACGGAAATCTTTCCGATATCAATACTATAGTTACTTGTTTATGTAACTTTGAAGTGCGGGGTTTCCTTGACAGCCGTGAATTCCGCTTTCCTTCTGATTTCCCTTGATCCGTCACGGCTAGGCCACACACTAACAGACGAGCAAGTGGCGTAAACACGATGCCGACCAAAGGAAGCCGCACTTTTCAGCCGCACTCAGTCGTGCGGCTGAAAAGTGCAAAATGACGGAGGTTTTTTCGCTCGAACCAAAGCAAATTTCCCACCAAAATGTTTACTAGATTCCAGTCTTTCCAAACCCGAGTGTGGATGTTGACATTTCGCGTGTTAAAATGAGTTAGAAAGCTTAAAGCGATGACCGCGCAGTTGAACTTCGTTCAAGCCTTTATACGAAATTGCTCACATCAAGGTCAAAATGACGGTTTTTTTAAGTTATTAAAATATTTTAACGTTTTTAGATAGTGTAATAACCATAGAACTGGAATCCGACGGTGTGGATTTCAGAAAAATAACTCAGAAATGGGAGAAATTTTTATTTTCCTTTCTAAAAATGGCCTTTTTGCTATGATTTAAGGGTCAAATTGGGAGCCTGGTGACGAGTAAAAGTACTATGTAGGCAATGCAAATGTCACCCAATTTTTTGCCATGAGACATTTATCAGGTTTCATAACCATTGCACTTTATTAAAGGACCCTAGTCATCCAAAATGCACTGCGCGCTCAAACGGTGAAATCCGCCATTTTCAATGCCATCGAAATAGACCAATTCCGATATATTAAAATTCATACTTGGCTGTGAGGCTTAGGGGAATAAAACAAAAGAAATCACATCGAGGTTCAGGGATGAATAATTTATTTCTTTTGTTTTATTCCCCTAAGCCTCGGAGCCAAGTATGAATTTTAATATATCGGAATTGGTCTATTACCGAACATTGCATAGTGAATCGGAATCTTACTGCATCGTCCCAAGTTGTGTAAATGAAAGTCTGTAACTGTTATCGTTGCTTTTTTGAATTATTGGTCTATCGGTTTGAATGATCTTTTCTAGTTTTACGCTACCGATGGGCAAGGTTTTGGCATCCAAAGTCATGGTCTTATGGCCTCACGGTTTCCCAAGCGTGGACGACCGAATACGCCAGGAAATGCAAAGCCCCGGGGGGGGGGGGGGGGGTACTCAAAAAAGTTTTGTACGGGGATGCTCCGCCCCGAGGTCCAAACCCTTACCCTTTCATATACCGATTTTGACAGAAAAGGTACCACTTTCATATACCTTAATTCATTGAAAATGGTACCCCTTTCATATACCTTTTAATAAAAATGGTACCCGTGTTGTTCGGGCGATCAGTGCTCATAATGATAATAAATAAAAGTGTTGAAACTGACCTGTTAAAAATTTTATAAAAAGTTTAAAAGTTTTTCTAAATTTTCGGTCGCTCACTGCGGCCTTCATCAGAGAATGAATATGAATGTTCTTTTTGTGGGAAACAAGTTATTTAAAATCCTTGACAATTGGTAGGTATACTCTTGGGAATGGCTTCCGTTCGTTGACACAATTAGGGTCGATGGTTGAATGCCACGATTCTAAGAATAAACGTTTGGACAAGTTGTTTACACCTCTCTCCAGAATCTGAACATAGTTTGCATGGGGTGTATGTCATGGTTGGTCGTCTCCGCGTGTACCGGAGACGACCAACCATGACCCCTTTCAGAGCATTTACGTGCATCTGTTTGATATATTTTTGAAAGGCCATTTTTATAATACTTAAATGGCAGTTTTCCCTACCTTTTCTATGCTTCAACGGCGTGGCTTCGCTTCCCTTTCCTACTCTTCGTGAAATCCCTACCCTTTCATATACTTCAACTCGTGAAATCCCGACCCTTTCATATACCTCTAGCCTCAAAAAGGTACCCCTTTCGGGCGGAGCATCCCCGTATAGCCCGTTGTAGGGAGTACCTCCCCGGGATGCAAAGAAAACTCCGGGAGAAAACTATTCTTTGCGAATCAACTTTCGACCTCTGGAATGTGAGCTAAAGTGAGGTAGCAATCGTACGGCTAACAGATAGCCAGTTCGCCGAATTGTTGTTGTTAAAGAATGTACAACAGTTGTATCCGGCCGTGAGAATTTTGAAACACCAGACATGCTGGAGATTCACGTAATTCACCCCGGGTAATTCACGAACTGATTTCATTACTGGATGCAATAACGTCATACGTTTAACAACGAAAGTACAGCCTAGCTCCGAGACACGCAACTTAAACGCAGAATAAACTCTGAGGAGTCGAAAACAATTCGTAATATGCCATAAGTCTATGGAATCATTGATGAAGAAACACTATCTCGGAAGCCATGCTAACCGCCTGTAAACGCAGACTTGTGCTCACACAAAATTTAACTCAGTGATCCTAGCATTCAGCGACTACTACTAATCTTGCAAACTATGCACCAAAGCGAGAAACAATATTGTTATTCCGAGTACTATGATATTTACCTTATCTTGTAGAACACATCGCGGGCTATCAATCAGATGTAAAATATTTCCGAAATATTGTAACATCGCAAAAACCCAAGGAGGGGGGTGGGAGGGGGGGGGGGGGGGGTGGTTGGTTGTACCACCGTGGGGTATACGTTTGCGTGTACGTCCGAGGGTTAATCTTCAAATAACCAGGGGTTGTCTGAAAAGTAGGCATGATAAATTTAAGGTGATTCCCTGGTTTTGCACTGCGCATCCCTACTGCGCATAAACATTGCGACATCAGATTGAAAAAAATGGCGGCTTTTGTGAGGAAAGCCGGCCTTTCCCACGATAGAAAAGGACTCTGTGAGCGCTAGCGCAAAATCGAGCACGGTGACCCCCATTTTATACTGCATAAATTCAATCAGGACAGTGTTCCCAACGCAAATTTAAAAAGTGAGCAAAAATCTATGATCAGATTTTGCACAGTTTATAGAAATCCTACGAAGAAAGCCATTTTGGGTAGAGGACCGCACACCAAGCAACCGTCTACTGTTCGAGTGTTCAGTAAATTTGAAGCTTTTTGGACACGTTTTCTATGATACAGACGATTATACATATGTATAAAGTCAACTTATACGCGAAATATCAATATGCAGTGGAAATATTGAGCATATTAGCTTCACGCGGTTATTGCCTGAAAATGCCTTTAAACACTGTATTCGTCAGCAGTATACCACTAAAACGAGCACGGTGACCCCTCATTTTTGTTGCAATTTTGGAACCTTCATGATTTGTTCAATATTTGTGCCAAGTTTCATTACAAATCTATGACAGATTCTTTTTCCAGGGAATTACCTTAATTGGTACACCAATGCAAGTTTCCTAATCACGTATTGCCGCTTACTAGACATTCGACTCTGCATTGGACAGACGTGCAGACCATCGGCTGTGCAGCAACTCTGCCGAGAGAAGCCACGAGAAAGCAATATAATAATTGTTTTTTATTTTATTTTGTTATTATTTAATACCAACATCTCTTCAGGGAAATCCAATTTAGCTAAGCTTGTTTAAATGGAGCCCTTAGTAAACTAAATAAGACTACAAACAGACGTTAAAAGTACACAAGAAACAAAACCACATAATATATATAGTTAGGCTTAGCCTAACAGCGTAGCCCTCTGAAGACCCTCTGAACAAGGCTAACTAAGATGAAACTTAACTTAGGTGAAAGGTCGGAAGCACAAGAATTAAGATTGACGACCGGGCTATTTTTCAATTTTAGCAATTCTCAAAAACAGTATTAGGCCCAGTTCAAACGTCGAACTTCACATGTGCCGAACCTAATGCAAATTAGCAAGAACAATAAAGTTTGCTCATTTGCATTAGGTTCGGCACATGTGAAAACAACTTTTTCTCCGTCTATAATAACTATTACGACTATTTTCCGAATAAAATACAGTTGTTGCTTGTCAAAAAATGCCCGATAAACTGATTAGGAAATCAAAATTGCAAAAATACACAAACATATTTGCATAAGGCGACGCGAGTATAAAATCTAAGTCTTGTTTTGTTTACATAAAATCGCTTTTCAATCTATGTAATGAATGAACAAACACATAAAAATGGACAACGCAATCTTGTTTCGAAAAATTTTATTCAAATCTCCATTAGTTTATGTTCAAAACTGAGCAAAACGCGTACCATTTATAGCGCATCGAGGCTGAGCCGTGTCTTCGATGAAATTCAAAAATTAATACAACTAAATTTAAGCTACACGTTTATAAACAATTTTCCAAAACTAACGAAAACACAGACAAAAGGTCAATCACAGACTAATATCAAGATAAATTCCCATCGAAAAATGTAATTTGTTTTACCTTTAAGTCCCTCCGGCGACTACTGTACTTGGACATTCTTTAAATATCCGCTTTGGTGCTGAAATCCGTAAAACGAACCCATCTTTTCGCATTGCTAAAAACGTATATAGTTCCTCGAAGCAAGATTTTATCCCTGAAAGCTCTTCTTTTCCACTAAAGCGGCTTCTGAGTATCCCTTAATTAGTATCCTGTCTTGAGTAACAAACCGCAGAAAAAACGTTGGGTAATAACGACTTTAATTCTCCGCTAAAAACAGCAAAAAATCCTGCAACGGCTAAAGTTTACCGAGCTGACGGCTGTGTAGCCACGTGAAAAACAAAGCATCAAAGATCCCGGACGTTTAGTGGCGTCACACGCGCATGTTTTGCGACGTCATGCGCGCCAGCGAGCTAGCCCAACGCGTACGGCGTCCGGTGGCGGGCACACAACGCGCCCGCGAAACATTCCGCTAGCCATGACCATGAAAAATGACGGGCATAGGTTCTATGAGTATGTTGCTCCGCCGGCCTTCGGCCCGCGGGCTCCGCTATAATCGCCAAGTTGACTTATTGAATTAGCGTTTGAGATGACACTTAAATTTCGTATCAAACTCCCCTAATTCCTGTGCACTACGGATACCGCGAGGAAGGCCATTAAATGCCCGTGCCCAGATATATCTGAAGCTTTCCTGGTACTTCGATGTTTTAGAGGTAGGTGCAACAAGTCACGGTGTTTGGTGTTATATGCGTGGATCTGATGTGCATGTTTGAACTCCGATAAAAGATAATACGGTGCCATACGTATACCGTGAGGAGATATATAAACTAGCGGTGACACATTTAAGCTATTTCCGACGTGCCTGAAGACTTGGCCTTAAATACTGTGCGTAGGTTCTCGGGCTCGATCAGCAGATCTACTTTCAATGATGCAGGCAGCACACCGGTAGAGCTTGTCTAAATAAGCCTTAAAGTTGACACCACAGCTATCCCACACAGCAGCGCAATAGTCGAACAGTGGTAGGACCATCGTATTCAGCTTTTGTAAGCGTTCGTGGCACTGGCGTTAGTTGGTGAAAGAAAAGAGGACGAGACACTAAGCGCGTGGAGAGAGCGCGGAGCACGAAGCTTTACCTTCATTCCATGCCAGCTGAGCGCTCTCACCCGGACATTTCACCCCTACTCTGGTGATATAACGAGGATATCCCGTTTCCATCGTAAGCGAGCCGCCATTCAGCTTCCAGAAGTTTACATCTTTGTGGAAATACGTTACCTAAAACGGTTATCAAACGTCAAATTATCAAATGACATGACAATTCTCTGGGTTTTAATTAAATTATTTTATGTATTTTTCACTATCCGCAAGAACCCGGAAAAGTATCCATGGATTCTTCGATATTAAAGCTACGGGGATGTTCGTCGTCGCGTTTAGGGGTGTAAATGAAGGATTATGGTATCACTTAGGGCTTGTTTACATGGAGGAGGGGGACCTCGGGAAGGTGAGGTACCACGCCTCGGTTGGATAACCAATCTCTCCATACAGTCTCTCTCTTTTTTTCTTGATCGTGTTCACATGAGAGGCGGGATACCTTACCAAGGTGGATTGCTCAGTCATTCGGGCCGGGTAACCCACTTAGCTGGGGTGAGTTTTCTCCATGTGAACGCTGAAGGTGGGGTAGCCCGCTTAGCTGGGGTCATGTTCATCTGGGCATTTATCTTTAGTTTGAATATTCCGCCAAAGTTCGCCAAAATAACATGGCTACCAGCCGCTACAGACCAGGCGTGCTTTTCCGCCGATTTCATCTTCCAAACGTCGAGGGAAACAGTTTTATTGAAGAAAATACTGAAGAACTTGATAGAGCCAGCAACAATTTAAGCATGATGTTCGATAATCAAGCTGATCTGCTGAATCAAACTGAAGTTTTTTCCCCAAATAACGACAAAACGGAAAGCTTCATCAGATCCAAACGTTCGTCATCCCAAATCTGCGAAAAAGTCAAACAAAAAACCCATAGCGACCACGCGATAGCATTTAGAAACCTCACCTAGCGTCCCGCGGGGCTCAATATTGCATGTGAAGGCTAGCTTTCTTGACTACGGGTAGGAACGCCATCAAGGTATCGTTTTTGGTGTCACGCAAAGAATTAAAGAGACAATGAATGAACAACTAAAGATTTATGACAATGTTCTTAAACTCCGATGAATGCATTTAACGATAAAGCCTTTAACGTCACAAAAGTCACTATAACTCTGGTTTACCTGTCTTTTCTAGAATGGTATCTTTTTGGGGGTCAAAATAAGCTCGACTATGCTTTCCCGTAACTGTCAAATGGGAATGCCCCACAGCTTAGATAGGAAACGTGGCCAGTAACCGTTGAGACGTGACTTTTCTACGAGTTCGATTCATTTATCCCTCCCTCCTCTTGGCGCATATTTAAAGTCTTAATGCTTTCAATAACCGAAGTACAGTCCACCTCCGCGTTGGAAGTAATGGTTGCCTCTCACTCAAGGCTAGTATTTTCAATATTGCCGTCATAAGCTCAAATTAGTTATATATTACAGCGCTATATCTTGAAAACGGGCATGGTGACCCCATCTTTTCATTGTATTTTTCTGATGTACTAGATGTAATAAATAACCGTGTAAAGTTTTATAAAATTTTCATTACAACTCTTTTTCGATGGAATGACCATGTTAACATATTTTTTTTAGATTATATGCAAACAAAGGCCTCAACTAGGGCAATAAAATAAAATTTCATTCACATACTGTCGCACCGTGTTTTTGTTTTTTGCCTGAATCGCATCTTCAGCACTTAAACCCTGTCGTTGGCCAATGACAGCCTGAAAAATAAATTTAGTATCCTACCGTAGTATGGATTTTAAATAATGCTAAGTCAGTTAAGAGCTGACCGTCTGAAAAACAATTATTCAAGATGTCGGATCCAAGAAAAGGCTGATGATATTTCACCTTTTCGAGCTTTAATTTTGTTTTACTTTACTAAGTAGTAAATGAATAGATACATGTAAAGAATTAGCACATGATTACTTAACTAGTATTATTGATATAATTATTAGTGATTATTATACAATTCCAAAAAATGTTACTCACATAGAGGCCTCATCCCGTCCCATCCCCTCCCCCTCATCCTCCTTCTTTCCCCAAAAGCGACAGTCGTGGACAAAAGTCTTGGGACAATTTCTAATGTTCGTCATCTCTATACGCGAGCGAAAGACCTTCGTTCCATCCCCCCCCCCCCCCCCGTCCCCAACTATTATTCATGCAACCCTCTCTCTCCGTTTGATGTCCTTTGGATTAGGGCTTATTCTTGACGTCATATGACCGTTTCATATTTCCACCAATCAGCGTGGCTGATAGGTTTTTTTTCTCCATCAGGAATTGGATGGAGAAAAATGTTCTCTGATTGGTGGAAATTTCAACGGTCAGATGACGTCAAGAAAAGGACATCAGACAGGAAGAGGACTCGAGGAGTGTGTGCTTTTGAGAATCAGGCTGACCGCAACTTGTAACTGAATCTTTACACTCTAAAGAGATGTGGATGTGACTCAGGCTGGCAGAGCTTTTTCAGGAGCAGACCAAACAACTAGGTCATTACATTAATTAATTGCTCAAGGCATAATTCAGCGAGGCAGAGAACAATTATAGCAGTTTGTAGCCATCTGTCAAGGGAAAATATTGCGTGTGCCGACGTGGGGGGGGGGGGGGGGGGGGGGGGTTCTAACGCCTGTAAATATTTTTATAACAGATCCATTCCGCCTACTGTACACCACCTGCAGTGGTCAGTGTTTCGCTGTTTGTGGTTTAAGTTGTCTATCAATATTGCTGTAGATTTTCCTATGTTTATATATACCTGATCTTTTGAAAACCGGGCTCGCACACACACAAATAAACTTGGCCAGAAACCACCTAGTTTTGCTGGCCAAGACAATAAATTTGTACGCTGCAATACTTCTTACCACGCAATGCCATGGACTAATGCACTTACTGCCTAGAAATGGTGTTGGCCATTTCGGATTTCTCAAAATTAAAAACTCTCAACCACCTGCAATTTTAAGGGGGAAAGTGACAAAATCTACCAATTAGGTCAGACACGTGAAGTGCCCCCCTCTCCCCGGTTCCAGTTTGCCGCTGGACATCACCTGACTTTGACGGCACCGTTACCAGACTTGAAGATGTGTTTGCCTGCTAATCACTAAAGAATCGTCTCATTTGCACCTGAATATTTCCATGCGTTCCTTGCAGTTCTTGCATTTCACATAACAGCACCAATAAAATTTGCAAATACACTTCTATTTCTGTACTTTTTCATGAGTATTATAGCCTCGACCACATCACATCAATTCGTACCCATCTTTGCCGGTGGATGTTCTGTTACATGTGGGGTCTAAAGCCCCCGGAATTTTCTTCCCCTCGTGGCGATCGCAGTGTACGATCGATCGCAATGTACGATCGCAGTGTCGAAGTGAACGAGGTGTCCACGTGAAGACTTCTTGTAGTCAGTTGAACTGAGTGTTGGGAAGGCATCATGTTTTCCATAGCGAGAAGAGACCTTTGTTTGTTCGCACCCAGGACAGGTTATTCATAGCGCTGTTTTAAAAGAAGGCCCATTTTTCCTAAGGTAGGAAGAGCTTGCCAGCAGGTTCTTATGGAACATGATCCTGAGGTCTTATGGCAGTGGCACTCTACCTCCAGACTTTATTTGAGTGCCTAGAAAAGGGTCCCCGAGGAAACAAAAGTTGACAAGAAAATGCGTAAATATGACTGTGAAGAGACTATCCTGTATTTTAAAGTCCAGAACAGTGGCAGAGATCCACGTGTGCTCAGAAAGAAGGGCGCGAGGAGAGGAGGAGTTAGTGGGGGGTTGGTTGTGGAGAAAAAACAAATGGGGTAAAGCAATACTAATATTATTTTTTGCAAGATAAGGAAGGTTCTCTGGGTCCTTCCCATAGTTCCATCACTGCATAATGAACTCCTCTTGTGACAACCTTTTAAAATATGGTCATTTTGCTTACCTAAAAGGTACTATTTCGATGAGAATTGTGTATGCAGCCCTCAAACGTTTCGCAAACCATGATTACCCTGGGGGAAGCCTGCACAGTTTGGTAAAGGTGACAGAGATAGGGCTGAAGAGACATGATCTCTCCACTCCTGAAATTTATAATCGGCGCTCAACATCCACTACAAATTAGTCACATTCGCAACGAAGCGGTATAGTAATCATGTTCTTTTTTTAAGGGTTTTCCCCTGCATTAGAACTTGAAAGTGAAATTATAGCTACTTTACAATTGGGAAATGAATTGCTAAAAATGCACTCGTAACAAGAAATAAGTCATTGGTTTTTTTTTTATTATTTAAGTTAACAAAATTAATTGCATATACTAGTTAACGCCAACTTCTAAAAATCTGCATGCGGTAAGCTAGTTTTGTAATTTACTCGGTAGGGTAAAACATGGGTAGGATTTCCTGACTAAGCAAACGGAAAACCCAAGAAAACAAGATTAGAAATGTTTTCATTTATGCTCTGCTTACTTGTTGATCATTTCCGAAAGCCGGTTAACGCTAACCCAGCATTAAAATTAACCGAGGATTTAGTTTCTCTTGTTAATAGTGTTTTCAAAAGCTAATTATGAGTTACATGCGAAGACAAGTCAGAGACGAAACTAAACGGCATAATACTATAGAAAAATCTCCATTGATTAATTTAGAATTGATGCTAACCCTGGGCTAACTTAACCATGCTTTGAACAACCAAGCCCATGTCTCTATAATTGACTCTGGGAGTGAAAGAGTTAAAACGTCCCTAGCTTCTCTCTCAAAAAAAGGCACAACGTTTATGTTATTTCATTACTTCTTTTTAACAAAGTCTACACTGTAAATTACAGTTCCTCCACCAAAGTTGTTTGTCATAGTTCAACTCAGTGTCAAATTTCTTCTGATTCGATCGTCTACTTGAACCTTATTATAACATTAAATATCCTGCACTTGGCGCTCTGTCAAATGTCTAATGTTTCCTGTAATTCTTTATGACGTCTCTTTCAATTGCATCTGATTACACAACCTTACAAATAGACTTTTTTCATTAGACATTCTGCTGTACATGTGACATTACTAAGCAATCAATTTTGACCCGTTTATTACTACAGGCTTGTGTGTTTTTTAGTCTTTTATGCCTTATCATTTTTTTAGGTTTACAATTAGCCTAGCAAGCCACCGCTTTATTTCATTACTTACAAGAGTGCTCATAACAATATCTAGACACATTCTTTTTTATATGACTTCGCAGTATCACTTGAATATACAACTGCACTGAGTCGCTTGGGTAAAGTTGTGCGTGTTGTACCCGCGATCGCAGCACAACATGTCACAGCAGTGGATGCTATGTTACAAATGCGGCCCTTTGTTCCTGGAATTCTCAGCCTGCTTAGCCGCACACAGTATGAATCGGAGTCATTCATATACACCAAGCTGCGAGATCTCGGCTGCCTTATGTTTGTCGCAGATGTTTAAACAAGGTATACAGCTTAATATGGGCCTCTGTTAGAATCTGCCATCACGACTGAAACGCGAATGGAATTGTAGTAGTATTCCTTTAAACGGTCACCAATCACACGAAACGATGGCAGCGTTTTCCAACAGGTGCAAGTGGTACAGGAGAATCCATGACATTTGCATTCTAGAACCAACCTCTTCTTAACAACCTAAAGTGAACGAGAAAAAGATCCCCGTTTTAAGATTTGTCTGTCCTTCTGTTTCCAGAACCAATGCGCAATAAAAGTGTCGGAGTTTGGCTACATTCTACCACGTCAGGGGACAGAATAGTTAGTTTTTCTTTGAATGATGGTTAGAATGATAGTCTATAATTGTTCTTTAAATAGGAACTCTTTGTAACTAGTGGTCGTTATGATTTCTCTTCTAGCTTTGCTGTTTGTGTGTGTAAAATACAGCATCCGCTTGAAAATGCTTTTTAATTTGTTTAGTGGGCAGGAATAGTGCTAATTAGTTAATTCTTAATTAAATAATGATTAAATAATGATTAAACGCTTTTGGCGATGTCTTGCGCTTTGCAAAAGCCCTGAGAAAGCAGAAGGATAAACAATTAAAAGAGTAAAGTTCGCTTGAAGGTCCGCTATATTTATTGACAATTGCGCGTGCGCAGATATATTAGTTTTCAGGCAATCTCCATTAAAAACCGTGGAGCTCTGGGGACGTGCGCGGTTGGTATGGGTGTGCACATGCATAAGGTACTGGCCAGACCGCGGGGTTGGTGTTCGAGTGTATCCCTTTGCTTTTTTCGTTTTTCCTTTTTTTTAAGTTTAGCATCGGGCATAGAATACTAGACTAAATAAACCATCTGAAAGGAATGGGTCGAATGCATGCGCATTGCTTCATACGGCAATCAGGGCATTAATTTTTAATTTTTGTGTGAAAACTGCACAATAATGTCAAGATTATTGCATGTTATTATCAATTATTTTATGCACAATCCTGCACTGACGATTACCTTTCCTCATCAAGTGCCAGTGAGAGGTGCAGACAACAACGGTAGCTACCGTCACAATTAATCATCATCAAGTTAATGACATAATTAACATGCTTCAAAACGTGCACTACAAGCAACTGAAATGCCAGCGCAGGGAGGCAATCAAATACAATGACGAGAATTGTATTGCAATTAAGTTTTACAAATTGGCTATCTAGATTTGTTTATTTTTGTTTAGGTGGCGTACTGTGTAACCTTAATTACGACACTGTCATTTTGCAATGGAGAAATTCATTTTGCCTATTGCACCTGGTAAACCAGTTGCAGATTAACATCACTAAGCTGCATGAGTTCACAGATGGGCGTTCTGCCCAATACAAGTCATGAAACTGTATTGGAGATATTTGTTTTGCTGCATTGCTGACTATGGATTTGAAGTGCAGAGACGTTATTTTGAGACTTCCCATGCCACCTGTGGTCGATAGCATTTAAAACACTCAAATTCATCCAAAAGCTGCATTGTGTCAAAACGACTTCAGAGCACTGAAGCGAATTTGTGTGAAACAGCACTTGTTACTGCATTGACTGTATTAACAATGACAAGACGAACTGAAGCAACAAAAATTGGGTGGAGGACTGGAGAGAGGTGAAATTAGAAAGGGAGCCATCTGCTGCTACAATGAGAAATGCAGTTGAGGAGAATGAAGCTACCTTTGGTGACACTGCAGTGAGAATTGTATATCTTGCTGTCAAGAATAGTGTAGTAGCCAATGCAGAGCAGGTGACCCACACTATGAATATTACCTTTTAAAAGTGACAAGTGATGGTGTGGTAGAACTGAACAAGTGTACGACAGATTACTATGGCTGTACATTTCCAAGGGGATCTGCTAGGCTCAAGGGACACTTTTTATCAAGGAGAACCTTATTAACACGACGTACAAACTTGGTGAAAACCAATTGTGTTTGTGCTTGCTGGTACTGTGTGGCATGTTTGTGGAAAATTAAAGAAGAAAAGAAATCACATTTATAAGATCGGCCTTTGGCTATGAATGAAGAAAAATGTTTCTTTGTGTATCAAGTACTTTTCAAATCTAGAGTCCATTTTTGTTGTATTTTTTTCCACTTTTGGCAGTTTAGCCAAGTAATATATTTACTCATGCCCGGAACAGCATGAGTTAAGGTTTGCCCTCCGTTTTTCGTTTTTTTCTTTTTTTCTTTTTTTTTTTTGGTGTCACATTAGTGCATGCAAATTTATGTACGTATATTTTAAATTCAACTGGTCTGATTGGTTGGCAAGCCATCTCGTGATCCGCTTTTAATTTCAAGATTGCGGAAATCGCTTCGATGTTGACTTGAAAAACAGAAGGAAGTATTACAGCGTACAAATTTTCGAGACAATGCAAGGGGTTCATGGACGGGTAGGACCGTTTCATATTCTGTTCGCCGCTTATTGCTGTGGGATTTTTGTTCGGAAAGTTTTGTGTAAGGTCAAAAGAGAAAGAAAGGGGTTGATGAGTGAAGACTCTTGGACACTCGTGGAGGAGAGACGCGAGTTCAAATCCAAGATGGAGGTCGCTGAGACAAGAAACCAGAAGTTGGCCGCAGCACGTGCTTACAACATGAAGAATAAAGAGGTGAAGAGCAGTTGCAGGAGAGATAAGAGGAGGAGAATTGGTGACATTGCCCGAGAAGCGGAGGAAGCAGCGGAACAATGAGACATGAAGAAAGTGTACGATACCACGAGGCTACTTAGTGAGAAATGAAATGTTTAGAGTGCACCAGTCAAGGACAAGAATGGGGTGGTCTTGACCAGGACAGATGACCAACTCCACCGATGGAAGGAGCACTTGCAGGAAATCCTGAACAGACCAGCACCAGAGAACCCGCCTAATTTGACTGAAGAACCCCCACTGGCTATACGAACGGGGCAAATAACCATGGCAGAAGTCAAGAGGGCCTTGAAAACCTTCAAGAAGGGTAAGGCAGCTGGGTGTGGCAACATCCCACCTGAAGCCTAGCAGTAAGGAGGATTGGTAAGGTCCCCCACTCTCTCCCGAACAAGATCTGGATTGTGTAGGACATCCCTCAGGACTGGAAACTGGGCCTCCTGGTCAAGCTTCCCAAGAAGGGTGACTTGAGCCTTTGCAAGAACTGGAGGAGTATCATGCTCATGACGATTGCCAGCAATACTCTTCAGGATCATCCTTTTTTTAAAAATAAAAAATAAAAAACAAGTTCTTCCAACTGCCCAAAAGAAGTTTCAGGAGAAATTTCCCCAACTTCAAGCCGACTGGAAAGAAATACAAGAATTTGGTTTTATCGACTGAGTCGATAAGGTAAATTAGCCACCGTAAAAAGATTCGAGAAAGCTGACGTTTCGAGCGCTAGCCCTTCGTCGGAGCGAATCAAGGGATTGTGGGTAGTGTGTGGTTTTATATAGTAGGAGGAGCTCCGCCATTGGTGGAAATTTTGTGACGTGAAAAACAAATGTAAATTAGTTGAATGAAAAGCGTTCGTTAATTCCGTGGGGTTTGAGAGTGCCGATTCGAAAGATGATTTTTTGTTCTAAGTTTTTACGGCTTTCTGTGTTGCCCTGGTGTAGGGAAACGCCACAGATTGTCATGTGTTGCTTAGAATGGTTAGCAAGATTGAAATGACGCGCGACTGGTTTGGATGCGTCTTTGTCATTTTTTTCAACGTCTCGGAGATGTTCTCGAAAACGGTCGCCCAGTCTCCTCCCTGTTTCGCCAATGCATATCTTTTTGCAAAAAGTACATGTTATGCAGTAGATAACATTTACGGAGGTGCATGTAAAACGATCAGTGATTTTAATAGATCGTTTAGGTCCCGTTATTTTGTTGGCGTTGTGAATGAAAGGACAAGTGTTGCATCGTGTGCGTGCGCATTTAAAAGTTCCCGGTTCATCATCAGATTTCAGTGTACTCGTAACTAGAAAGTTGCCTATATTTTTGTCACGTTTGAATGAAATTAGTGGGGGTTGTGAAAAAATCCTGCCAGTTTCGGGGTCGTTTTGGAGCAATTTGAAATCTTTTAAAATGATGCTTTTGACTGTGTGATTGTGTGGGTGGAAAGTAAGGGTGAATGGAATTCTCTCGTTCTATTCCTTCTGTGATGTTTGTAGTGCTGATTGTCTGTCGATCTGTTGTGCACGTTGTTGGCCCGTTTTAACAACAGAAATATACTGGAAAAGAAATATACTCTTTACCTTTTACAGTGACAATTGAAACTAAAATACGTGAATTCCATTATAAATTATTGAACAATATAGTGTTTACGAATGAAAAGTTGTTTAGGTTAAAATGATTGATTCGCGCTTATGTACCTTTTGCAAACGAGAAATGGAATCCATTGAACATTTATTGTTTTATTGTGATGTGACGGAGACTTTTTGGGAAGCTTTTTGCTCTTGGCTTGGTAAATGTGAAGTTATGCTACAACCCTTTACAATAATGGATATTTTGTTGGAGTTTTTAACATAGAAGATGATTTCATTATTTTAAATCATCTGATATTGACAGCTAAATTATTTATCTATAAGTGTAAGTTGAATAATGTGCATCCTTCTATAAGAGTTTTTAAAGCCAAGATTAAAGCTGTATATCAAGTGGAGAAAACAATAGCAAGTAGGCGGGACAAATTAACTAAACATTTCAAGAAATGGGAGAAGCTTGTGCCATTTGTTAGCTCATAGTTGGGGTGTCCCGCATGTATGTCCCTCTTATCTTTTTTTGTTTTACTTATGTCTATATTCACCGTTTTTTAGTGTTGTAGAGTGTGTATTGATTGATTTATGATAATGTACAGTATGTAGTATTGTCTTTTTGTAGTTGGTAGTTTTCAGAGCTGTAATTTTCTAGTGTAATTTGTTGTAACATTGTAATTCGTAGTTGTTGTATTTATTATTTAAGCGTGAAAAACTAATAAAAGTTTATAAATTACAAAAAAAAAAAAATCCTAGAATGAAGGATGCTCTTGACGACAAATTCCGGGACGAACAAGCAGGATACCGCAAGGAGCGATCCTGCTGCGTCCAAATAGCAAACCTGAGGATTATCGTGGAGCAGACTCTGAATGGAACACCGGGCCGGTTGTACATGGTCTCCGTTGACTTGGAGATGGCGTTTGATTCCGTAGATCGAGACACGCTCTGGAATCTCTTGAGGCAGTATGGGGTTCCCGAGAAGATCGTCAAAATGATCCAAGTATTTTACGAGGGTTTCCAAGCGAGAGTTCTGCACGAGGGAGATATGACAAAGGCCGTGGACATGAAGACATGGGTCTGTCAGGGGTGCCTACTAAGCCCCCTTCTCTTCCTTGTGGCACTGAATTGGGTAGCAAGACAGGCCTTTGGAGACGAGAAAGCTGGGATCCAGTTCACTTTGCTCCAGAAGCTGGAAGACCTGGACTTTGATGATGATCTGGTTTTGCTGAGCCGTTTTTTATATTACGTGTTTAGTATAAATAATCATTGTGTATTATCATGATTAAAAAAAAAAGACTGAATTGCTTCACAGTTGGTTTGTTTTACTATTGCCAAGTCTACCTGTTTAATTTACATGATATGTTCTCATGTATATCTCAATTTTGTACCCATCTAAGGAGGAGAAAGAGGAAGTAGAATAGTAAGAGAAGAGCAAGAAGATAAGAAACCAGTCCAGATGAAGGAGACAGGGCAAGACAAGGGGCAAAATGGTGATAAACAGAGCCCAGAATATGGGGGCACATGGGCAGAAATCGAGGACAACATGGTGGCTAATTATTTAAAAGCATGTGTTCCATTGCATTTGCTGGACTTTAAATATGGGGGGACCTATAAAGACCTAACGGGAGAAAAAGTACGTCCAGTGTTCGCCCAGTTAAAAGAAATATTACTCACCTCCCAACATTTTTTATTTATAATACGACCACACGCTCAATTCCTGTTATTCTGGCGAGCTGTTGATTACGTTAAGTTCTGTTCTTCTGCCATCCTTTCAAACAGTCGTTATAAATTTCACTAAAACGCATTTCTTTAAATCAAAATTTAAGCCACTCGCGCGTTGTGGTGCTTTCGAGAGTCCCAACATCGAGCTCGCTCAATTGCATATGCTGGTTTCATTTTGAAAGCTATTCGAAGCTGACATCCTTTGATGAAGTCTGTCACTTTTGCACATTTCCGAACAAGTTTCAACAAACATTGCCACAAAAAATACTGTTTTTAACTTTTACTTTGAGAGAAACTGTTTTCCCTTTGCTGCCTTTTTTTAAAAGAGAGCAAACCATGATTTTACAAAGCTTTCTGAAAGTAGCAGCTGCTGACCAAATTAAAACGATGTTTCAAAGAAATAAACACGTTTAGAAACGAAAATGTTCTGAAATGTCCCGGAAATTTCCGTTACACTCAGGAAATGTTGCAACTTTAAGGTCAACTGTATTAAAGATTTCAATTCATTCCTTTTATATCGTATTGTTTGAGGCACAATGTCTGATAATGCACCTTTTGAACCATTCTTGGAATGGAAATATCACTTGAAAGTCCCTCATAACAATAGGCTGCCAAGGCAGTGACCAAGAATGTCCTGTTTGCAGTGGACATTCCCTACTCCTTTTTAAAGCCTGACATCACATCATATGTCAAACTCCTCGCAATACTTCAGTGGACCAGTGCCCATCAACATCAGATGGGACAAGTCAAGTCCTATAAACATACACTGATCTGCTGGAATTTTCCATCCCTGGAGATTCCTTCAGGTTCATCAGACAACAGACAATCCAGTACGTATCACCTTGCCCGTACGATACAACCGGTTTTCACAAGCAAGAAAATTTCAAAAGACCTGAGAATTACGGAAACAAAACCCCTTTCTGGTCAACCAACAATGCGTCGTTTATGAATTTAAATGTAATTCGTGCGATGCGAATTATATTGCCTACACGAGCCGTCACCTACACATACGCATTGACGAACATAAATACTCTGTGATCGGGAAACATCTCAAGGAGAAACAGAATGAAAAGCCAGCCAATCTTCAGGAACAATTTGCCATCTTAAAGAAATGCCGCGGAAAGTTTGAGTGTTTCGTTTATGAGAAGATTCTCATAAAGAAAAAGAGACCGACTTTGAACACTCAAACGGACTCCATTCCAGCGAAACTTTTCACCTAATTATGCATTTATTTTCTTTGTCTTTTTTTTCTGTTTCCACACCTAAGTTCTATTAAGGTTTTAGTATGTTAGTCATTGTATAGGAATTTATTGTACCTGATGATTTTTACCGTGTATAAATAATGATTAAAGATTAAAGATGTTTTAATATCGCTTATTTGTATTCTAAAATTATTATTATTATTATTATTATTATTATTATTATTATTATTATTATTATTATTATTATAAGTTTCTTTAGACAGGAAGTCAGTCATTCAATGAAGACCTTTCAAGTAACATTAATGAATTTCAAAAGTCTGATTTTTAGAAGTGAGAAGTAAGTCAGGGACATTAAAATCCTTTTTCTGTAGAGCACAAACAGCTCTCTGGTTTGCCAAATCCTTTGGTCTTGAAGTGAGGAGCATCACAATCAGGGAAACAAAGTCAGGTGAATCACACACAATAACAGTTAGACACTAAACACCAAAAGCACCCGCTAGCCAAGTAAAAATCGAACCTTTGAACTTTGGAGAAGTCAAACGTTAAAAAAACTATTTTTCGGCAAGATAAATTTTGTGCAGGAGACTCCTTCTACCATGTAAAACAAAGGCCAGATCAACTGAATAACATATGTCATATCACACGCACTTCTAGTACCGTAGAGGGAGCACAGGTATTGTTCAGTGATCTTCTAAAAGACAAAGTGATTACTTTGCAAGGCAAGAGACCATAAGAATTAAAATTCCTGGGGATCGGGCAGGAATGGCAAGAGATTCAACCTTATTTTAATGAGCTTTGCTCTGCTTGATTTGGGAGATTATTTTATGGCAGCCAAGGTCAACCGTACCATAGCTGTTGCCAAAGGCAAAGAAAATTATAAAACCAAGAATATGGAAGATGAAGAGTAAGCAACCCATCAAGACGCAGAAAATGGTGAGAGGAGAGAGATGCAAATGCAATTGAACATCACTTAAACGAACATATCTCCGTTCCAAGCAAGGAGAAATTCAATAGAATTTTCTACGGTTGCGAGGAACTATATGAAATTTTGCAGAAGAAATATGGGACCATTGTTATAAGTAAGTTAAAAACGTTATAGCCCAGCTGTTATCGACCACAATTGTTCACTTTTATGATAAAAGCATGAAACTTTGCCAAATTACTGACATCACCAAGACCAACATTTTTTGATATGGAGCCAGACCAAATTCACCACTCGCGCCCAGTACTGCGCATGTCACAAAATACCCAACATGGAAACGAGGCTGAAAATATAATCCCTGTTAAAACTTCTTTTCTAAGGAAATTTTTTTCCCAGAAACGTTCTAATATTCATAAATGAGTCTTTCGCTTTGCGCATAGAAATTTAAATGTAGTCACGTGACCTTTTCGTGGAAACTGACAAGCTAATACTTGGTATCCCTGTGCCCGGAGATTTCAGAAATACGTTTTCAGTGCTTTTACAGTAGGAAAGGGTCCATGTTTGAGATTTAAAAAGAAAAAGCTGAGAGGAATACGACAGCTACAAATTACTTATTTTATCGATACTGCGCATGTCCAGAATAGCACTACATTAAAACGAGGCTGGTACAAAAAGTCAAGAATATTTTCACGAAAGGAGACCGATTTAATGCGAATGTGATTGTGCTAAAATGATGATGTTACAGGTGTAATATGCAAATAAAAATGACAACCTTACATTTACACAGTTTATTTCTATTAATGTTCCTTTTACTAGATTTAATCAAGATTCTGCAATGTGCAAAATTGTCACTTGCATAATCATTCAAGTCATTGCTATCAAGTTTCACATTTCCATTTACAACGAGTGGCATTTTCTTCTCCAGGACAACACTTAATATGAACTAGTCAATATTACACTTGCATACTATTGTTGCTTAAGTGTCACCCTAGTTGCAGTTGCCGCCACAATTGCACAAACCCGTGCATGCCAAATTGGCCTTCATGCACTTGCACCGTCCTCTACATGCAGTTTTGCATCCACATCGGATCAGTTCGTAACAGGTATCCTTAGTTTGCGGAAGTGTTGTCCATTGTGGTGCCCAGGAAGTGCCATCACGTTGCCATCCCCAGTCAGAAGGGCATGGTACTAATGGTCGGGTTAGAAGAGTCTGAGCCCAAATGTAGCCCCCTTGAAATACTGCTCTCTTGGTATGCTGTAAGAGTGCTGCTTGAGTGGCGGGGAGGCTGTCAAGACTTCTCGATTTCTTTGAAAATAGCTCTTGCCTCACTTCATTGACTTTTGCAAGGCTGCTCGTTTGATCGTACAGAAGAATCACAAATCTCTCGATTATAGCCATACACTCTTCACTGATATCTTCAGGTGATGCTGTAAGAGATCTGAGCACTGGTGTCAGTTCCGGAAATACTTTCCACACATCCCATGCCGTCTTTTTTCCTCGTCCACCAAAGAAAGATACAGTGTCGCACCCCGTTAAGGCGTGGAACATGGGTAATGTTGACGATTTCTCTCGGCCTAATGACGTGGCTATGGAGTGTGCGGGAAGGTTGTGCAGATGCTTTCCGGAACCATAGGTGATCCACAGCTCATCTGCTTGAATGGTGTTGGCAACTGAAATGGCTAAAACAACCACATCTGTGTCATTGCTTCTGATCTTTATTCGTCGATGACCACACAGGCTTGTATCTAATGCATGGATCATCAAACGAGTGTCCGCCTCTTCATGCGTGCAAGGTTCAAGGACATGCATGTCCACTCGGTTGGATGAAGACAAAACTCCTTCGCCGTGTGTGGTGTAGATCTCCTTACCATCTGGAAGCGTCAGTGAAACCGCCTTAAAGAACAAATAAACTTATATTTAGACAAGATTTTACCATTTATCCCTTACATATTCTATTATATACGCAAGATTTAAAACATTTTCAACTACATTTGTTGTTTGTCTTTCTATGTATAATATCTATCATGTTATTGTTAGATATATTTTTCATCATAACTGTTATTATTGTTGTCATCATTATTACCTTGTTTGCCAGCAGTTTGAAAAGTTCATCCTTGTTGTCGTTGACTCGCAGAAATCCTTTCCAATCAGAAGGAATTCGGGTCGAAGGAAGCACTTTCCGTCGTTGCCCAGAGCCTCTCTTTTCCCGCGTGGATTTCTTCAAGAAGTCTTCTTGGTACACATCCCACACTAGGTCAAGTCTGTTCGCTGCTTGAAGCTGTCCCAGGATATAAGGGGCGAACACAGTATGGAAGTATTCCTCAAATGTTTGCGCTGTTTTTGGTGGTAACATCTGAGCAATATCGGCCCCGTCAAGAATGACCGCGTCCACAGCTGCTATTTGTGCAGAGACATTGGGTAAGCACTTCACCAGATCCGCTTTCTGTCCTCCTCTGAGCTGGCCCATTTGTGAGAGTGATGGAGGCTAGAGCTGGTTCTCAAACCGGAAGAACTCTTCCAAATTGCCATCTCGGCTTTGACAAGCTATGTACAGCCTAGAAAACAGAGCGCAGTCTTCCTTCAAAGCTCCCACTTTAGCTTTCGTTTTTGAAACAATCTTCTTGCACTGAGTGCTGAATATAGGGAGGTTATTTCGTTTCAGGGGATCTGAAATGGGTTTGGTTCGGTCGATGAATCTTTCTTTGACAAATTTTTGGAATTGCTCTTCTCCGACCTTTTTCACGTTTTGCACCGTGGCAACAACTGCAATATCCATGACGTCCCTTGTGTGGATTGCTATTAGCTCATTGCCTTCTTCAAGGAATGGATTTCCGAGTTCTTCAATGGAGGAGACCACATTGTGGACATCTTTGGCAAACACCAGGCTTCTGCTCGTGATGGCTTTTCGTCTCGGCGGCGGATATGTCATCTTCGAATTCTTCAACCATTCGTGCTGACTCGGGGCCTGAGACCATCCATCTTCTGAGAGCTGCAGGGTTTTCTGTGAGCCCAACTGCACCTTCTTCGCCTTTGACTTCACTATTAACTTGCTCATGTGCATGGTCTAGCGCTAAAGAAGAAAACAACCTCTCTGTCTTGTGCACCACAAAAGACCCTTTGCTGAACTGAGTGAACACCTCTGGATGCTTGACTGGAAGATCGCACATATCTCTGTAATGCACAGCAAGCCATCTGGAGTAGTTGGGATGGTCCAGAGCAAACGTCCATGGCGCGATCTCCTTAATGGCTTTCATGTTCAAGGGGAAGTTGGCCTCCCTGAATGCTCTCACTAGCTGTAGACAACAGAGCTGCAAATCCAGTACCCTGGCCCAGTACAGAAACTGCGGGCATTTGCTTGACATTTCTTCTTTCCATTCTTGGAACACTTTGGCCTGATCACTCTCTCCAACGTTAGCAGTATAGCTATCGTATGCTTTGTTCATCAGTATGTACAGACTTGCTGCAGTTTGACTTGATGTGCTCGCCGTGTTCGAGTTAAATGACTTGCACTCAGGAAGGAATCAGCCACGCCTTGTGTCGCGACCCCTGCATTGCAAAGCGCTTCTGTCCACCCACTGCCATTCAACCACTTTCCGAGCATTTTAAATGCAGCCATTTCAATGTGGAGTCCTCCAAGCATGATGACAAATTGATTTTCGTTGTATACATCACCGAACGTCCACTGGATTTGTTTGGCCAGAGCAAACGGGGGCTAGTCGACAGCAATAACGTGACGTGACGTGTTGTACGGCACATTTGATCACTTTCATGGAGTGCGCAATCATTGCTAATAAATGCGCATTCTCTAGAAACATTGGCAGTAAAGAAATGATGGCAGGCTTGTGACTTGATAACGACGATTTTGATGCGCGGTAGGCGGCCTAAGAGACAGAATCGTCTTTAGCAAGTTCTTCCTTGGAGAGAAGCTCCTTGGTATTCTCTAGCCAGTCTTGTTCATGATCGGTTTCACTACTGGATGCCACTTGAGGATAGGATGTCAGCTGTGCAGTGACCTCTGGAACACGAAGCTCACTTGAGGGTAGGGCGATGGGTGGTACTTCACTGTAGCATGATGGTTGTGCTCTCTTCTTGGAGGTGGAATGTTTGGTTGGGTCGAAGACGTCAATGGCTCAGTTTAATTCTTTAAACGTGATTTTAACTTAAAATATTCAAATAAGTACCATTTTTTTACTCTAAAAGCACTGAAAAGGTATTTCTCAAAGATCCGGTCACAGGGATCTCACGTATTCCCTTGTCAGTTTCCACGAAAAGGTCACATGACTACATTTAAAGTTCTCTGCCCAAAGCGAAAGACTCATTTATGAATATTAGAACGTTTCTGGGACAATTTGTTTTCCTTAGAAAAGACGTTTTAGCAGGGTTCATATTTTCAGCTTCGTTTCCATGTTGGGATTTTGTGACATGCGCAGTACTCGACGCCAGTGGTGAATTTGGTCTGGCTCCATATCAGAAAATGTTTGTCTTGGTGATGTCAGTAATCTGGCAAAGTTTCATGCTTTTATCATAAAAGTGAACAATTCAGCATTTTTTTGGTCTATAGCAGCTGGACTATTATAAGAGAAAAGAAGAAAAAGAAAACGTTTAAAACTTAACGAACGCGTTGTGTTCTGAGCTGAAGGAACAATTAACAGTGAAGTGGGAATGATAAAAAAGTTTAAATAAAATAAAACCTCAAAAAAGGTTGGGGGACCAGGTAACCGCGTCGTGAACACCACCACCGAAAAACAAAACAGAATGGGGATGGTCACCCGTGATACTCCTCGTGGATAAAAGTTGATACATTAATTACATGTCTGGGATAAAACTTGAACTGGGGTAACCAATCTCTGGGTAATACCCCACGAAGAACAGCAATGTTAGTTGAACATCACTTCAAAGAATATATCTTCGTTTCAAGCAAAGACAAAATCAATAGAATTTTCTAAGGTAGCGAGGAACTAAATGAAATTAACCAACCTCTGGGGAACACCCCACGAAGAACAGCAGTGTCAAAGCAATATCTGGCAACAATTAGTCGAGCTGGTAAGTCGATGAGACCCCCTGCTTGACAGGCTAATACCTTTGTCAAACTGGACAAAGGGGGTACCAGGAAACCGAAACAAACAATAACCAATTTTTTTTTCATTTTTTGAGACAAAATCATAAGTCCACCACTTTGCAAAAATTTCAAGATGATGACCACTTGCCAGAAAAATAAATGGTCAAGGTGGCCTTGTCACCACTCTCAAACATCGTCAAACATCATTTCCTGGTCCATTTTGACCATACAGAAACATAAAAGAAATTTCAAATTTTGACCCAAAATCATAGTCTAACCGCAATCTAATGCATTTACTAATGATATTTTAAAAGCCTCTTTTCGCGTTATATTTGGCGCGAATGTTCATGGACTGGAGAACACCTGAACTAGGGGGAAGAAAAGGTGGCGCAAACTTCGTCGGCAGCTTGTTTCCGTTCAGATGTATGCAAGATTACTAACCGATTTCACTGTGAAAACAGTGGACCTGGCTCCCAAAAGAAAGTATGATTTTGGTTATCATGGGATATCTCGGGACCATTCAAGGGTTTGGCGGGAGATATTCATTATTCTACGGCGGTCAGTCTTCTCGAACGTAGCCTTTTTTCGTTTAAGTTTTTTATTTACGCTGCGTTGGGAATTGAAATGTTATACAAGTATTTAGTAATGTTAATTAAGTAATGTTATCAGTTTTGGTACCTTTGCCTCCGAGGTTCAGTTCCACTGCATAGTTGAACGGGAGGGGGGGGGGGGGGGTGTACGTTTCCAAAATTTTGGGTCACATCACGTGATGCCCTATAGTTGCCATGAAAACCATGCTATCACATGAATTTTGAGACTACATATGATAAGCTTTAATAAAATACATGATAGCATTTGATACCTCGTCTGGTACTAATCTGCCATTGTTTTGGCCATTCGGCTCATGGACTATAGAGGCTTTCGTGTCGTTATGGGATATCTCGGGACTATTTAAGGGTTTTGCGGGAGATATTTATCATTGTAGGTCGGTCAGTTTTCTCGAACGTTCACTTTTTTCGTTCAAGTTTTATTTTTATTTTTGTTACGTTGGGAAATGAAACGTTATGCAAGTATTAAGTAATGTTAATAGTTTTGTACCTTTGCCCCCGAAAGGTCCAGTGCCACTGCATCGTTTTAGGGGGTGGGGGGGGGGGGGGTACACCTTTCCACATTTTTTTGGCCACATATAAAGGGTGTTTTTCAGTGGTTTTTCGTAGCTTGCGTGGCACAATTTTCTGAACATTTTAAATATAATGTAAGTGAAATGTAATTTAAAAGGGACAGCATTTCTAATTATTAATTATTACTATTATTAAAACTCATTACTTATAATAAGAGAACGATTAATACACATACACAGACACGCACACCTCAGTACAAAAAGTGCGTTTTTTAAAGAGGATTTTAAATGGTTCATTGCGAACAGTAAGAGGGAGCTCATTCCAATAGTATTTACTAATGACGGTGGGGCAGTAATTTCTCATATTTATTCTAAAGTGGGCAAGAAAGAAAAATAACATGTGAAGGCCGCCGCTGCCGCAGAAGAGGGGTAGCCCGTGTATTTGACACAGCAATTAACACATAAGTCTCAGGGAAGGTCAGCAGCTGTACAACAAAGCCAATCAATTTCAATGAAAAAAAAGCTCTTCAAGAAGTATTTTCACAGGGCATTTCTAAAGGGTAACAGCTCACATCGAATGCCGTGCGCAACAAGCTCTGTACACACGACGTTTAAGAACAAAGTAAAATACATCACCAAGTACTTGAATGACAAAAACGCGACATCGTCCGACAGCGATATTATTCCTCCACTATCCCAGGCAAGAAAACCACCAATATGGGAATATGAACTGGAAAGCAACACATCAAGACGTAAACAATGGTGGGACGAGAGAGATGCACATGTAGTTGAACATCACTTCAAAGAGTATATCAAGCAAAGACAAAATCAATAGAATTTTCTAAGGTAGCGAGGAACTAAATGCAATTTTGCAGAGAAAAACATCGGACCATTGTTATGAGTAAGGTAAAAACATTGTATGAAAAAAGAAGAAAACCACTAAAAACTTAACAAACACTTTGCGTTATGAACTGAAGAAACAATGAACAGCGAAGTGAGCATAGTAAATTAAGACACCAAAAAATGGTTGGGTAGACCAGGTATCCGCGTGGTGAACACCACCATCGATCAAATCCTGACAAAACAGTGTGGGGATGGTCACCCCATGATACTTCTCATGAATACAAGTTGATACATTAAATAGACAGTTACTGTAATTCGTCTGGGATAAAACATGAGCTGGGGTAACCAATCCCTGGGGAACACCCCACGAAGAACAGCAGTGTCAAAGCAATATCTGGCAACAATTACTCGAGCTGGTAAGTAGATGAGGCCCCCTGCTTGACAGGCTAATACCTTTATCAAACAGGGATACCAGGAAACCGGAACAAACAATAAGCAATATTCTTCATTTTTTGGGAAACAATCATGAGTTCACCACTTTGCAAAGATTCCAAGATGGCCACTAGCCAAAAAATGGTCTTGATCGTCTTATCACCACTCTAACATCATTTCCTGGTCCATTTTCACCATACACAAACATAAAAGAAATTTCAAATTTTGACCCAAAATCATAATCCAACCGCAAACATCATTAAAAAATTCATTTAATGATCTTTTGAAAGTCTCATAAGAAGCACTAAAATCACTGTAAAAAAAAAAACCATTTCACCTGTTACGAGGCAACCAGTAAAGAACATTAAAAAAACAAATAGCCATGTCACCCAGGTCAGATCCAAAAGTCGGTGGCAAACAAAGAACTTTGCACAGCCAAAGGTGATAAAAATGCTCTACTCTCAGCTTTGGCCTCTTTTCGCGTTACATATGGCGTGGATGTTTATGGACTGGAGAACACCTAAACTTGGTGGAAGAAATGTTGGCGCAAACTTCGTTGGCAGCTTGTTTCCGTTCAGATGTATGCGAGATTACTATCCGATTTTACTGGTGAAAACAGCGGACCCCGATCCCAAAAGAAACTATGTTTTTGGTTATCATCCTCATTGATTTATGCCAGATGGCTTGGAGATATTTCAGAGATGACGCCAATGAATACTAACACGTTTAGAAGCGAACATGTTATGAAATGTCCGGGAAATTTCCGTTATAGGAAATGTTGTTACTTTAAGGTCAACTAAATTTTAACATGCCAAATTAAAAAAAAGAAAAGACCACGGGGTGAAAGTAAATGGTGACCCGTGGATACTGAAAACGAATGCTCTCCCCGGCAGTAAAGTGGTGAAAGGCAAGGTCGTTTGGCATCATTTTATTTAAAAATGTATCAAGTCCTTGGTTTTTGAAATTTTTCAGATGGCCGAAGGCGGATTCAATACTGTCCCTCTGTTCTCAACCTGCGAGGAGAGGCTATTCATGGCCCTCAAGCTGCCTGAGGATAAAGATATGCTATCAGATGAGGCATGAGAAAGAAGGAGGAAAGGAGTCGCAAGCAGCGAGAGAGAGCAGCAGCTCGAGAGGTCTGAAAGCAGTGAGAAGCAGAAAAAGAGGAGGAAAGGCGGAGAGAGGAGAGACGGCAGGAGCAGACAGAACTAAAGAGGAGGCAGAAGGAGAAAATACACCAGGAAATAAGACAGTACGAACGCAAAAGAAATGATCTGCAGGATGGACAACTGAAACGTTCTATTCATTTTCAGGTAACTCTCAAATAAAGCATGGACCACTTGGACAAACTGCACGGCGAAGTGAAGCCGAATCTTGGTGTAGATCAGGATCAGCAGTATTAAATAAAACTTAAAACTAAATGCAAGGCTGATCGGACAGCTATAAAGAGTATTGTATTGCCCAATATTTCAGTTAGGCAAAACTAACCTTCAGCAGGGGCTGCAAAGAGATAAGTAAAAATGGAATAAAACTGTTACAAGATATAAAATGATTCAAGAAAAATAGACAGCAGAAACGTTTACAAAGGCTACTATGAAAATAGAAATAGATTAAGTTTCATCGCGCCTGTTCATCCCATAGGGTTCAAGAGTCTTGCCCTTGGAAATTAAAAATGCTTCTCTGGCCTTACGAAAGGCGTCTCTGTTTGAGTTAATGAGTTGTAGGGGAATGAGTTCTATGTCGTTGATTGAATGGCCAGGAAGAGTAGAGTGATCTGAAACGGCGGTAGGCTGATCAATGTGATGTAATTGCGCGTCTGTGTTCACCAAATCAGTCGCTGAGATGTCGTTTAGTCTCTCCTATGTATTGTACTTTGCATCTGTAGCACTGTATCATATATATGAGATTCGCAGATGAGCAAGAGATGTGGTGTCTTATTCGTTGTTGTTCGTTTGTAAAGGGGGGTGGTCTGCGTTGTTTTGTCTGTTTTGCTCTGACTAAACTGATGTCACGTAGGTTGTTGTATCGGCGGTACGATATGAGAGGAGGAGAAGGGAATGCTGCTTTGCATCGTTGTGAAGAACGAAGAATTTTCAGATTGTTGAAAATGATTCGACGTATGTTCAGAAGGGCTGGATTAATTGTTACTACAAATGGGATTCTGTTAGACTCTTTTTTCTTAGATGTTTCGAGGGCTTCACTGCGAGGAATTAGACGTACTTTCTCTATTTCTTCTTTAATAAAAGAGTGTTTACATCCTCTCTTGATTAAATGGGTTGTGAGTGCGTTTGAACGTGTGTTAAACAACTCACCCGTAGAACAAATTCTTCTCAATCGTAAGGCCATGCTGAACGGGATTGATTGTTTGGTGTGAGATGGGCGGCAGGATGATTTAACTAGAGACTGATGCTTGTCTGTAGGCTTAACATAAAGGTCAGTTTCCAGACTGTCGTTGATGGGCAGTACTTTAACATCAAGGAAGGGGATTTCGTTGTAGGAGAAGGAACTGGTAAATTTGATTATAGGATGTAGGTCGTTTAAGTATGTGATAAAATCATTTAATTTTTCTTCTCCATGCGTCCATAGAAGAAAGATGTCGTCGATGTAACGCCACCATTAAGATAAGGGGAGAATGCAAAGCACCCGCTAGGGTGTGTTCCTCAAATTTTCCCATGAAGAGATTGGCGTTGGAGGGAGCCATTTTCGTGCCCATCGCTGTTCCATTTCAGCCAAATGCCACAGGTGCGGCACCATGGGACACTACAAAAGAGAGTGATCACGTGACTGACATGGTAATGAAGGATACAAATTTGTATCTGCGTTCAATGACATTGTAATGCTATCTTAACACAACACAAGTTGCCCAATTTTCTCAACTATTGAAAGATATATTGAAGAACAACGATGTACAGTCAGCTGAGCTGACTATACATGCCAAGCCTCATCAGAGTCACGTGACGCTCTACAGTTGCCATGACAACCTTGCATTTTGCTATCCCATGTATTATGAGACTTCATGTGATAAGCTTTAATAAAATACCTGATAGCAGTTGCCACCTCGTCTAGTGCCAATCCCGACCACCAATTTTTGCCATTTGGCCGAGGCTTACGTGTCATCATGGGATGTCTCGGGACTATTTATCCCTTTCGTACCAAGCTCCTGGAGGTTTCTGAAGTAGTTTTCGCAAGCTTGGCGATCTGTATAATATTGTGAATGCATATAAAAAGTTCTAATGAAAATATCCACTGATTCATAGCACCGAAGGGAAGGTTTCTTATTATGACGTCACTATTTGGCCGTTATGTTGTTTATTCAGTTAGCGAGCACACAAGCTCGATTGGCTTTATAAGTGCTTTTTTCGAGTCATTTGCCACTGCAGACGCCCCCAGACTGGCATCATGAAGCTAGAATGGTGGGTAGAGGCGAGCTTCTATAAGAAACCAGAGGTGAGAGACTATTTCACGATGTTTTGGGCGCCGAAAGTGATCGAAACGACGCATGGCGGCCGATGAGTGAAGTCCTGGCCGTCCTGGCCGTCCTGTGGTTGGATACCAGGACCTACCAAGGCATGTTCGGCGAATTTTCACTTGTAAAGAATGCAATCGGTGCAAATTTTTGCCAGTAGGACTGGTGGCTCGACAGTTATAAAAAAATATATGAATTGCGACCAGGGGAGTTCTTCGCGGCCGGTATGGATGAATTACTCAGAATACCTTTCGGTCGTGAATCGGTCGGGAACAAGGTATTACAGATTTGGCTAATCGAATGGCTGTTGCGTAGCACGCGGATCGATTCAGTAAGAAATTTTCACGAAAACACCAAGGAAAGAGATTGATTTTTTTCTGTGAATGTAGACTTTTGATCTTGAAACTAATTTTTATGCAAACAATTTGAAGACAAAGGTGCGTGTTTTTTATTGTTATTCTAGGACATGGTTCGGCTCACTACGGCAAAACTACAGTGGACACATTTTATTTGATTAATTAAGAGTGATCCGAAACTGCCCTTCTTTACCTTAAGATGACTGGAAAGAAACAGCTTAAGCGATGTCTTACATTTGTACGGCCAAAAACTGTGGCCAAGGGAGTTATAGAGTAAACAAACCAATGCGTCATCCTTTCTACGTAATGTACTTCGTCACTCACTCCTACTCGCCCCAGGGCATCTTTGAGCGACTAAAAAACAATTTTCCTTTTTTTCCTCTGAAAATAATTACTATTTTCGTTCTTACCTTTAATAAGGGAACGACTAAAACATGTACAGAGACACGCACGCCTACAAACAAAAAAGTACTTTTTTAAAAAAGGATTTTAGATGGCTTATTGCGAATAGTAAGAAGGAGCTCATTCCAATAGTATTTACCAATAATATATTTATTCTATAAAAGTGGTGAAGAAATAATTGTCGAGTAGATGCTTTTCGTGTAGAATAATTATGTTGTTCAGATACAAGAAATATTGAAAAATTACAAGGCTTATTATCACGAAGGTGATCATACAAGAATAAACAACTGGCCAAAATAAACATTTGTCCTGACATGAGGATCTTTTTTAAGTGTATTGGTTTATCACTTCTGTTTTCATCTTTGCCGTGAAAATATTGGCGAAAGGCATTTTTTCCATTGCGGTGCCGTGAGTCTGAAGGCAGTCTTTCCACTAATAGCGGACTGATGATCATAGCTACGGGATTCTTCTTCCAATCAACACTTTACGAAAAGTTGTATCTTTACACGAGGCCAAGTTTCCTCAAATGTTCATTCCCTCCATGGCCATATATAAGCTATTGTTTGGCGGTCACTCAAGCGAAGCATTGCATTATGTTCCGTATGTCAAATGCCAAATCCCAATTACCAATGACCAACTGCCAAAGCAACCTTTATTGAATTAGGTGTATGTTGTGGTGCAATTTTGTCCTTGGTGAAAATTTTATTTTCCTTTGTTTAAAACTCATTATCATACATTATCATACATTACCATACCCCAAAACAAAGGAAAGTACAACCTCGTTCCCAGGGTCTCTCTTCTTCCCGCCCCCTAGAGCGAGAGAGAGAGAGACCCTGGTTGGGTCTGGTCACGTGTCTGGTGGACAATTATAATCCTAAGGAGGGGTAGACAGTATTTGTAACTTTGTCTTGTTTTCTTACAGTGGCTAGGCTCGTGCTGTGCGCGACTGTTATTGATTCAGCTGTGGCTGTGAAATAAATATGTTCCATGTTCCATAACCTCTTGTTTAAAAGACCCTTAAAATAGGAATCTGTATTGCAAGATATATATAAAAGACGTAAACAATTCTCTGTGATTATAGCAAGACCCGGAATAAAACAGATAAAACATCCCAGGCTTATCGTCAACCGAATAGGGATGTTATGAAATCTCTTTGGCCGTAAAAAGTGCTTTATTTTTGCTGTTTATGTTATGCCTGCCGTTTATAACTGAATAAATAGGGACAAAAGATCTTGACAGCTTATAATTTTCGAACTGAACATAATATGAACAAAGGCCTTTATAACGAAACGGTTCAGTCAAACGATTCAAACAAAAGCGAATAAACAATGCGCAAGGATAAAATTGTTGCTCAAAAATTCGCAAGTCTGATAAATGAACAATGTATAGACATTCAAACGACTGGAACTGGTGAACATTGAACTAAACAACATGCCTCACACACGAAGAATAAAAGCTATCATTGTCTTCTCTCGATCGTTTCCTGTTATAAAAGTGTACTGTTGATCAGCGCGGCAAACATTGGTTTCGTGGCGGCCGCTTCTCAGTTCTTGCTTTGCCATCGCCCGAGAACAGACGGCAGCACTTTAATGGGCCTTTCGAATGAAGCTTGAAGATCGCCTGTTAAGCAGCAGTTTAAGCAGTATGTAGCGATAATTCATCCCAGTCCGGAACAATGCCATAAATCAAGAGCGCGAGCTTAGCGGCGTCAAGTAATAAAATTGGATTGCATTCCGCAGCAAGTTCAAATTAGCTTTACTGCGGTAAATCTTCAAGCGCCGTGACAATTCCTCTGATCCTAAAGCAACTTACACTTTCAGAACCAGACCATGTGGATATGTTTTCGAAGTCTGCGGACGCCGCTTCACATTTGTCGCGAGCCGCCCAACGCTTTTGCATTTGTTTCGCAATGCCCAGCTAGAGCAGACAAATTTCACACTTTGCCGCCCCTCCCCCGTGTCCTTTAATTGGAATCTCCCAGATTCTGGGAGACACGTGACCAGACCCAACCAGGGTCTCTCTCTCTCTCGTTCCAGGGGGCGGGAAGAAGAGAGACCCTGGGAACGAGGTTGAGGAAAGTAAAATTTGCACCAAGGATAAAATTGCACTACAACATATATTTTATTTCCCAAATAGCGTATAACACCCTTTCGCAGCCACAGACGACTATAGTCGCCTCAGCCATAAGTGGCCAAAGGCAAATGTAGTCGCCACGAATATACATAAAATTCGATATATAGCTGAATTTTTGAAAAGGTGGTCAACGGAAATTACAGCAATGTCACTACGACTAGCCCAAACAAGGGTTTTTATGACCCCAATCAGCCCGAAAATCACAGAGAAGAGAGGGAAGATGGGAAAGGGAGCTTGGGCGAGAGAAAAAAGACTGTGATTTTCGGGTTGAATTGGGATCAGAAAAGAGACCGTAACTTGCAATTGTTCACCAATGACTGGGCATTTGGTTAACACCATTATTGTGGCATCAACTGATTCATCAAAGTAGACGTGGAGTGGAAAATACTCTGAACTTTTGTGACCCACATTAATTAACAAGTAAACAACTCGCAAGAAACGGCGGGAAACCTTGGAATACGTTGCAAGGAGGGCATACTCGTTTGGCTTATAAACATTCAAACTACAATTGTTAATAATTTATTGTTCTTCAAGCAGAAAGACCAGTTTTTCTACGTATTTCAAACCACATATCACTACCGGAACAAATAAAGAGATAGAAAGCAACGCTGTGTCTCGATGTCCAGCAGCCGGACAGATGACGGGCAATCTGAAAGTTTTCCAATTTCGAGTCAATCTACTGAATGAATGTTCTTTTATTATCCTATCCTCGTTTAGACCGCCGGTTGCCAGACATTTAGACACAGCGAAAAAGCAACGATGTAAGCTTAATTTTAGGCACAAATGAATGAGCCTTTCAAGCCTTTTCTTCAGCGCCAAATTCTCGCCTGTAATATCACTCACAAAACCGCTTATTGAGACTGCAAAAGGACATGGGTCATCATTTGACCAGGTTCGTTGTTTTACTGAAAAGTAAGGTTCCATCGATAAACGACAGAAGAAGACCGAACCAAGAGACATGACACATAAAAGCACCGCTAAACTACAATTTCCAGTGAATTTTCAAACTTCAGACTATAGAAATATATCTTACAAGCTTACCTGTAATGATGAAAAGGCGTTTGAAAATGACACCCCCGGGATATCCAAAAACGACGAGTAAAACGGTCCAAAACTGCAACCCATTTGCCATCCACGGCTCGCCTGGCCTGGTCACTCGAGAAACGTAATCTCATTAAGACGTAGCATTGTCTTTTCTTTCTCACCTTGACGAATAGCCATGTTATCAAAATCCGACGTCTGCTGCAGTAGAGTACAGTTCAATCTGTTGTTACATTCTTTGGCGCCGTTTTGTTAGCCCTCGCGAATGCAGTTGATAAAAGCGGAATGTGTTTCGAGGATTCTCATCAGTGTTCACGCGAAAAGCCTAGTATCCGGCTGCAAATCAAGCTTGGTCCAAACGTTGTATTGGTTTCGCAAAAATACTGTGAGAGTGTCAAGAGATAAAAAAGCTCATTGAATCATTGTATCTCAACAAAGAAAAAGAACAAGAAAATGAATTTTCACTCACCATAAAGAAAATTTGGCGTCCATTGGCGTCCATTTGGCGTCCGTTTCAATTTTCAACAGCGCAGCAGCGCGTTGTATTTCCATGTTGGAGACCTTTTTATCAAGCTAATAGACAGGTTCAAAATTATGAGTCCTTTCACATCGAAATGTTCTCTCGATCTCGTTTTTGATTGGTGGAATGAAGAAATTAATATATTGTTTAAATGTAATTTTTATGACACAGATTTATATTTCCGGTGGTTAAACTCAAATACAGACGGTCCAACGAGGCGAGCGTATTCTTTCGTAACGATAGGATGTTTGCTCTTATTAAAAAGCCAACGATAAGGGACATAAACATAATAAACTACATGATAAACTTAGTCTTAGCATAACAAGTCGGCTAATTTAAACTACTAGGCAGTTTGATGTACAGATTGATGAACATTCTCTAGAAAGAGCTATAACTTACAAGTATCTTGGCATTGATTTGGATAAAAGCTTATCGTGGGACTCCCATATTGACAATATTATCAAAAAAGCATTCGCAGGCCTCAGGGCTATCAAACGTTTCAGTAACTTGGTTCCCCGTGAGACTCTTATTACGATCTATAAAGCTCTCTTCCAACCATACCTTCAATATGTTAAATAGCTCACGGTATGGGGAAGTACAGTATAGGTGTGTGTCAGTCTGAGAGACCCCAAAAACTCTAAAATAGGGCTGCACGTTTTATCACTTTCTCTGACTTAAATGTTAGATATTCCACTTTACTCGGTGACCTTGGTTGGGATTCTCTGGAGCAGAGGCGTTCAAAGCAACTAGCAATTATTATGTTGACGACTCTCCATAATCTTTATACGACTCGTCTAAATAGTATTTTTAAAGCTACATCCAGTATTCACTCACATAAGAAATTCAACATGATAAAACCTTTTCGTCTCTAGACCGAGTACTGAAGCAGGCACACGAAGTTTTCAATATCGCGGTTCTGTTCTTTGGAACAGCTTGCCTTTGATACGTTCTTAACTCTTTTAAATCATGCATTTAAATATACCATGCATTTAATTCTACCTAATTCTACCTAATTTAATGATAATTAACAACTTAATTCTACCTAATTTAATGATAATTAACACAGCTATGTGGACGACACGCTGAGCGTAATGCCTAATGTTGAAACAGCTGAAGCATTCCTATCCACTGACAATGAACGACGACAGCCATCCTTCAGTTAACTTCACCATGGAACTAGCCGAAAACGACAAACTTCCTTTCCTGGGGATGGAAATCGTCAGACGCAATTCCCGCCTTGAGACAAAGGTGTACAAAAAGCCAACAGACACCGGATTATTATTGAGTATAAATAAAAGCTTCCCGCCATTTTTCCCGCCTGAAGAGAATGCGTGACTTAAGTGACTTGGGAAATAATTCAGTTTTTAAGTTGTATTTATAATAACAACTTAAACAACAGATTATTTTCCATTTCCTTTTCTCAGTTCTGATAAACGCCCTAAATTTTGCCGTACGTCCAAGGACCTCTTGCCGCGACTTGTCCTCTCTGCAGGCGACTGGTTGCCGCAACTTGTCGTCTCTGCAGGCGACTGGTCGCCACGACTTGACTGGTCGGAGCGACTAGTCGGCACGACTAGTCGTCTCCTATCTGGCAGCTGTTCCATCTGGAATGTGAACGTCCCACGGTGACTTTCTCCCGACTTCAGTACCCAGTTCCACTTTTATTCAATGATTTTGTTTCAGCAGGTGTTTCAGGAGATCTAAGATCCAAACAAAAGCGTGACGAGAATAAAGCGCCTGTGAGAATAATTCTACCATTCAAGGACCCGAGATCAGCCCTTTCTGTGCGAAGGCAATTGGGGAACTAAGCCAGAAAACTGGAACATATATTCGTCCCGTGTACACAAGCCGAATGATCGGATTCGAGGTCAAGCTAAAAGAAGACAAGCCCTCCATCGTGAATTAGCAATGCGTGGTATATCATGTGTGTAATCTGCACTAAGCGTACTGACCACGTTAAATGAAGGACTGATTGATTGCTTTATTGATTGATAGGCCCTTTGCATAACGTCACAAATTAATATGTCAAAAAAATGAGTGACTGGATGGCATGAGTGAGATTTCGAAAACAATGAATAGACGATGGAACATTCCGATAACTGAACCGTGACTGGATGACACTATTGTTATGCACGTCATGTTATGACGTTTTGCAAAGGACCTATTGTTGCGGATTTGTTTTTAGTATAATCTTGTATAGATAACTTATTTAGTTATTTCGTAAATTAGTTAAGTAAACCTTTTGCCCATCATTAACGGAAAATAGAAATTCATTTTATTTTACGGGAAATCAATAACATCTTAGGAATAACATTTTCACGACGAAATGTTCTTTTTAATCATCCGTTGGTTCATTTCAGTGTCATTTGCGCTATTACCATGCTAATGCATCTTCAATAACATCATTGGAATGTCATTTTCTTTTATTGTAAAATCTATTATGTCTTTGGAAACACATTTTCATCAATAATACAGTCGTTTACATTTTTTGAAAGTCATGACTGGCAAGTACATTACCGTCCACAACACTGTAAAGTGCTTAAACAATAGCCCGTTTCGCAGATCCGGCAGCCATATTGATTTTGCCCCCAGGGCATCCCATAATGCCCATTTAAATTATATACATGTCAAGTACAGAAAAGCCGACATTTCACGCCTTGAATATTCAGTACATGTCGTAGGACACAACTGATGGCAGAGAGGAAGTTCGAGCAACAGACCACTCCAGTTAGAACAGTTACAGAACATCGTTTGCGTATTCTTTTACCATGCAAATACGGCTGCAAAAAGAACGCAGGATTCCCAGAAAAGATACTTCGCTATTTTTTTAACTTATTTAATCATTACATGCCGGAAATGGCTTTCAAAAAATGTAAACGGCAGTGTTATTGATGTTAATGTTTTTCCAAAGACATAATAGACTTTTCAATACAGAAAATGACATTCCATCTTGAAGATGCATTAGCATGGTAATTGCGCAATGAACCAACGGATAATTAAAATGAACATTTCTCCGTGAAAATGTTATTCCTGAGATGTTATTGATTTCCCGTAAAATAAAATGAATTTATCGTAATAAGGGTTGTTGTTGTTCATCGTGGTGAACACACTAGTAAAGAAATATATTTTTTTTTCGTTTCTCTCACGATGTAGTCACTTCCGATGTGGATCGCGACGTTTCGACTGCATACTGCTAGTCTTCTTCAGGCGATGGGGTCGACTGATTACGCGTCACCTTATGAAGCACGATGCTCTGCTGTGATTGGTTGGTTTTCAACAGCTGTGACTGGTGCATTTTGATCCTCGTTGTTTCGGCGAATTGTTCCCTCGGCGGTCCGTAGTCGTACGGCTCTCCTGTTGTTGTGTTTCTTGATCGTGGGCATCCATGCTTCTGGAATTTCTATTCCACTGTCCCTGTTGATGTTGTTAGGGTTAAGTCTTATGTGGATCGCCTCTTTGGCCCTGCGTGTGTACCAATGAGGATCACGATCAATAAACTTTACTTCATTCCAAAGCGGGTGGTGTCCGGTGTTGTTGGCGTGCTCAGAAACGGCGGAGGTCTGGGTACGGGCGAATCGGATGTCTCGGTCATGCTCTTTTATTCTGTCTTGCATAGGTCTTCCAGTCTCGCCGACATAAACTTTACCGCATTCACAGGGAATTCTGTAAACCACGCCATCTGTTTAGTCGGGTCAACAGCGTCTTTAGGCCGTACTAGGTGTGATCTAAGTGTAGTCTCCGCAGTAGATTTGAACCGAGTTCAAATCTACTGCGGTTTTACCTTATGTCAAAGGTCTGTCCGAACAACTTCGCCGCTGCCTACAACAACAAGGCGTACGCGCTGTTTTCAAGTCGGAGAGTTGAAAGTTTATATCGGCGAGACTGGAAGACCTATGCAAGACAGAATAAAAGAGCATGACCGAGACATCCGATTCGCCCGTACCCAGACCTCCGCCGTTTCAGAGCACGCCAACAACACCGGACACCACCCGCTTTGGAATGAAGTAAAGTTTATTGATCGTGATCCTCATTGGTACACACGCAGGGTCAAAGAGGCGATCCACATAAGACTTAACCCTAACAACATCAACAGGGACAGTGGAATAGAAATTCCAGAAGCATGGATGCCCACGATCAAGAAACACAACAACAGGAGAGCCGTGCGACTACGGACCGCCGAGGGAACAATTCGCCGAAACAACGAGGATCAAAATGCACCAGTCACAGCTGTTGAAAACCAACCAATCACAGCAGAGCATCGTGCCTCATAAGGTGACGCGTAACCAGTCGACCCCATCGCCTGAAGAAGACTAGCAGTATGCAGTCGAAACGTCGCGATCCACATCGGAAGTGACTACATCGTGAGACAAACGAAAAAAAAAATACTTCTTTACTAAAATGAATTTCTATTTTCCGTAAATGAAGGGCAAAAGGTGTAATTTGTTGTTTTGTCGTGTATAAATAAAGTTTACCTACCTACCTACCTGCCTAACTACCCACAAGAAACCAAAACTAAAAACTCAATCGGACTCAATTAAAGCAAAACTATTCAGGAACCCAGACCTACCCTTAACGATAATGTCAGCAGCGAAAAGCTAATTCTTTATTAGTTTGCATCTTTTATATGCAAATTTTTCTCATCGTAAGTTATTGTTGTTGTTAATTAGTTACTTATTATTCATTTAAATTTAGTTGTTACTTGTATTCCAAACGGTCACTTCAGAGGATGTTTGTTGTAACATACGAAACGTCAAGTAATGTTTTCCAACGTGCGTTTTATTGTCATGTTTGCCACTGCAGTTTGTGTGCTATTTCTTATTAAGTAACAATCCATGTAAGAATTAGGCAACCCAAATCCACGGAATGCAGAAAGGTGTGAATTGTACTATTGTTGAAACCGTCCACCTCATTGGCTAAAACTTGAAAATTGACCATAACTTCATCAGGCAGCGCATTTATTTATCTCTAGTTTACTAATTGATTCCCTTTTAGTGAAAACTATTGTGATTTTTAATGCAACAAAAATCTATGTGGGGAACATGGAAAATTAGAAGTCTTTCTTGGCCATTGTTTTGGAGTCTCACGATTGGCTGAAATCTTGTAACGCAAAAGAAACATCGCTTTAAAATAAACTTTCATTAAATTTTATTTCAAAACCATGTTGTCCATAGGTTGACGTATTCTCAGTACGAAAATCTAAACATTCTTATGTGGGGAAAGCGAAATGCATCGGAACAATAGAGAACTGCCTACTTCTTACACGGATTGTTAGTTAAGCTACGATGGCCAAGGAAAATTAATTTTTACGATACTATTTATCTTACAATTAACACCCCCTACTTTGAATCCCATGCTAATAAATTGTTACTACTCTTAGAATTTGAAAAATGATGGCATTAGCTTATGTCTTAGCTGATAAGACAATGCTGTTTTAATTGAAGGTAATATTTGGCAAATTTTATTAAGCCATTTGTACAAAATAATAACTTATAAAGGTTTTTCAGGGGTATTTAAAAAACATCTACTTCATTATTGTGTATTTGAACGAAGCTTTTTCTTTGATGTACCGAAACTCCTGTCATGGTAAACAAATCCTTTTGCTTTCAAGTCGAGCAGCCACAGTTCATTATCCCCCCTGCTGACTCATTAGCATTTTAAAAGATATTGGAAGACTCCCGTCGAGCGAAAGGAAGCATGGCAAATAATGAGCCAACAAGAGGGGTGGGAGTGATGGGGCGACCGGCATATTCTGAAAGCTGGACTGGACCCTGGACCCTGGACCCTGGACCCTGGACTCTGGACTCTTCCTTCCTACAAATTTCCCCCCCCCCTCCCCCGAAAAAGCCCTTCGCCCCCCCCCGGAAAAAGCCACTCCCCCCCAAAAAAAAAGGAAAAAAGAAAAAGTTAAACAATTCAAACAAGTGTTATCTCAATATGTCGCCAGCACAACTTAACGTTTAGTCGTTAAACAGACAATCCTTTCCTTTACGCTATTATATCCTTTTTGTTTGCACCTACTTCAATTACCACCGAACTCCGGTTTGGGACTTTTGGCGGGAGTCTATCGATTCAGCCTATCGATTTTGCGATTTTGCGATTTTTTTATGCCAGAATATTGAGATGACA
>JAJGOT010000626.1:0-105000 GCA_022457155.1 Cladopsammia gracilis
CAACAAATTCGCTCTCACGTGCACAAATGACAACAAGTCAAATCTGGCAGTAAATGGGACTATGGGTACTGGGTGCTCCCTAGGATAGCAACGAGCATGGGTGGTAGCGACACACCCTGGGAGCCGTAATTGGGTGGTTAGCGAACACACCCTGCAAACTAAGTGGGCGGTTAGCGAACACACCCTGAAAAACTAAGTGGGCGGTTAGCGAACACAACCTGCAAACTAAGTGGGGCGGTTAGCGAACACACACCCCAAAGCACAGACTTGGGCGGTTGGCGGACACACCCATGTGGTTAGCGAATTACCTAGAGAACGAAGCCTCCCGACCCAGCTAGGTAGCTAAAGGTAACGTGGGATAAGGGGCCCACCCAACCTTCCGCGGGTGATAGCTAAGTGGAAGGTGTGCACCCAGGCCAGTAGTCCAAGTTTATTTATAAGGGGAGGGTAGGAGAGGGGAAAAAACGAACAAACTTACAAGGGAAAATAGATAGCGTGTCTAGCGTGCTACTAGTACAAAGACTGCTGCATAAAAAGCACATGCACATAAGTACTGTTCATTGGAGACCTGATATGCTACAAATGGCTAAACTGATAATGTTAGAATAAAGCACAAGCATGCAATTGTAAGTGATAAGAACGATTGACATGGGCACTAAGTGCTGATAAAGATGCCAAGATGGTGTGGTTGATAGCATCCATTATTTGGATATCGAGTTCATTGGAATGTTTGTAACACATATGTCGATTAAATAGCGCCTCTTTGGCCAAGATATGTTGACAGTCCATAATGCTAAGCTCTTGTAGTTAACTATACTTTACAAGTAAAGTGAACAATAATGGTAGGTTCTGGTCATACTAGTCATACTGACAATACTCAGTATGGAAAATATTCATAGATGGCAATACTTCATTCATTCATTCATTCATTCATTCATTCATTCATTTATTTTTCCATTAATCACAAATACAACAACAGTATACAGAAATTTATAATACATTAAAGATAAAATAGGAAGTATGCTAAGAATCACGGTACTTAACCCTCGGACGTACAATGTGAGGGGGGTGGGGGTGGCTTAAGGTTTTTCTACGATTTTTTCAAGACCATTCATGGTTGGCACATGCCGTCTTCAGTAGCTGTTCGTTTATCCTTGAGACAGATTTTAGTAAAGTTTGGCGACAACCGGCTACTATGGTGACGAGATATAACGTCATAAGCAGCATGAGGTCAAGCCAATTTTAAATAATAATGCGTGTTTTTCACCTTTTTCGGTGAAAAAATAAAAATGCTACCAGAAGCATCAAAATGTGAAATTGTATCTTATTTTTAAACTCAAACAAAAATATTTGCAATTTCTGCATTTTTCCGATAAATTTGAATTTTTACTTAAATCCAAGATGGCGGCCATTTTAGATGACGTCACGGATTCCCAGCAGCGCCACAACCCGTTATATTTACCTTTTCTTGTAGAGCACATCACGGGCTATCTAGTAGGTGTAAAATATTTCCGAAATATTGCAACATCGCAATCCCCCACCCTCCCTATTGCAACACGGTGGGAGTATAATTTTGCGTGCACGTCCGAGTGTTAAACGCGTCCAAACAGTTCCAGTAATTTATATCAGAAGTTTGGTTACAAAATATGATATTTGAAAAATAGTCTTCATTATTTCAAAGAATTATTCTTATTCCTATTGATTAAAGAAGCATTCGAGCAATGCAAGTCTTCCCCGTGTGAAAATGGTGGTCATTGTTTTAGCAAAATAGAAATACTGGTAACATCGGAAAAACCCAAGGAAGGGGGGGGGGGGGGGGGTGTGAGGGGAGTTGTTCCCCCTTGTACCACGGTGGAGGTATAAGTTTGCGTGTTTGTCCTAGGGTAAAAACATTCTATCTGACAGTGGTCCAGAGCGATCCAGTCAGACTCTATTTTAACGTCTAACCTTGGCGGTTTTACACCCGGCGTTAAGCTGAGACTGAATGTTCTATTTTATTTGGTATTTCAGCAAATCGTAGTTCTTAATGAAAACAAGGAAAAAATCGGCAAAGTTCTAACAATTTCCTAATTGTTATAAATATTTGCTATTTTAAAATGCATGGAAACGATCTGCAACGTCGAAATAAAATTCAAGCATTTGGGTTCAGTTGTACTGTAAATTTTCTTTGATTAAACAAGAGGCTCCAAGCAGCCTATACTCATGCGCATGCGTAAGAAAGTTTTCTGATATATATTAAACGTTACAAGAAGATGTCCGACATGGAGAAGAGTTACTCTTTTCATTCAGTAATCGTTCCTGCAAAACACGTTGTTTATTTCTGAATGTTTTGTAAATGAAGGCTGTACCACAATGAAGCCAGTGATTCTTCTGAGTGTTATATACACCTAACGTGAACATTAGTTATGTAAGTAGGGTTGTAGGAGACGCTGTCGTGACACTTCAGTAACGCTGTTTCACCGAAAGTGAGAGGAACCGAAAGTCATCAAACAGGAAGTGTAAATGGCAAAGCTATGAACCTGGAGAGCTCAATTTAAGGTTACAGTATACCTTCGGGGGTGTCTCCAGTATAACAGCTCTCGTCTTAAGATTACACTTAATATACCTAAACCCAGATATCAAATTAAAGCTTATAGAGCTGGCTATCTAAATATGGAAACCATTTGGTAATAAAATGAATTGTCGAATTTTTTACGACGTCTAAATTCGAACGTCCTAATCAGCTAAAACGCTATAACTCAACGCGATTATTGTATTTTGCTAATTTGATTCGTTCTAGGGTTTCCGGACACGAAGCGCTAAAAAAACGTGTCGGCGATTTCCCATATTCAATTGCAGTGAAAAGTAACAGACTATTTTCGAAAAAGGGAGAAAAAAAATTGGAATGATTGCACAGAAATGGCTCTTGACGAAAAAGTTTTCGGTAATAAGAAATTCGCCGAAATGTTTTTGTTGATTACATGTTAGCCTAGCTTCTGTCCAAGTTTGAGGAAAATCGAACAAATTCCCTTTGAGTTGTAGCTCTTTAAAGTGTCCCCAACAAGTGAAAAATTAACTTTGAGAAAACAGCGCTTAAAACAACATATCGCTTCATACACAAACTCCGCCCACAAAAGTTATACCGTTATTTCTCCGTCAATTTTCACTATTTTTCGATAATTTTTTTTGGATGAAAGCTCATTCTGTAAACTTTATTTTGACGCCCAAAAAAAAAATTCAATAAATTTTCGATCTGAAGGTACTCTGTAACCTTAAAATATGCGTGCAAAAATTTGCGTGCAAGATCGTGACACCAAAGAAAAAAGAAAAATTATAATACTAAAAAAAAGGAAAACGGAGGCCATTATATAACTCATGCCGCAACGCGCATGAGTAATTATTACACTTTGTGTTATTCTTAGATAGCTAATTGTAAAAGAGGACAGAATAAAGACGTTCTGAACAAAATCTCACCCTGGGTATGTTCTTGGCACATTCCTAAAACTTTAACCAATCCGAGCTTTATATCAACGTTCTTATAGAAAAAGGTTCTTATATAAAAAAAAGGATCTACATACATACATCCATCTCGCCCCAGAAAAAAAAAAACGAGTTAAGTCTATTTTTCTTTAGATACGCATGTTCGACTTACTGGCCATAACACGACCTTCGCTGGTCGCGTCGAAGTATTTTCTCACGGTGTCTGGGGACGTGTCACTGATGGATGGCTACCTTGGAGTAAAAAGGAGGCTGACGTTGTTTGCAGACAGCTTGGTTTTCCAGGAGCCATCACTGCCGTGAGACATTCAACTTTCGGAGAGGGTTCAGGACCCTGTTGTTATGTCACGTGTACAATGTTTGGGGACAGAGAATACTTTACAACAATGTCAATTTCGGGATTGGGTCAAGAGCTCAATATATACGGGTGAAGATGTGGGAGTGATCTGCAAGACTCACGATTTTCATCCTGGTAACAGTGGTAAGCGTTTTTTTTATAAAGACAGGGACCATGGCATCGTTGTGGCATTCAGTTGTTCAGTAATTTATTCATTTGCTCATTCGTTCATTCGTTCATTCGTTCATTCGTTCAATCATTCATTCATTCATTCAGCCGTTGTTTTATCCTCTGTGGTCCCGGAGAACGCCTTTGTAGGGTGTCAAATGGTGTGCTGGTGGGAGAATGTGATGAGCTGAGGCCGACGCTCAGTGTTCTCCGATAACACGGAGTCAAGTATCCATAATGTATAAAAGGTCTCGAGACCTATTACACGAATTGTGATTAATATTTTAATAACGTAGGTGTTGTCAGTGGTGCAATTTTATCCTTGGTGCAAATTTTATTTTCCTTTGTTTAAAACTCATTATCATACATTATCATACATTAACATACCCCAAAACAAAGGAGAATAAACTTTGCACCAACTGGACAAAATTGCACCTTAACATAGGCAATAATCATCAGATTGGGCAGCCTGTTTTTGAAAACGATTATACAGCTAGTACTAAAATGATTCGCAAAGCTCTATACTACAACCTGGACTCTTTTCTTATAACTTATGACAGCGCTCGGTTTATGAAAGAGAAAGAAAAATCCCAACACCATGAGTACTTGCATATCGGTTTTTGAGGCCCAAACTAATTAAGACGGCGCTTTTCTTGGATTCTGCGATCATGGGCGAAGAGTATTTAGGGATTGTGCAATAATTAGCATGTGGGTTGGGTTGTAAAACAAGAGAAGTTGCCATCGAAATGCTACATGAAAATGAACTAAACATAAAAATGCTCCCAAATTATTTTAGAAAAAGTCACAAAGTTTACTGAAAAGCCTTAATCAATGTCTTGGCAAATTTCAGCATCATTCATGAATGCTACGAAATTTTATAGAAATTAGAATCTTTAGAATGCCAACTGAAGTCGACATTGTTATTACTTAGATACATTTAGTTTCTTAAAATAGTAAATAATGATATTATGTTACCAAAAATAGCTTTTTTGGAAGTTTGTAGAACATTGTTACATAAGCATATAAATAAGAAGGCTAGCAGCTCAGTTAGTCCCAGTTGCAGTTTGACTCAACCAATTTATAGAAGCAGCAAGTGCCGGATTTACTGTAAAGAGGCTGTGTGCCGAGCTAAGCTTAGCTTAAGCTTGTGTTGTGACATGTGTTCCTGTATCAAGAATAAATTTACTTGTTGTTTTTACCAACGATCCTGAGTTCAGCCTTTAAACTACTTAAATCATTGTATGTAATAGTTTTTATATCGCTCCCGTAGGTATTCAAATTCGTTTACAAGGATCCACCTTACCTAATGATGGCCGAGTAGAAGTTTTGTATGCGGGAGTCTGGGGAGCAATCAGCAGCAGCAGCTGGGATATGAACGACGCTATGGTAGTTTGTAGGCAGCTTGGTTACTCAGCTGGAGCAGAAGCAGCTTTGAAGAACGGTGTTTATGGTTTGGTCAGCGGTCCAGTGTGGGTCACTAATCTTCAGTGCACTGGGAGCGAGTCAAATGTGATGGAATGTGTTCATGATGGGCTTGGAAACAAAACTGAACTGCAATATAGAACTTCATTCGCCAGTATCATTTGCAAGGACCCATCATTTTCAAATGGTAATTAAAAATAGTCATTTACCTATTAATAACATAGATGGGTCTCTAGGAAATCTGAATACTTTATAATGCTGCAGTCCCAAAGACGAATAAATTATATAGTTAGGTCATTATAAATTTGTGTGCTTCGTCAAATGGCCTTTAAATCGGACACAAAGCTGTAGCTAACTTTGATTGATACAAACCTTCCTGTTTTTCACATGAAAGTATGTTCTTATTATGCCATCTCATGCTACCAAACTTTTTTAAACTCCAGCCTCACTCCCACTCAAAGGCCAGATGCAAATATGACCTATTTTCACATCTCAACGTTTATCTATCAAGTTTTAACCCTATTTAGCCTAGACATTTTTTTTTCAGTTTCTGAGCCTAAGGGGCCACATATTGTGCTCCCACCCTTCCTTCGCAACTTCAAGAATATTAAAATACTCTTGAAGTTGCTTTAAAATCTATGACAATGAAACTTGAAGGATGTATAGTAGGTCCAAAACTGTTTCCTTTGAGATCCCGAAAATGAGACGGTGATGTCAAATCTCGTGGGAATTACTCATTAGTTCTGCACAGCGGCCATATTGGATTTATCGATTTCTTCAAAACCTTAAGACCGCTAAAGATACGCAAAAATGCTATAAAAAGGGACATCGATTAATTGAAAGCGTGTCATTAAAGGTATAAAAATTAACACATACAGGAGCCCATGACACATGGAAACATCGACTTACAAGAACAATGAGATATATCAATTTGTTGCCAGATTAAAAAAAAACAGTCACGAAGTTATGAATGCTTAAGGAGGCTCGTACCCATTTCTCAAGTCCACACCCTTTCAATTTTAATGGGCCATATCTTTTGTTGTGGTCCATTAAATTAGATGCAAATTTTTTGTAAAGTTTTGCACGTGCATATGAAACTTGAAAACAATACCCGTGAATAATGAGGACGCTCACTTGTAAACACAAAATCTGCGGGAAAAAATTGGTTCATTGGAGGCCCTATTTTATTGCCTTGCATGTCTTCAATGTCCTTGAAACTTGCAGGCCATATAAATTGATGACCAATCTCGAGATTGTCAAATTTTTAAAAAAATTTATCTCGCGGTTTCCAAATTATCATCACATTTGTAGGCGTAGACCAAATTACATACAAAAATGGCAACAAGAGCAGCTGAACGCACGCTAATCAAATCCTTCTTTCTCGCAATCGGCCAAAGCAACCCCCTCACTTTTTCACACACCATTTCAAATGGAATTAAACTACTATGAGATGAAACTGCATCCCCATCGCACATCATTTTCTTTAGATATTAGCCAATTATGTCGATAGTATGTTTTTCACTGTATTTATAATCCCCAAAACTTCATCCCTAAAAATTCCGAAAACGCTCTCATACATTTCTTTCAAACTTTGTCCAGTTGAAGCCCATGGTCTAATCAATTAGTCCACTAGCGGGTTTTACAAAAATTTCTCTTGATCTAGAGAAACTCCGCGACTTGTGAATTTCAGAGGATCACCATTCCGTTGCCATGGAAGCACCGATGTAAACAAATCCTATACTCCCATAAAGTTCAATGTATTGTGTGTTTGCATGCAAAGTGGCTTGTCTTTTTATGCACTACAACAAAAGATATAGCCCAATTAAAATTGAAAGGGTGTGGACTTGAGAAATGGGTACGAGCCTCCTTAAAATCAACACGGACACTTTGTGCCCCCAGTACCCCCCCCCCCCCACCCCCAACCCTCCGCCCGCAAACCCCCGGCCCCATCCCCCATCCCCCGCCCCATTCCTCCGCCCCCAAGCTGAATTAGGTTAATTCGTTTGTCATAACACGATTTTAATGAAACTATTTAGCTAGCGTTGGCTTTATTACTGTCATTAATGGCTAATTATTTGTGACCATACATACATTGTTCTACTTTTGTTATATAATCAATTTTAGGAATGACGGTAAGGCTACGTGGATCAGACTCTCCAAATATGGGACGAGTCGAGGTTCATTACGCTGGAATATGGGGCTCGATTTATGCTGCCGGCTGGGACATAAGAGACGCTACAGTAACCTGTAGACAGCTGGGATATTCCACAGCTTCACTGTCAGGATACAGAGTTTTCCGCTCTGCTGATGTTCCACATTGGTTCACTAACTTCCGGTGTAACGGAAATGAAACATCCTTGGATCAATGTGCTCGGGATTTCAATACTTATTACTCTTATGAATATTGTGCAAATGTTGTATGTACAGACAAAACGCCGACTAATGCAGGTGAACGAGACATTTTTCAAATTATTTAATTCGTTTGGACCAAGCAAAGTAAAATTAAATAATGATCCGGCCAAAAAATTTACCACGTTTCAATACCGTCGTGACATCATTACCAAGTTTCAAAAATAAGGGGAAGACTAAACATAATATAAAATTTTAGTTAAGCATAGTCACATTTGTCCCATATAAATAATTAATGTTCTTACGCGGTGTATTTAGTTTTTCACCAATAGGCCATTTGCACGATGATGTCATTTAATTCATTCGTTTTTCCTTTCTTATTTAAATTTTGTAATCCCAGTGCGGTTTAAATAACAATAGTGATAAATATTTAAATTACCTGCGCAGCGTTATACTGAATGATGAAATGAAAAAAGTGTGTAAAATTTGACGCTGTTTGTAGAATGATTTTTCCCGACGTTTCGGCAATGCTGCCTTCTTCAGGGTACAAAACTATTAAAAAAACCGTTGAAAAGTTCGTTAATTTAGCACACGTGTCCAATTACATGATCACGCACGTGGCAGCGCGCGCTGGCGCGCGAGTGGGCAAAAAAGTAAATTCACGTAAAACTAAAGTCTTGATTCAGACCACTCGGGGCCATGGTTCCTTGCCTAAAAATGAAACGCATTTCCTATTCCTTGCGATATTCTTGGTTGGCCAGGCCCGCTTTCAGTACAGCGACTTTCAAATCCTGCAGTGAGTGATTCGGTTGATTAAAATGCGCAGGTACAGGAAGGTCATTTCTGCCGTTGATTACATCCCTGCGGTGTTCTCTGAAACGGTCAGCCAACCTGCGTCCAGTCTCTCCAATATAAACAGTTAAGGGACATTTGTCGCATGTTAAACAGTAAACCACGTTGTCCGTGATGCAGGTAAAGTGCCCTGTGATATTGACATGCCCTTTGGGTGTTGTAATTGTAGTAGATGAATTAACATGGGGACATGTACGGCAAACGGTCCTGTTGCAAGGGAAAGTACCTGTTGGTTGGTGAGGAAGGTCCCGCGGTAGGCTGCTTCTGACTAACAGGTCCTTCAGATTCTTGGCACGCCTGAAAGCCTTCAGTGGTGGTTTTCTGAAAATATCGGTGGTCGTGCTGTCATCGTGAAGGATCCCGAAGTTCCTTGAAATTATTTTACAGGTGTCCAGGTTCATGGGGTGGAAGGTGGTGACGAATGGTACCCTGTCATTAGCGGCGATGTTCCCAGTGCTATTCTCAAGAATTTCAGCTCTCGATCTGGTCGATGCTCGTTCTCTCCCTCTTCTTATCAGGTCATTCGGATAACCACGTGCTGTGAAAAAGGTCTCCATTTTTGTTGCTTCGATGTCAAAGTCATCGTTTTCACTGCAGATCTTGCGCAGTCTAAGAAACTGACTATAAGGTATGGATGACTTGCAACTGGATGGATGGGATGAGCTGAAGTTGAGGTAGGAGTGACTATCTGTGTCTTTGTAATAGACAGAAGTGGATATGCGATTATCCCGAGGCTTCATGTAGATATCAAGGAAAGGAAGCTTGTCAGTGGATACAGTCCATGTATACTCAAGGTTAGGGTGGAACGAGGAGGCAAATCCAAGGAACTGACGGAGGTCTTCTTCACTGCATGAAGCAGCGCCGGCCACATCATCCATGTATCGCTTGTATAGGTCTGGCTTTATACCGGTATAACTCGATAGCATGCGTTCCTCAACGTAGCCAACAAAGAGACATGCATAATTTGGTCCTAGTCGGCTACCCATGGCCACTCCACCTGTTTGCTTGTAAAATTCACCATTAAATTCAAAGGTGTTAAGTGTTAATACTAGTTCTGCCATACGTAAGAGCGTATCTGTGGGTGGTTCAAGTACCTCTCTCTTGTCAAGATAGTGTTGCAGTGCGCGGAGACCCTCATCATTGGGTATAACTGTATAAAGTGACTTAATGTCCATAGTGAACACTAAATGCTGTCCGTCACCGTCACTATAACGGAAGGAATCCAGGATGTTAAGCATGTGGGTGGTGTCTTTTACATAGCTGTCCAGGCTTCGCACAAAAGGCGCCGTTACATGATCAAGAAAGACGGCCAGAAGTTCAGTAGGGCAAGAACAGGCGGATACTATAGGTCTGCCAGGATTTCCAGGCTTGTGGATCTTTGGTAACAAGTAAAATTTTGAGGTGCGTGGATGTTCGACAATGAGATTGGTAGCTGATGGAGGGAGATGGTTGTTCTCTATGGCTGTGTTAATGAACGTCTTGACCTCTTGTTGAGAGCTTTGTGTGGCATCACTAGGAATCTTTTGGTAGAACCGTTGGTCTGCTAGTTGTCTATTGGCTTCAGCTATATACAGATCTGTTCTCCACACTACAAAGGCTCCTCCTTTATCTGCCTGTCTGATCACCACATCCCTTCTATTCTTCAAATTGCGTAATGCCCGTTGTTCATCATAGGATAAATTGTGTTGTGTTAATCTGCGCTTGAAATCAATTTGGTTCACTTCTCTGCGGCATTTATCGATGTAATGATCAACAGCAGTGAATTTTCCGGATGTTAGGGTCCACTTTCTGTGTTTGGGTTTTAAGCCGTCTAAAAACCTTCCTGTCAACGTGTTCTGCTGATGGTTAGCGTTATTGTCATCGGTATAAGACGAATTACTCTCATTGGTTTCATTGAGCTCACTGAACTCTCCACGACGCAACTGAAAACACACACGATGAGGCAAACGACAGTGAGCTCAATGAAACCAATGAGAGTAATTCGTCTTATACCGATGACAATAACGCTAACCATCAGCAGAACACGTTGACAGGAAGGTTTTTAGACGGCTTAAAACACAAACACAGCAAGTGGACCCTAACATCCGGAAAATTCACCGCTGTTGATCATTACATCGATAAATGCCGCAGAGAAGTGAACCAAATTGATTTCAAGCGCAGATTAACACAACACAATTTATCCTATGATGAACAACGGGTATTACGCAATTTGAAGAATAGAAGGGATGTGGTGATCAGACAGGCAGATAAAGGAGGAGCCTTTGTAGTGTGGAGAACAGATCTGTATATAGCTGAAGCCAATAGACAACTAGCAGACCAACGGTTCTACCAAAAGATTCCTAGTGATGCCACACAAAGCTCTCAACAAGAGGTCAAGACGTTCATTAACACAGCCATAGAGAACAACCATCTCCCTCCATCAGCTACCAATCTCATTGTCGAACATCCGCGCACCTCAAAATTTTACTTGTTACCAAAGATCCACAAGCCTGGAAATCCTGGCAGACCTATAGTATCCGCCTGTTCTTGCCCTACTGAACTTCTGTCCGTCTTTCTTGATCATGTAACGGCGCCTTTTGTGCGAAGCCTGGACAGCTATGTAAAAGACACCACCCACATGCTTAACATCCTGGATTCCTTCCGTTATAGTGACGGTGACGGACAGCATTTAGTGTTCACTATGGACATTAAGTCACTTTATACAGTTATACCCAATGATGAGGGTCTCCGCGCACTGCAACACTATCTTGACAAGAGAGAGGTACTTGAACCACCCACAGATACGCTCTTACGTATGGCAGAACTAGTATTAACACTTAACACCTTTGAATTTAATGGTGAATTTTACAAGCAAACAGGTGGAGTGGCCATGGGTAGCCGACTAGGACCAAATTATGCATGTCTCTTTGTTGGCTACGTTGAGGAACGCATGCTATCGAGTTATACCGGTATAAAGCCAGACCTATACAAGCGATACATGGATGATGTGGCCGGTGCTGCTTCATGCAGTGAATAAGACCTCCGTCAGTTCCTTGGATTTGCCTCCTCGTTCCACCCTAACCTTGAGTATACATGGACTGTATCCACTGACAAGCTTCCTTTCCTTGATATCTACTTCTCAAACTCATTAATAATTCACGAGTTATTCAGCCAATAAAAATGGCTAAATTCGTCACGTGCATGAGTTTTGATACCCAATGAAAACCCAGATGAAAACTACGTGTGCTTTGGATCACATATCCAAACAACACGTAGTTTTCATCTGATTCCTCATTGGATATCTTGATTCGCGCATCAAAACAAAAGAAATTAAACAAAACAACAGTTTATTTTTGCACCGTTTACAACAATGCTAATTTCACAATTTGCATTGATAGCGAAGCTGAATTAAAAAATAAACAACACCTTTCCTCGTAGTATCTTTCATCTCGGCGTCGAGACAGCGACGGAAAACGACAGATTTCGCAAACAGTATTATTTATAAAATAACGTTTCTACCATTTACCTTTTATCCTCGACTTGTAGTGGATTCAGCGCTTCGCTTCCCACAGTTTCAACAAGATACCTTCGAATTCCACCGATAATGCCACAAAGGATCTTCGCTGGATACATCTCCCCTTTATTATTTGCAACCTCTCGGACAAATTTGCCGAGCCGGTAGTTTAACGAGCAGGCATCCATTCTTTCTAATTCTGAACTCAATGGCTAGACTTTATGCAATTCTTAATAACATTTTAATGCTCCACCCGGATCAAGTGCACAGGAACTTTAACTTTGCGATTAATCTGCCACTCACGAAACATTTTGATCGCCCATCTAGTTTTGTAAGCTGTTGGCTTAGGAATACTCTCTTCTAACAACTTCAATTCCTCTTCTCCACTTTTGGCTTTTCGAAAACTGACGGCCTTCGATGTGCTCCTCGACAGACGCTGCCATCCTCAAACGCGCATGAAAGCGCACTAACACCCAAAATGTAATTAAAAACCAAACCTAAGATTATTCACATTGTCTCAGGAAACACAAAGCCATATCACACTACCCTGTGAAATTGCATTGTGGCATACTTTGAGAAGCTATATCAAAAACTCGTGCTTCGGGTTTCATCAGGGGTTCCAAACACCTCGAAACAATAAAAGCACTCGGCCGAAGCGGCCTCGTTCTTTCATCTGTTTCTCGGTGTTTGGAACCCCTGATGAAACCCTCGCACTCGTTGTTGATATATTACATGAAGCCTCGGGATAATCGCATATCCACTTCTGTCTATTACAAAGACACAGATAGTCACTCCTACCTCAACTTCAGCTCATCCCATCCATCCAGTTGCAAGTCATCCATACCTTATAGTCAGTTTCTTAGACTGCGCAAGATCTGCAGTGAAAACGATGACTTTGACATCGAAGCAACAAAAATGGAGACCTTTTTCACAGCACGTGGTTATCCGAATGACCTGATAAGAAGAGGGAGAGAACGAGCATCGACCAGATCGAGAGCTGAAATTCTTGAGAATAGCACTGGGAACATCGCCGCTAATGACAGGGTACCATTCGTCACCACCTTCCACCCCATGAACCTGGACACCTGTAAAATAATTTCAAGGAACTTCGGGATCCTTCACGATGACAGCACGACCACCGATATTTTCAGAAAACCACCACTGAAGGCTTTCAGGCGTGCCAAGAATCTGAAGGACCTGTTAGTCAGAAGCAGCCTACCGCGGGACCTTCCTCACCAACCAACAGGTACTTTCCCTTGCAACAGGACCGTTTGCCGTACATGTCCCCATGTTAATTCATCTACTACAATTACAACACCCAAAGGGCATGTCAATATCACAGGGCACTTTACCTGCATCACGGACAACGTGGTTTACTGTTTAACATGCGACAAATGTCCCTTAACTGTTTATATTGGAGAGACTGGACGCAGGTTGGCTGACCGTTTCAGAGAACACCGCAGGGATGTAATCAACGGCAGAAATGACCTTCCTGTACCTGCGCATTTTAATCAACCGAATCACTCACTGCAGGATTTGAAAGTCGCTGTACTGAAAGCGGGCCTGGCCAACCAAGAATATCGCAAGGAACAGGAAATGCGTTTCATTTTTAGGCAAGGAACCATGGCCCCGAGTGGTCTGAATCAAGACTTTAGTTTTACGTGAATTTACTTTTTTGCCCACTCGCGCGCCAGCGCGCGCTGCCACGTGCGTGATCATGTAATTGGACACGTGTGCTAAATAAACGAACTTTCAACGGTTTTTTAATAGTTTTGTACCCTGAAGAAGGCAGCATTGCCGCAACGTCGGGAAAAATCATTCTACAAACAGCGTCAAATTTTACACACTTTTTTCATTTCATCATTAAATAACAATAGCCCTAATTTTTACCACAAAACAAAAAACTGAAGGATTCTGGTAGTAGTAGTCAAATGACGTCATCGTGCAAATGGCCTATTGTTATTCTGAAATTCATTTCTTAATATTCCCTTTTTAAGATCCTTTGTTGTAACTATTATAAGATTTGTAAAGTAAGACGTTTGTAATGATACTGAATTCAGCCATTTATTAAGGATACCTTCTTCTTCAACAGAAAAATCAATAAATCACAAAAGCGCTTTATTCATTTATCTACGAGTCCATTGTTAAGTCTGTTGAGCGCTCAGCTAATCATTGAACTGCATATACATACCAGTTTGTAAAATTGAGTGTAACCATTATCCTTCAGAAAATACTCTTTTTTTATCGCAACTAGGATCCGAGTTGAGATTGAGAGGTTCTCCAGTTCCTCATGCTGGCAGAGTGGAGCTTCGCTACAAAGGCATCTGGGGAACGATCTATTTTCCTTCCTTTTTTTTTGATCATCTCTCTCTTGAAGCAACTCGAGTAATATGTAGACAGCTTGGATTTGCTGACGGTATCCTCTCTTTTGGCTGGTCAGTGTTTGGACCTGGCGAAGGACCCCATTGGTTTAGAAGTTATCAACTGCAATGTTTAGGAAACGAGACCGATGTAATGAATTGTTCTTACCGACGACCTCGATTTACGATAATATATCATCGGCATGATGCCAGTGTTGTCTGCAAACCAAACGTTTCCCAAACCAACGGTATGTAGTAAAAGCACACTGTAGTACACTGTTTTAGCAGCAAACGGCTTTAATCATGCGATTCTCGGACGCTGCAATTTTATTTTCTCTCCATATTCACTAAGCTTAATTCCGAACGGTAACCGAAAGTTTCTTAGTTCCAGACATCTCAATAATAGACCGAGTCTCAATTTAATACAAAATGTATAACTTGTTAAGCGCACCTTTCATGTATTCGAATGCTTTTAAATTATTAACGGCTAACACCTAGACTTTCTTAAAGTGCTCATTAAGTAGTATAAGCCCATACAGATCTCACGCGAATATTTTATCGTACTTGTGAAATGAAATAATGAGTAGAAATCTAATGAATACTTATTAGCTGAGGTGTTTGTATCAAAAGTTAATTCTACTGTTTAATAATTCATCAACTCAGTTGATTTGTATTGGGTTTACAAAGGTATACATGTGACTCAAATACTGCCTATTTATTGGTCTTAACTGTTATGAATTATTAATGAATTTGACAAGATTAAATTAGTTCTTGAAAGTTAATAATTAAAAACAAATTTCTCTCAACAAAATCTAAAGCCTGGTTTACACGTACGACGCAAATGCAAACGCAAGTGCAAATGCAAACGCAAGGAATGGAAAAATTTTCATTTCCTTGCATTAGCATTTGCACTTGCCTTTGCGTTTCACACGTGTGAACCGGGCTCAACGCAAATGCAAGCGCAAACGCAAGGTGAAAAGCACTTGTTCGCTTGCGTTTGCGCTTGCATTAGCATTTGCATTTGCGTCGCACCGGCCTGTGAACCAGGCCTAAACGCCAATCGACCAATAAAACACGAACAACGTACGAACTCAATCAAATCTTTTTTCATGTTTTTTTTTTTAAATATATTTTTATTAAATAGGAGATCTCCCTGTGTGTCATTCAAACGTTTCCAACCATTTTCTAAACATATATTTTCTAAATTTATTTATCCCTGAGTAAGGGGGAAAGGTAGTGCCCTCATTAAATGCCTGGTATAAAACATATACGTTCAGAGTTATGTGTCATTCAAGTACTTGATGTTACATATCAACACGCGGAAGAGTGTTTCATCAGGGTATCCAAACACCGAGAAGTGGGTTAAATAAACGAGGACACATGACGCTTTCGACATTACTGATCCTAGCAGTTCGCAGGCCGGTCGTATCAGTGCCACATATGAAACTAGAAAAAAACGAAGCTAGCCACGAGTCCCCCTGTAGTCAAGTTAGTGGTTAGAGGCACCGACAAGTGTTCTTGCCTTTACGCTCCGCGTTCAAATTCCCCATTTTCTACCTTTCTGCCCACAACGTACGCTTTTAATCAGCCAAAACACCATGCTTTCAATCTACCACTTTTTTTAACACGTTGAAATACATGAATTACGTTTAACGTTTTAGATATTCAAGTTCGTATAACAGGATCCAGCCTCCCTTTTGCGGGTACAATCGAGGTGTTGTACTACGGAGTCTGGGGCGGGATACTTGGTTACACAGCAGACATTCGTGTGGGTCACGTGATCTGTCGTCAGCTGGGATATTCGGGTGCTGGACAGATTTTTAACAAAGCAGTGTTTGGGCGAGTAAGAGGCCCATTGTGGATATCCGACATACAGTGCAATGGAAACGAAACGGATATCGTGCATTGTGCAGTGACAACAATGGACAAAGTGTCATGGCATAACCATCGCTACTGGCCACCCGAGTATGCAGCTGCCGTACTGTGTAATGGAACGAACTATAGCTCATCTAAAGGTGGATAGATAATTGTATACTGATTTATTCCCGTATTTTACTGGTTATATAGATATGGATTTCCTCAATGTTTTTTCCGCACAAAGAAAATCGGTCCTAGTCATTTTTGCAAAATGTTTTTTTTCTTTTTGATACAATGGGCCGATATGCACAAGTGTCCATCCTTTCAAGAAGTCATTCGATGAAACGTAGTATAAAAGAAACAGATTTTAATGGACTTAACTATTCAAAACACTATGTAGGCGCGATACTTTCCTTTTAACCCGATTCAATTGTAAAACTAAAGTTTCTGAAGGATGATTTCATCAGCGGACGAAACTGGCTATCGGTTATCCCGGGACAAAACTACTGAACATTTGAATCCCAATAACTCGACTCCTTGATAACTTGAACCCCTCGCTAACTCGGACTAAACTTTTTTTCCCTTGGCTTGCAAATTTACCTTCGATAACTCGAACCTTCGATATCTAGAACTTAACTTCCCTCTACCTGGAGGTTCGAGTTATCGGGATTCTACTGTATCTAAATCAAAAGAATAAATTATTCCTACGGTGAAACAATTCAGGTTGTCATGCTAACGTAGTCTTAGTAAAACAGTTTAACAAAACACGTTTTCTTTCATTTGTAGCCTTCAATGTGAGGTTGGTTGGCGCACCGATCGCCAATGCTGGACGGGTAGAGGTATTTTATGCAGGAGTCTGGGGCACAATTCGCGGCTGGAATTGGGATATAAATGATGCTCACGTGGTATGCAGTCAGCTGGGATATCCCAGAGCCATATCCTACGGATACAGTAATCAGTTCGGGATTGGTAATGGGCCTGCGTGGCTTACGAACGTGAGATGTCTGGGAAATGAATCTAGTTTTAAAGAATGCCCAAAACGTTTCTCAGGCTATCCGAATACCTACATCTTTTCTGTGGCAACAGCACTATGTAAATTGCCAAGTCAAGCAGGTAATTTCATTATTGTTTCTTGTTTTTAATTTCTTAAAATTTAACTAATCCCGGTTGTAACAAAGGATAATATTCTTCAGTGAATAATTACACACGATAACGTTTTTTATTAATACATTATTTACAGTACATTACTTACGCTAGTACAACATCAACAGGACTTTATATACTTATTTCACAGTTAAGTAAAATAACAAAGTATTGAATTAAACATACTTAGTACGAAATTTATAGCACTGCATAATTAGCATACATGTAGACGCGAAGGGAAATAAAAGAGAACAATTTACGTGAAGGAAAAAAAAGTACATCGATTAACTAATTAAGCTAATGTCTGCAATGGTTACGCTGCTACTTGAACGATCATCACTTACCCGTTTTTGAACAGCCGAAGTCTTAGTTTGAAGTTGACTTCTATACGTGACTACCCACTCATGAACCAAGTGAGGAAACAAGTTATTCCACAACACCGTGGAACAGTGTTCTCTAACCTTTTTCAAACTTCCATGGGTTCATAATCGTTCCTGTTAGTTAGTATGAGAGAGTAAGAAGACAAGACCTTAGCAGACCATGGTTGGTGGTGCGGCCGGGATTGGAACCCGCAACAATCTCCCGGCGGCCAACGAAGGGGGTTTGGATCACGAATAGTTTGATGTGCTGCACATTCCGATATTTATATAGAATATGAGATATATAAGTATTATATCTAAATAAAATACCAAGAAAATATAATTTCACTTTCATATTTATGGAAAAAATATAAGTTACACCATTTTGAAATTTGCAGCAATTGTGCAGTGCATGTTCAAGATACTGATTAGAAATGTCGCGTAATCAAAAGTAAGATTGAAATATTAGGGAGCTTAAGGTGGCTCCATATAGTTTCTTGGCGCGCGAGGCACGGGCACGAAAATGGAGCGAGCGCGCGTTTGTTTATTTTGATGTCGTCTCGAATATATATAAAGAGGTTTTTACGGTAACTAAAACGTTTATCGCGCATTTCACACGGTGAAATTTTATAAAAATTGACAAATTGGTAGGATTTTCTTTGTTCTCGATCACAAAAAAAGACAACAATTTTTGTGCATACACAAACCCAATAAACGTAAAAAAACGAAAAGTGAGTAAATTGCCGAAAATTATGTACCGATTTTTTTATGGCTTTGTTAGATTAAACTTACTGAATGTTTCTTCTGTTTCACCAAAAATCTTGAATATTTACCGTGTAAAAACCAAGAAAAATAAATTCGTTGAGAGGTTTGCTAGCCTTGAACAACAAGCCCAACAACTCAATCATTGGTTGCCATGCTAACGAGACAAGACTGCCAAATTAGACTTATCCGTAAACCAGAAAGCCTAAGCTACGTGTATGTGTATATTATGCCTAGTATCCGGAAACAAAACTCTCGAAAGACAGCAATAAGATCGAGTATATTTTATTTGAAAGACTGGCCAATAACTATATGGCGCCACATTAAGCAGCTGCGACATTGACGGCAGAGAGAACCGCATAAAATAATAAGTTTAATACGCGAAAACAATGCCTCTACACATGTGTTTTACATTTTGTCAAATTTTTTTGCCGGTTCCTGCAAAACAACCTCTTCAAAGGAACAAATTATAGGTTTTGTAGTGACGTAAACACGACGGTTAATTTTCCTTTCTCTATTTGAACCGTCCCTACGATTTGAAGAAGGAAGTTTTAATGTGTTATGCACTTTGCAAGGGATGAAAGACGAATAGAGAAAACGTATCACCTAATTGCAGATAGGTTGTCATAGAAAATACAAAATACTAAACAGGAATTATCTGCCAACACAGAAGATGCAAGGATGAAATTTTAAAGAAATAAAAAAAAAGTGTTCATTCCAGAGAAAAGACTTAATTCATGAATCTGATAAGGTCATGTTATGCGAACGAATACCTCCGCGAATATCATTAAGGTAATTAATTCCTGTTTGGTATTTTGTATTTTCTATGAAAACATTTCTACAATTAGTTATATATTTAAGTTAATTTATTTATTTCGGTTATTTTCTTCTTTTTCTTCTTTATTCGCTTATGTTTTGCATTGCTACCCAGCTCCATCTCAAGATTGCTCTAATATAAAGTGTTTAAGCAACGGAACATGCATAAACACCGCGTTCGGGCCTATTTGCAATTGTACAGATGGATTTACAGGTCCCCACTGTGAAATACGTGAGTACAACTAGTAATAATGGAAGTTAAAGGCATTTGTCAAAAAGAAGCCCTCGTTAAATATGCAAATTCAGCGGCTTAGTACAGTCGAACCTCCACTAACGGACACCTCCCGAACGCGGACACCTCCCTTAAGCGGACACCAAACCGCGGTGCCGGTGATTTTTCTTCTCTAACACTACATTTTTAACCTCCCGTAAGCGGATACCTCCCATAAGTGGACACGGACACCTGTTGGGGGTCCACAGAGTCTAAAATAACCTCCCGTAAGCGGACAGTAAACGATATCAAGAACACTTCTGTGCTTGACCTAAACAAAAGCGAAGTGAGTCTGAACAGTACAGTTACATGAAGGTAACTACTAAACTAGTCATTTCGATTCCAAGATGTCGGACTCCACTTTAAATCAGGGAACCGCGAAAGCAGACACTCTTCGATAGTTTCTTTTTACCTAAGGAAACTCTGCGTTTTAGAAAATAACTACATGCAATGTACATAAACTATGTACTTCTTCTGTTCTGTTCACCTCCTTAACACGACGGATTGAGTATGTTACTGTTTTTTAATGGCTTACATCAGTTCGTGTGACCACAATACGAGAGAGCTTCACAGATTTGTGCATTTATTTGAAGGCAAGACTTTCAATCTTGAACCGAAGTTTTTATGCACGCAATTTATGTGTAATATAAAAAGCAACATCCAATAACCTTGTGATGGATAAAACAATTACAAGTGGTCTTAAAAGCTTTAAAAGACATGTACTGGTGCGTTATACGCCCTCTAGTGTACTATTTTTTTTTCAACCTCCCGTAAGCGTACTCTTACTCTTGGTCCCGAGGGTGTCCGCTTACGGGAGGTTCGACTGTATTTGATATATACATACTTGAATTAAGTCAGGTGTTCTTGTTTTCTCTTTCCCCCGCGCTTTATCCTTCTACGTAATACCCTCTCCTCTTCCCGTAATTTCAGCCGGTGGTCTTGCATTTTGTAAGGTCAGGAATAGTCCCCAAATTTCTTTGTCTAGTTGCACATTCTGTAATGACATGTTATTGATCAGTCGCTAGCGTGGTGTTCATGCATATGTAGATGTATTAGTTCAAACAGAGGGATAAAGTTCCCATCAATATTTGATCACGTACCATTTACAAGCTATTAAAGAAAATATACGCGTCTTTTATAGCGTCATATCTCTTCACGAGAACATAACGGTTTGTTCTCTTGACCCTTATAATAATGTGAATTTTACCAAATTAATACACTACACGAGTATGTTTTGGCAACATGCTTGTCAAATATGGTTTTGATTCTAGATGTAAAAAAGGAAACGCAAATAGATCAAACGTGTCCAAAAAGTTCCAGTTGTTTACAGTCTTTACATCAGTAGTTAGGTTACGAAAATCTGATATTTGGAAAGTAGTCTTCATTGATTCTTATTCTTGTTGATGAAAGAAACATTCGAACAGTGCAAGTCTTCCCCTTGTGAAAATGGTGGTCATTGTTTTAGCGATGGATCCTCATTTCTCTGCAACTGCCCAAAAGGACTTACAGGACAGCACTGCAAAGAGAGAATCGTAGTAGGTAAGTTGCATTGCTACTGTGATCTTCGAGGAATAAAAAATGTCCAAGATTAAATTTCCATATATAAATTTAAAGCCAAAGAAAGGTTGCTGTGTTCATTGTACTTTATTGTGTGTGACATTTTCGACGCTCTGCAAAGGCTAATCGCCGAAACCAAAATGTATCGAAGTATTAAATTTTGAAAAGCGAGTGGTTTTAATGTAATATGACATTTTACGGATTCGCTAGGGAATATTTCAATTGCTTGCTATTGATTTGTTTATGTTACTTTCGTGGTTCAAGGTCTTTCAGGTTTGGGATCTGCTTTTTGTTAAATTATATGCACTGAGCTTGCTGACGTGTTTAGACCGTGTTAAGACTGATAAACAGCGCACTTTAGTCCTGAATGTTTCCAATTATAGTACTTAACAAAAGAAATATAGCCATGTTGTGAGCTTATGTAGACTACGAGCAGTCTCTCTTTCCCAGCAGAGACTGCTCGTAGTCTAGAGCTTATGTAGCATCTTATAACTTTCTAATAATTGGTTTCCTACTAAAAGCTAGGTAGTATAGCAGGGATGTTTAACTTCGTTTTGTGAGGAGGAATCTCATTAATAAGATTGGGGAATACATGAACGTCGATTCATGGTTTATTCATTTAATCGCCGCCACCACCACCACCGCCAACACCACCTCCACCACGGTTCTATTGTCTCCTCCACTACCACCGCCACCAAAATTCTATTGTTTTCACCTCCACCACCACCAACACCACCACAAAACTAAATGTTTTCTCGACCACTTCCACCGCCACCACCATAATTCTATTACTCTCACCACCACCATCTTAATTTTATCACTTCCTCCACCACCACTTCCAACACAATTCTATTGTTTCCTCCATCGTTACCGACACCAAAACTATTGTTTGTCTACCACCACAATTCCATTGTTTCCTCTATCGCCACCGTAATACGGTGGCCCACAAGGGTGAGCTGCAAACAAATAAAAGTTGCTGCAAACAAATAAAAGTTGCTACAAACAAATAAAAAGTTGCTGCAAACAAATAAAAGTTGCTACAAACAAATAAAAGGTTGCTGCAAACAAATAAAAGTTGCTGCAAACAAATAAAAGTTGCTTAGGTTAGGGTTAGGGTTAGGGTTAGCAACTTTTATTGTTGCTAACCCTAACCCTAACCCTAACCTAAGCAACTTTATTTGTTTGCAGCAACTTTTATTTGTTTGCAGCTGATCCTTGTGGGCCAACTCTGTTATTTTGTCCGCCGCCACCACCACAGTTGAATTTTTCCCTACACAACAACCAACCACAATTCTATCGCGTTCACAACACTATTATTTCCTCCACCACCACAATTTTATTGTTTCCACCACGACCAACATCAGTTCTGAGCCCTTCCTACCTTTTTTGAACCCTGCTGGAACCCTTTCTGGATCCTTTATTAAGCCTTTTAAAACGACCTAACATCGACCTGAATTGATGAAGAGAAGAAGGGAAAACAATATCATTATAGTGGTGGTGGTGGAGGAGGAGGACAAAACAGTAGAATAATTGTGGTGGTTGTGGCCAGGGAGGAAACAATAGAGTTCTGATAGTGGCGATTGTAAAAGAGTAAACAGTACGATTGTGGTGGTGCTGTTTGCAGTCAAGAAAGCAATAGAATTGTGGTGCTGGTGGAGATTAAATGTCAGACCGATGAGAGGCCGATGAGAGGTCGATTAGTGGTCGATGTCAAGCCGATGTGGGGCCAACTTCAGGCGATGAGAGGTCGATGTGGGGCCGATGTGGGATCGATGCGGTGCCGATGAGAGTACGATGTGGTGTTAGTGAAGGAAATAATTTTTTTTGTAGTGGTGGTTGGTGGCGGTGGTAAAACAGAAAATAGTGGGCGCTTGTATAAGGTTTATGCCTTAGAGTTTGTGTAATGATAATAATGCTGAAAGAAACCAAAGAACTGAGTTTCGTAAGAATGAAAATCCAGCGATTTAGTAGCTACAGGACTCTTATGTTTATATGTATATAAATTATATAAATTTAATTTCCCACATGTTAATGTACTCACTTTCATCTCTACTATACGACATTTTATTTTTACTTTACTATACAAATATAGTCCCTGAGTTGTCTTTTCTTGATTATTTTTCTTTCTTTTTACAGCCAGCGACCCATGTCGAAGCCATCCATGCTCAAACAACAGCTCTTGTTATCACAACAAAACACATTACACCTGTATATCGAACACAGAAGGCAGCTCCAAAACTAATGGTAAGATTTTTGGTCATGGTGTAGGTTCCTTTATCAGGGTTTTGAAAAACCCAACAACAATTTTAAAAGGCTACAATGGTTTGATTTTTCTTAGATTTAAAGTAATTCTAAATACTTAATATAAGAAAATACGAAAAGTAACAAACATACTGATAAGGAACTGTGATTATTGAAGGGGTATTAGATTTAGGGGGTAGGGTAATTTTGGGGTGGTATTATTTTTAAAATTGATTTAAGGGAGGGATTACAATTTTCTAGCTCCAATTTTCGTCAAGAATCTCGAATACTTCTCCAGAGTACAGAATTTTGGAAGACTTTGGTCATTGTTAATACTACAAATATGCTTTCAATTTCTTTGTTTATGACGTCAGATACAGGTAGCTAGCGCTCTAAAGACATATTATTGTAATAAAACACTTCATTCCTTCAGTTTTTTTGCTTTTGTTACGACGCATACTCTTCGGTCCATTTTATAACATAAAACGCATAAAGACGTTCGTTGTGCTTTCTTAAATGAAACAATGAGACTCGCAACTGTTTCCTCTGAGTGTTTTTGCTGGTTTACCTAAAAAGTGGTCTCGCCGGATTTGTCCCAGCCAAAAAATGCTAAATTAGTCCTGAGTCCCTGGGAATAAATTCTACCTTTTTTCAGGCAATTTTTGCATTATTAAGCCCATCCTGAAAGCAAATTGAACCCATGATTATATTTTAGCTCCTGTATTTAGAAATGTTTTGGCTCTATAGGTTCATTTCTCCCACTCACTGTTGTACAGTATAGGACAGTTTTCACAGTACAGCACCGATGTACATGTAATGCTCAATGTAGGTTACAATGCAGGTTAGCAATCGCAAAAAGGATGCATGTTTTTTGTTTACATTTTTCCTAGTGAAATCCACGCCAATAAAAGAAAAAGAAGCCACCAATACTTACTTGATCGTGGGGCTGTCAGTTTGTGCTATGCTTGTGGTGGTCCTTGCCGCTGTAAATGGTTACCTAATCCTCAAAACCCGCCAACTTACAAAAAGACAAGCAAACAATCCAAGAGCGGTATTCAGTAACAGGGCATACAGAGCAGATTCCGAAAACCAACTTGATGACGTGCCAGCAGACGACGTCGACCTAGGCACGATGGCAACTCACGGTGTAATGAGCCCTAAGGCAGCCATCTACGAGGATCTGTCACGTCCACTTCCACCAATTCCCCCACAACAAACAAGAAGGACAGAAGTGCCAAGGTCCACAGCAATGCAAACAAACGGGACTGGTATTTATGACAATGGGTCAGCAACAGAACAAGCTGAAAGACATTATATGGGATTGTCGGCGAAAACTGGAACCACTGCCAGACCACACGTCACTGAGCCCGGTAATAATTACATGTCTCTGTCACCAGAGACACCAGAAGCTATTGCGTATTCCGCGTTGAACTCTGCTCTCCCCAAAACGCCCGGAAGAAAGCAGCATGGAAACAACGGAAGGAAAAGACACGAGAGACATAAAATGTAAGAAAACAACCATGAGTAGCATATCTATAAAAAGGTACAGTACTGTGCAAAAATAATTCAACGAATTTCGATGTTTTGAAGCGGTACGAAGCTTCACGAACATTTCCAAGAAGAGTCGTCGAATCGACGAAAAATTCGTTTGCATTAATTAAGCACAGTACTCTATCCTTCGACTAAATGGGTGCTTACCATTTTTGTGGTAAAATGGTCGAACTGAGAAAGCATGATTTGAGAGGCAGTCTTTGTTAGATCCTTTTATTCATTTTACAGCCAGAAGTAGATGCTACTTAAAATTTTTCTATGAACTTTTCTTGGCAGGTGTGCCACAAAATGAAATTAAATTGAAGAAATTATATTTGGAATCATTTTCAGGTGCAAACTTCTTGCATCTCATTCGGTCCTCGAACTTCCGGGGCGGACTAGGTGAATTTTAGGAAATCTGTAGTGATTTTGTCAACCTAAAACAGTTAGTTTACGAAACCGCCAAATTCGCTGGTTATAAACAGTGACTCGTCTTTAAAATGAAATGAATTGTTATCACAATCTCTAACCAGCATATAACCAGCATAATAAAAGAGAGGACAGAAAGAATTGCACCACGTACTACAAAATCTCCGGGAATTTATACGCAAAAGTGGCTCGGAGTCATAGGATTTCCCGCATATCAGTGGAAAAGCATTCGGCAGCCATCAAAGTTTTGGTCTAAAACTGAAGACTGAAACCGTTGTGATAGTAAGCAAAAACGGCCATATCTCATTGTATAACGCGGAAGAATGTAAGTAGTAAAACACCCGAATTATAGTTTGTTGTACCAAGTGGGAATTTCTTCAGTAACAAAAATTAACATTTCCTGAATCAACACCGCCTACATGGAATCACTGGAGAAGTGGTATTATAGCAGCCAGACAGCGAAAGTAATTTCGGTGTCGAGAGAAACTCACTATCAGTCAACTTTTTCTAAGTTGCAGACTGCTTTCTAGCTCGTATGTATCTATATACTCTATATATAGTGTTTTGACAAAAAGGCGTTTTATGTCATTCGACTTGAAGGAATTATCAAATGATTGCAATTCAATTAATTTTAACATAAAAAAACTATACTTTTGTTTCTAATGCAAATCTCAAAACTTGCAAACATCGCAGTGATCTGCATGATCGTAGGAAACCGTGGATGTTTTTATTTTTGTTTGTTTGTTTGTTTGTTTTCTGTGGAGGGGGATCTGAAATTGGATTCTTCACGACCAAAAATAAAGAAACGAAAAATCCAAAAACAAATCATTTCAAATGAAAAATCGTTGGTACACGAATTGACTTATTTTGATTCGCATATGAAATCTTGCCTGCAAAATGAATAGGATCAGTTATAGACTACCTCTTAAATGCTATTTCCCCGTAGTTTCTTGGAGTGACTGCTGGAAATAAATTGCTGCAGGGGCTCTTTGATTACTTTACTTATTACATTTCATATGAATTAAATATTTTCTTTATAAGGAAAACGTCGAAATACCAACTTCATTGAAATGGTAAGCTCCCAATGTTATTCAGCTGTAAAGTCCTTTGAACGTTTTTGAAGTCACAGTCTAGCCTAGTTTTAGGTTTTTATCAGATCTTTAGCTTTACACATTGAGAGTATTTTAAGTAAAAAACGGTTTACTAATGCAATGCAAAAACAAGGAAAAACGAACGATACAAACAGACGTTTCGGAGTCTCGTGACACTATTGTCAAGGTATTCTGCGAGTATAAAAAGCAGTGTTTCCGTTAAATTAGTACAACAAAGAATGCAAAGTTACATATTAAATACTTTAGCACACATCGAATCTGACTGCACGTTTAGGCTAGGTTTCAGTTGTCTTAATTTGTATTTCTAGGTTTCAATTCTTAAGAATAGAAAACTGCCTCAGCAGATCTCCAGGAACCTTTCCGTGCATGTTATAATACTGTTTATAAATGGAGGATAACTTTTGTTTGTCTCTCTGCACGTTCGTTAAGTGTCCGCGCTTATAACCCACATAACCCGCATCGCGCAGTAACCTTAATTACGAGTTGTAACTCCGTGATAGAGGGAGAGCAATCCCTCAAATACAAGGGACCTATGCATTATGCATTATTCATTATCCCGGATGTCACAGGTGGCAAGCAGAAGTTGTAAGTTCCCTTGGCTGGTGCATTTTACTACAAAAGTGGAATGTCATTGGCGTTTTAACGTCTGCAGCTTGACTTGATGATATCTAAATGTTCCATAAATAGAAAATAACGAATTCTTCCTGCCCTCCGTTCCATCCCGGACGTCAAAGTATTTGTTCCTAAAGGAACATAACTACTCGGGGTCGGTTTCGTCTAAACTGGTTTCAGAATCGACTTTGGTTGCGTTATAATTAATTTTTTTAATCAAATTTTAAATTCTGTGCTTACGATGGAAACTTTGATTTTCTCTTCCGTAAAGGGACAAACCAAATCTGCCGGATTTATATCTCTTGGCCTATTGGCAAACAAAAAATATGGTCTCACGAATCGATCCTTTTCAGATTTTTGTTCCACGTAACATAAAAATCCTGACAATCTGGACGAACTAAATCTGAAAGTGGATATGCTGTTAAAAACGAACGCAAACTTCGTCATGTTTGTTATTTTTGCATGGTGTCTGGACTTCGTCTAGTCCCAATATAATTTAAAATCAAACTTAAATTGCCTTGAAGTAGAGACAGCTGCAAACTATTGACCAAATACCTTACGAATAAAATTCTTCGTACTTCTAACATTAAATGAAATTTAGGCAAAAGAAAGCGGATGTTATTCTAGAGTAGTATAACTTGGTAATTTGTTTATTTCGTTTATTTGCGGCGATTTTTGTATGATATAACTTTTTTGCATTTTTTTTAAGATATATAACTATTATCCATTCTGCTCATTATCTCTGTTCTCACTGGCTTAAAACACACAGCTGTAATTCACGCTGGCATGAAAAAGTGACGTGTACATACATACATATATACTTTATTTGTCCCAAAAGGGCTTTCAAAATAAGGAGTAAATTAAGTAGCTAATTAACAAGTAAATAGGCAACTAATTGATAAGTAATTAATCAACAATATATAACGTGTAACTACAGAGTGGGATGTATGCGTACAAATGTGACATCATATCTGCTGACAATAAGTATAGGTAATCATACGGTTTCGAGTTCAATTTGGGATTAATTTGCACGAGTGAGTTTTTCAAAAAGCTCAAAATTGCACGAGCCGCTTCGGCGAGTGCAATTTGAGCTTTTTGAAAAACTCACAAGTACAAATTAATCCCAAATTGAACGAGAAAATCGTATGATTACTTATTAATAATTATACATGAAAAAATTTTCATCCATTTTTGTTTGGAAATTTTTTTTTTTTTGAAAAAAAAAAAATTTTGGAATTTTTTTTTCTTTTTTTTTTTGGCCAAAAAAAAAAAAGAAAAAAAATTTTTTCGATTTGTTATTTGCACTGGTGTTACACTTTTTGCACCGGTGTTACACGTTTTGCACTGGTGTTATACTTGAACTGCACTGCTCTTAGCCAATCAGAATCGAGTAATTTTTTCATGTATATTATTATATAATAAATAATTAAAATTTATATAGCGCAAATTTCATGAACATTATCAAATGCGCTCAGATTTATGCATGTAGAAGTAGTGTCATGCAGGGGTGTCACGTACCGACAGCTTAATTAGCGGCAAGAAGCTGGAAGAAATTACAAGATTCCTCAATCCGCAATAAAACAAGCTATAAAGCTATTTTCCATATACAGTGGAACCTCGATTTAACGAACCTCCATATAACAAGTCCTCGGTATAACGAACGATATTATTCAGCCCGGCAAAATTACAAGTTAAATGTATGGAACAGAATCTCGATGTAACGAACCTCGATATAACGAAATCCTCGTTATAACGAACACAATCCGGCAGCCCCAACGTAAAATCTACCCCGATTTAACGAATAAATGTAAACGCGACGCAAGCCAAAAACAAGAGGCAAAGCACGTTGGAAGATTTCTTTGATTAAGCATCTACAGAACTGTAGCAATGTTCAGTTTTCTAGCATCTAGTCTGTAGTAGTCTGTTGTTTAAGTTTTGTTATGCAGACTGTAACTCGCGTTCTGAGAAACCCTTGATTATCATTGATAGATGTGTACAGTGTGTGCTATAGGGTAAAGGTATAACCTGTACAGTTTTCCAGTGCCGTACAATAGTTGTGTAGTCACGTGTACAGTGTAATGTAGCTTCATACAGGTACATGTATTAAAGCGCAAATTTGTTTTTTATTCAGATCCGTAAATGCTGGGTAGTGCGACTTAAAACAATTAGTAGCTATACCTCACGGCATACGACCATTTTGGTTGTTTTTCCGAGGTTTTTTTTGATTTAACGAACCCTCAATATAACGAACCAATTTCTCCAGTTAAATAGAGGTTCCACTGTATTACACTTGTGTATATTATCCATATATTATCACTTGTAACATGTCTGGCAAAAAAAGGTGAATAAAAGAAAAGTTCATCATTACTCAAAGAATATTACAAACACAAACAAACACAAAAATCCTTAAAACACCTTAAAATCCATTCCGGTAGCCCTCGCAGCGCAGGAAAGGCAGTTACGGGGAAAGTCAAAGCAGCAAAAGCGAAGCGTTGACGGGGTAGCTTCTAGGACCTCTTTATATAAGCCCGGTTACCGGGACGAATTCTTTCGTGTAATGACATGGGAAATTTCAGCCCGGTTACCGGGATGAATTTCTGTACGTGATGGCGTACACGAAAATATTGACTGATGATTTTCTTTGCTATAATTCTGACAATTCTTTTATCTTTACACATTCAGCATCGATAAATCATTGTTGATCAAAAAAGTATGTTAAAAAGTGAGTCGGAATGATGCTAATCTTGCAAAGTAGCATTAACCGAAGATTTTAGTGCTTTTCTTTCCGTTAACTTTGCTAAAATTCGAACATTTTGAGATACTAACGCTACCTTTCACATAATATTTTTAAAAACCAAATTTGTCAGCGAGAGCAATTTGTTAAATAGTGAAATATATGAAATTGCGCGATGCGTGGAAAACAGCCTGAACGCCGGACCCTATATATGTTTTTTTCCTTCCAAAAGGGTGGCCTTAACCATTTCCGCAAGATAGGAAAGTTATCTAAGAAAACTCAAGACTGATCAAGGTGAATTATTGCACAATATTTGCCACTCTTTAGATGCTGTGTTACCATGGCTACGTTTCTACGAAAACATATCTAAATATGTTGACATCCTTACAGGTAAATATCGTGAACCAACATTGCAAAACGAGAAAATTAGGTTTATTTTGTAACTCATGATAGTTAGTGTTAGTGACTAGGTGATTTTATTACAACTCTAGGGAGCCACCTCACGTGACATCTTATGCTGCTATCTTGTGTTCACCATTTTGGATTTATGATTACCTCTATGGATCCAAAATTATTGATCAAAATCAGTACAGCGATGCTAAGATAGTTTAAACTTACAATGATACCAAACTAGTACTTAAAAGCAGAAAATTCAAAGAAAAACTCACTCAACATTTTGGCTAAATCTGGTCAAAATCTGGCTTAGCTTTAATGGAACAATACTTGACGTATCAAAATCATTTTCACATCACAATGTCTACGAAGGATATATACTTGTAAACAGCTTTTGATAACGGTAGCCTCCCAAAGAGAAAATGCCTTAACAAATTAAGGATACAAATATTTGCTATATTGTTCAAAACAACTTTTCCGCTTTCTCCAGACGTTGATAACAATTAAATAGCTGCTTACAGACTTCATGGTCTGTTCACATGATTGTGCCAAACTTTCTGTTTGCCTTTTTCCCCAGCTCTTCGATCTCCTTAAGACCTTCTAGGGCTTCTTGAATTTTTCTCCGTAGGATGAGTTTTGAATGCTTTGCTTTTATGTCATTCTTGCTCATTTCAAAGCATTCTTTATTCCAATCACTGAAGATATCTTCAAGTCGCCTAAAATTCACCTTAAAGTTGTCAAAAATGTCATCTCTTATTCGTCTAAACCTCGCACTAGCGTATTCCAGATCGCGATACACTTCTGTGATGTTACGCTCCACTGATGAAGAGGTTTGATGGTTATCTGTTGATGCCATAAAGTTGCTTTCCATTCCATACCTTGTATTGACACAGGACCTCATCTAAGAATATTACACAGAAAAGAAAATTATCTACTTAAAACGAAAAGGCCAGCACCCAAAACAGAAAAGAAAGTGAAGGCAAAATAGCACTGGTAACAAGCTCAAGATCAAGGGAAAAAACATTTGTTGGACTATGAAACGATAGTAAGTCAGAGGGATGTATGTTTACATATAATGATAAGCGGAAGCTACAAGCAGTCCTAAGCAGAACAACTTAGCGACTGAATGCAATGATACATATACACTAAAAAAACGAGTGTCGGTAATCAATGTGATCTGACGTCTGCTTAGTACAGCCAGTCTGTATATGATTTACCATTGTTAAAGACAGCCCACCCTACCAACCAAATGTGAATATCTGAAAGCGAAGTGGTCAATGAATGTTAGTTACTTACAGACAAGATGCCAGTGTCGAAATATATAAAAGTGTTGGTATTGGATGACCACGTGACTTTATAAGTGTAACACGTATTAGTACAATTATATACGTACATTAGCTGCTACTACGACGCCTTCGTGACCGATGCTGACAAATGGAAAGAGCATTAAGTCCTCCTGATCAAACTGAATATAAAACGCATCCTGCGTGATTGGTCTGCCATTAAGTGTAAATGTAATTGGAGCTTTTCCTTTTTCTGCCCTCTCAAACAATACTCTGCAGCCTATCAAATCGCCACGATCGGCCATGGCATCTGAAGGAAAAAGATAATATGAAAATGAATGTAATATTCTATGCAGTGACGACAATTTAAAGTAAAAAAAAAATCTGAAGAGGTGAACTGACGAGGGAAATTACCAAATCATGACCAAGTAAAACGTTTATAATTTCAGGATTTGTCAAAAAGTATTCCTTTATTACCCTTTCACTCCCAGAGTCAATTAAGGAGAAATGTAATGTAGATTTAACTTTTGAGTCTGTCGACGAACTGACCATTCAAATGAAACCTCTTCGGCACATAGCATGGTACCATTTGTTTTACAATATTTTGTAAAATGAAAGTTTTTATTGGGATTTTTCATGAATTTTGATATTTGGCTCTCTTGAGGGTAACTTTAACATCCGAGCAAAATGACTATGATTATGATTATTGAGGAAAAATTGTTAATTTGTGATCTAGTGGCTAGTATCTTGATCATAACATTCTGAGAGAATTCTTGGGGAAGTAATAAAGACGAGATAGCCTGTCTTACACAAGCTTCCCCATCTAGAAGTAGTACAAATGCTCCTTGAATATTCTTAGTATAGAGTATTTCCTTGACGTAAACATTTCATGACATATACACTGTATGAGGTATCAAAAAAAACATATTAAACCTTCAATTTCGATGATTGACTTTGCCGCAACAGCATCGAGGATGTCTCCTTTAATATGATATCCAACGCATTCATTTTTCCATCCTTGACCCCTAATAACATGACTTTGATAATTTTTCCTTGCCACTCCTACCTCCAGACTTCTGCGCTCCCCTGCTTCAAGAATAAGGACCTAACAGAAGACAGAAATATATTAGACACATCACGTACCAAAAAAGTAAAATGGAAATATGGTTTTTCAACACTTTAATTTTAACTGGTCATTTTCGTATTTGCTAAGAAAAGACAAAATATAATGAAATGCATATGTGCGACCGGAATTGAAACCGCAGAAGTCTTCCTAATTTAACATTGCAGTGGAACTTCTACTTTCGGGTTCTTTCATTTAGAGGATACTTCTCCTAGTCCCGGCCGCCATATAATAAACAATTGTTGGATAAGGTTTTTGTGATACTCGGAATAATCAAGGTCAAGCTATGTGTTATCAGCCGAAGCTGAAAACTGAGGCTGATAACACTTACCGAGACCTTCATTATTCCGGATATCACAAAAACCGAATCTAATAATTGTTTTATTATACACTGTTTTAAAGGAAATAACGACAAACGCGCTGCCGCACAGAAAATCATGGAAAATCATCTTGGAAATCATGAATTGCGCGCCCACTCTACAGATTATTTACTATAATCTGCTAGCAAAATCTGTAGGGTGAGCTGATTTCCAGAATTAACTGACAGTGTAGGCTTATAGCCAATGAGAAGACAGATAGTAACTACAATGTATAATAATCTTTGTAATTATCACCTCTGTTGAAGAGACACCACTATCAAGGGGACAGATCTCAGTGAAAGTAAATGAGAATAGTAGCTACTTAAGTACATTTGTATAAATAGTTCAAAATGAAACTCAGTAGCTGAGAATCTTAAAATGCATCACGAGATTAATAAGAATTGGGTTCGGTAACTTACCTCAAAATGAGGACACTCTGGAGAAAATGGAACAAGATATCTGGCTCCGTGATTCCTTTGTGACATTGTAGGTTGATCCTGGCATTTCTGACAAGACTCGATACCTTCGTACATGAGAAGACAGCCTTCAATCCTTATGCCTTCGCTTTTCCATACCTAGAAAATGAACGCAGACGGATTTAACGGAGAGACTCATGTAGTGTTTTCCCGGGGGGGGGGGGTACTCCCCATAATGGGCTATACGGGGATGCTCCGCCCGAAAGGGGTACCTTTTTGAGGCTGGAGGTATATTAAAGGGTCGGGATTTCACGAGTTGAAGTATGTGAAAGGGTAGGGATTTCACGAAGAATAGGAAATGGAAGCAAAAACACGAGTTGAAGCATAAAAAAGGTAGGGAAAACTGCCATTTAAGTATTATAAAAAGGGCCTTTCAAAATATATCAAACAGACACACGTAAAGGCTATCTGAAAGGGGTACCATTTTCAATGAAAGGTATATGAAAGGGGTACCTTTTCTGTCAAAAATGGTATATGAAAGGGTAAGGGTTTGGACCTCGGGGCGGAGCATCCTCGTACAAAACTTTGTTGAGTACCCCACCCCCGGGAGTGTTTTAAGCATCACCAATTCTGGCGTTAGAATATAGTAAATATGATTTAGCTTTTTATATTTAACAATGGCTGTTTTGAAGCCTTTAAATCCCAAGGCCTGGTTTTCACTAGCGACACAAGTTCAACCGCAAACCCAGTAGCACTCGAGTTTGCGTGGAAACGGGCCTGCCGCAAGCATAACCATAAACGCACGCATAAGGTAAAGTCGCGCAAAGCCATGAGCCACATGAGGACCACACGGCCGGAACTTAACCCTGTTTCCGTAGCAAATAGGAGTAGTGCTACCCCCCCCCCCCCCCCCTGTCTGGATGGGATGCTAGTCCATCGTAGAATTACGTGGTTAGTCGCCGGTGTGGAAAGAAACAACAGGAAACAACACGACGGCAGAGAACAGGCCTTGAACCACTGACTTTCAACCAGTCCAACGCGCTAACCACTACCTCACAACCCTTCCACAAAGAAAAAGGACAACTTCGTTTTCCTTCATACGAATGGCTATAACAGGCGGCTGAGGTACGATAGCAAACATGTGATGCTTGATGTGTCAAAGGATTCGCTTTCACTTGACGAAAAATAATCGTGCTTGCGCTTATGCTTGCGTTTATGTTAAGTCGCTGGTAAAACAGACCTTAGAGATAAAGGGAAACAAGTTTACCTTAGGTCCAACTGGAAAAGATCTCTGATTAGGGTCACATGTGGTGAAAGTCTTATAAGCAACTTGATTGGCCATGTTTCTGATTTTTGTAGTTTCATGAAGTACCCGGTCCATTTTCCCCTTAGCTGTTTTAAAATGAAGAAAATAAACATACAGTAGGCTTCTTTAAATTTGCCAGAAGTTCAGAAGTAACGGTGTGGTATCAGTAATTGCAGTCATGGGCCGGGACCTGGGGCCGGATTCACGAAGCCCTCTTAAGTTGAGACATATCCTAAGTATTGTTTCTTAACAACAGCCTATTGTTGGAATGACAATAGACTATTGTTAAGAAACAATACTTAGGATATGTCTTAACTTAAGAGGTTTTCGTGAATCCGGCCCCTGGGACATACTTAAAATGGCCGGTAGAGAAACAAACATAAGATCAAGTAGTTTAATGCCTAGGCTTAGAAAACACATTGCAAAACAGCAACAGCAGAAACCTCAAAGATGAAGCAGAGATCATGAAAATAGAGCTGACGTTAAACAGCGTGTGAAGTTATGAAAACAGGTCTGCGTCGATTTAATTACGCAATTTAGAATACAATGCGAGTGGTTGGACATGTACATTTGTTATCCTTTTCATATATTTACTGTATGTTGGTCAGCATGTATTCAGTGTAACGTTTACCTGTAAGAGGAAATGCATACCCATATGTTGCAAAATACGTAAGTTGAAGATTTTTAACAACCAAATCCAAAGACTCTTCCTGCATGTGTAAAAAAAAAACACTAAGGTAAGTACGCTAGCCAACGTGAGCAATTTGTTAGAAAGTACACCCAACCTTAAATGCCTAAAGCAATTGGAAGTTGTGTAGTCAGCTTCTAAACTAACAGCGTGTGTCAATCATGACAGCACCATCTACCATCTTGCACCTATCCCTTTCACCTTATTGGGTCTCGTTTAATGCGTTGTCCGAAAATTCTTGAAATTCTCCCCCCCCCCCCCAAAAAAAAAGGAAAGAAAATCGTTGACCTATTTTTACACTATGATCTACACTTTTTTTGAATTACACTCAAATTTACACGAAAAGAACGTAGAGATTAAGTAGTCGTGTTTAAATAAATGTTGTTGTTGTAGTCGTTATGACATAAACAACAACAATAAAAAAGTAAATTCATTGAAATTCTTACGTTTAGTTTTAGAATCTTCTGTTCCATTCGTGATCTTCGAGTTCGCGATTTGCCATCAGATGAACGCTTTATTCAAGTCAGAGCAAAAAAATATATATCATATTCATATACTTTCTCATGTGTAAAACGTATTAATCCTTGGGGAGAAAATAAGTAAATTATTACATAATTTTTAACATTTTGCTTATGGTAAACGATGTACTTGAGTACTTTTCTCTGGGTTATTTTTTTTTTAATTTTCTTGCAAATATTAACACCGTATAATAGTCAATAGTCTATTGATTTTAAACGGGATAATTTTCTACCGCTGTCATTTTCCTTGTTCCTTTAATCCATTCATTGTGACATTTTAGAAGTGAAAAGAAAACTATTTTTTTCTTTCTGAAATTAATCATCGCAAGCTCAACTTAAATTATATATTAATGTGTCAAGAGGAATCAGCATTTCTGCTAATTGTGGACACTTAATTTACTTAGTCTTCTTTGCATGGATCGTCATTGAATTTCAAAGCACCTTTGTATGTAAAGAATAAGTCTAATTGTTTAAAAAATGAAATAAACTTACGATTTTAGTCATGGTATTTCACTATCATGATCAGTAAACTACTTTAGGTAAGAAGTTAAAAAAGAACTTACTTTGCGACCGATGCACAATGCGCGCCAGAACCAACGCAAACCCAAAACCAGACTTGAGATGAGATTAAATGGAATTGGAATAGGATGATAGGAACTGTAAGTCTGAATTCTTATGGCTTTTTTGAATGACCGGTCATTCAAAAAAGCCATAAGAATTCCACTCCTTCAAAGAATTTTCCTACAAAATATACGAAAAGGAAAATTTATACATGTACAGTGAACTCAGTCTAAGTCAGTCACTTTCAGAACCTGCTTTAGCTGTCCGCCTTATAGAGAGTTCAATTATTTAATAAGCCGTATTTCACTTGTTCGTCTGTAACTGATGTCCGTCTTAGAGAGGTGTCCACCTTATAGAGAGTTCAGTTACAGACCAACAAGTGAAATTCGGCTTATTAAATAATTGCTGTCCGTCTTAGAGAGGTGTCCGCCTTATAGAGAGTTTAGTTACTGACCAACAACTGAAATTCGGCCAGCAGCAGCCAATAATTGACTTCCGTCTTAGAGAGAGTTTACTGTAACCATCGAACATAAACTGAAAAAACCTTCAGGCAAACACCTTTTGTAAAAATATTAAATTTTGCACCTTTCTCTGACTACCTTCGCTAGCTATTTTTGTATAAAAAGCTTTGTCAAACAAAGTAAAGTGTTGGTATTAAGGTATCACTGATTGCTTTCATTCATTCATTCTATTACTTACTTGAACTCGCTGATAAGTGGTGGACAATAGCGCTATCATCATGTTAATAAGCAGCACGACTCCCATGATCAGGTAGGCGCCATACAAAAAACGAACCACAGTCGCAGATACAATGTCAGTGGAATTCAACGGGTCAAGCTCCACAACTCCAAGCAAAGACCAACAAAGATGTTTTGCTATTGTCCACCAACTAATAGAATAAAAAAGAAGTGAATTTACCGGGGAAATGTCACCATTTTTAGTGTCATTTTTAAAAGCTAAAATAACGTATTTATATGGATGGACACCAAAAAATAATGCGTCAGTTTTATTAACAATTACTATACTAAAATGCTGAAGCTACAAATAATAAGTGTCTTTGCTTGCGGATCGTCTGGATGGAAATGGGTTGCAACTTGAAAAAATTATCCAATTTTTTCAAGTTCTTCGCTTCTGTCTTGGAAAAATCGCTTAAATCTGACTCATGGCTTGTTCTCTCCTTGAGGAATCACTTGGTATTTTCCGCTTGGTGTTCTAAGAGCATTTTGTGTAAAACCAAAGTTACTTAGTCGATATCTAGTAGAGTTTTGACCAAAATGAGCAAAATCTCAGTAACACTGCACTTTTAATGTGTTGCATAATTGGTTCATCGCTAGCATTCAGAAAATCAAGGCTTAGTAGATTAATGTTCATTAAATGTTCCCTGTGAACGAACCTTTTCGGCCACATTTATACCTTTATAGTGGTAGTAAAATCTAAAGCTCCTCTGAGCCAATTGGTAAACACGAAACGTTCCAACCTTCCCCTCTCTTAGACGCTTAGCTTCACCAACCCCCGCCCCCAATCCCTGCGTCCCACCCTCCTCTCCCTCAAACGACGTCCCCATGGGTAAGACAGGTGACCATTAGTTACATTTCGCGGGCTCGATGTCAACAGCCGATTGAGCGTTCGACCGATCGAGTGAAAGTTTGTCCCATTGCTGCAACTCCGTGAATGCTGCTTGTATTCACGAGATAAATATTCACGAGTATCCCTGGCCCTGAGGAAGGCTAATTTTGTTAGCCGAAATATTGGCCACTAAATAAATCAGCCCATTGCCGTGGAGCCAGCCTTGCATTCAGTTTGTCCTACACACTTCAGGTGACGTCTGGCGTGAGCATCTCTACATAGAGATCCGGCAAAACCGAACCAGTGCATTATACTCACTCTACGAATAAATCAGCCCATTGCCGTAGAGCCAGCCTTGCATTCAGTTTGTCTTACACACTTCAAGTGACGTCTGGCTCGAGAAATATCTACATAGAGATCCGGCAAAACCGAACCTGTGCATTTTATTTACCCGCTGTGCACGTGTGGACCTCTGCATTCAGTACTACGAGTACGTACGAGTAACATACGAGTACATACGAGTAACATACAAGTACATACGGGTAACATACGAGTAACATACGAGTACATACGGGTAACATACGAGTAACATACGAGTACATACGAGTAACATACGAGTACATACGGGTAACATACGAGTACATACGAGTAACATACGAGTACATACGGGTAACATCCGGCAAAACCGAACCAGTGCATTTTAGTTACGCGTTGTGTGGACCTATGCATTCAAAAGTTTCTAAAAAAAAAGGAGGTTATGCTTAACTGATTACCAGTTACTTTAACTCGACATTTCACTTCTGAAAAAGTATTCAATTTTTAAAAATATACGTTTTATGGATACCTACCAAGAATAACCAATTGAACTGCAAGCTCTGAAATGTAAAAAAGGTCTTAGTGTTCGTAGTTTAAAGAGTGCGTGCACATATACGAGATAATAAATTTTACCGAGGGATATTCTATCAGTTTTGCTACTAATTAAACGACGAAAGGAAATATCAGCTATGTAACTTTCGTTGGCTTTGTTGCTTTATCACATATATCTAACACTGAGCAATGAGTTTGATTTGTACTCTTAGAACTGGATTTACGTTTGTAAAAAACTCAATGTTAAACTTTGCCTAGTACTAGCAAAAACCTTACCCTAACTCAATTCAGACCTGGCTTTTTTTAGTTTAAGTTTTTTAGGCTAAGTTAAGGTAGGTCACGTGACGTGATGACATCATATAACACCGTGGCCGTTATTTTGGATTTTAATTATGTTACAAAAGCGCCAAAAATGAGTGATGATTAATTAAAATAAAAAAAAAATGCTTAAACGATCTTCCAGATAAATTTAAGAAAAATTCTAGAAGTTTGGTAGGTATTGGTTAAACGCTTCTGAAGTTATAAACGTTCAAAGTCAGCGTGAGGACATTCCGCCGCCGGTCTGAATCTGAGGCTTAAAGGCAACAACCATATAATAATGCAAAGTTACATAGCATAGAGCAGTTTTCAATTGAGTATCGAAAGTAATTACACAATTGCTTTGGTTTTGCATTGCTACGCTTTGTGATTGGCTAAAAAATATAGCGCCATTTTCTCGACCAATCTGAAGTAAAACCAAAACCAATCGTGACTTTACCGCGCTTGACGCCGCCGACATGTAATTGCTTCGAGCTCTGATTGGTTCATTGGATTGTTTACGACTGCTGTGATTGGTCTGAGTAATTACTTTGGTTTTGGTTTTACGACACTCAATTGAAAACTACTCTAATTTGCAGTTAAACGTAAGGGTATATATCATGATGTTAACTTACGAATTGTTTTCCTTTTCGTCCTTATGAAGATACGAATTTTCAGCCATATAAACTTTGGTTATCGCAATAGAAAATGCTAATATAGCTGCTATGAACTGCCAAAAGATAGCCACAACATCGCTTAGGATGTGAAATAATGCAATTTGAATCGAACCAACTTCTCTTGTGTTTTCCATCATGTGACCAAAGGCTCTAAAGGTAAGGACCATGGTGTTTAGGCCATAAAGGTACCCAGAAAAAACAAGGGCTCGGTTATTTTCTACCGACTCAGACATAGTCCATGTGACCATTCTCAATGCGAAGATAACAAGGTATATAATAAGAGTTGTGAGATCCAAGACGTTCCATTGATCACTGCAAGAGAGAAATAGTCAAATGGTTACGTTCTTTTGTAGCAAAATGAACCATTTATTGGTTTGAATAAGATTAATAATTCAGGGGACGTATAGAAGTCCATGGTGAAGTGGTACAACCTTTCCTTGGGGGATGGGGCGAGGCGGAAAACGCAGTTACGGGACCACAGTCAATTGACCTAAAAGCTGTTGGGGTGTCTCTGCCAAGTTTGGCTAAGTAATTAGAAATATTAATTAGAAATGATGGACGGTTATCTTGTCCAAAAGTGTTGGAAATAGGAAGATTAATGGTAAAAATAGTTTCTTAATGAAGTAAGAGTACTTCAAAGGTGTAAACTAAGATTTATCTACCTCAAATATTTACTGAATTTCTTGCCAAACGATGACGTTCTTGTTTTAATACTGCTTTCTTGAGATTCAAATGCTACTTCGATATAATCCATTGGTTCTTCAAGCTGTGGGATTTCATCTTTATTTATGCGATGAACCTTTATGTCAGCAAACTGCTTGCTTTCCATGACTACCCTAGCCATGAAGAAAACCCAAATGGCCCACTCTAGACTGCTGAATGAAATGCTTGATGGCGCAAGACAAACAGCGAAATGCAAACCAAGATGGATCAGGTAAGTCAATGTGTCACGAAGGAAAATGAAATACGGAGTATTGAAGTAGTTGTTATAACTCACTGTTGGTAAACAGAACAAAATGGAAAAAAGCAGTCAATCAAAATCAAAAGTCAATCAAAAATGACAGTGACACTTTACATTCTCTATCCGCGATCCATATTAATGATTTATTCATTTACTTTATTCGTCATTCTTGCACGTTCACGGAAACATATGAACTACTCGCAGTTGTGCTCGCAATATGTGTGGCTTCATAGCTCATTTGGTTAGAGCATCGCAACGGTAACGCAGAGGTCATGGGTTCAAATCCCACTGAAGCTCTGATTTTTTTTTCAGGCTTCTTTGCAATTACTTAAATTACAAAGACAACTGCAAGGATCATTTCTTCACTTTACAGAGCATATTTTATTAACCCGTTTCCTCCCAGCTGAGAATCAAACGTTGGAAACAAAACTTTGCTCTGCTGTGAGTCTGTTTCTCAAAACGAAATTTGTGAATTTATCCAACTTCGTTCTTTAAGTAAAATAATAATTTCATCGATCCGCAACTTCTCTCCTCCGCAGAGGCCTCCTAGTCACGCTACACGCTTGGCAAAAAACGCGCGGACGCTGGGTAGAGATAAAAAGTAAAGCGCGCGGGAACTCTTTCGCTCTTCCCATCGTTCCCCGCGATTTATCCGCGCTCCCATCTTTTTCTTTTTCATTTTCTCTTTTACTGTTCTTTACTGATAGGAGCCTCTGCAGAGGAGAGAGATCCGCAACGGTAACCCAAGCGTATTTTTTAGCCACATGAGATCACGTGCACCGTAAAATTCAGGCCCTGCAAGAAAGGCAGTTGCTGTATGAAGCTGTTACGTAAAGAACATAAAATTACTTACAGTAAGCTGTTTGTTAGAACCTTACCATATATGTCACTCTTGTTTATATAAACGCCTGTGTTTGTAAAGAGAAGCAAAAAGAAATGTGTGGAATTGTAAACAACTAAAGCACAATAGGCCATTTCCGATATATTAAAATTCATACTTGTCTCCGAGACTTGGGGGAACAGAACAAAAGAAATCTCATTGAGGTTCAGCGTTGAATTATTCATTTTTTTTGTTTTATTCCCCCAAGCCTCGGAGCCAAGTATAAATTTTAATATTTCGGAAATGGGCTATTGTAACAAAATATATACTAGACCATCTGGAGAGACTCCTTATATGGCATGGACATAGGTGTAAAATTAGGATGTGGTTTTAGTACGTACTAGCTTATAAAACATCTAATAAGCAACGCCACCTTTTTGGAGCACAGAATTCAATGAGCCATCTCTCTTATAAGCCTCCCCACCCCTTCCGCCTTCATCCTTCACAACCGAAACTATAAACGATAGTATTACCAGTAAATATTCTTACTAATTAATCACGTGACACTCGGTAAAATCTTTAGGGAGACTGAGCACCAGTCATTGTCACTGAGATTTCTGGGATCGTTTGGGTAACTAATATGAGCTGTGATTGGTTAATGGTTGCCTTTGGAAACAATTAACCTATATCGTAACTAACACTGGTTAATTTTCCCAAACGATCCCAGAGAGTTTAATGCCGTAAGCTGACGTGTAGTCTCCCTGAAGTTACTGGAGTGGCAAATTTACATATGGTACGCAATTAATTGCACTCAAGTAATAAATACCATCAAATGAATCATGAGCGTTACAATTTATTCAACGTGTTAGTGTTCCGCTAAATAAAATATATTTATTGTAATTTTATCGTATTTTGTTATTGTAATATTAGTTGTTATAATAAATAATGTTACATTAAAATTAACACTTAAAAGCCCCAGCACAGGTTAGTGGTAATAAAGTATTGTATAGTGCATGTATATTGTATTGTTTGTTTCTCATGCTGATCATAAGCATCCAGTTCGTATATTGGTTAGAAGGTTTGGTGGGGTGATTGACAAATTGTGCGAGAATGGCCAGTCCGAGATATCTATTTAAATCGAAATATACCAAATAATAAGAAATATGTACTCTCGTTACCTTTTCGGTTCCTTATCTTTTTCCTCCCAAAATGGTAAGCTCCAAATATGACGAAGAGAAAAGGAAAAAGTAACAAATCAAACAAACACCAGAAGTTGAGAAACCCCCAAGTCCATCGTTCCATGGTCAGCCAGGACTGCTTCTTTTTGCTGCCCAGTTCACCATGCCATTTCTCTGTCATCAGGTTATTTATAACAGGGTGAGCAAAAAACTGAAAAGCAAGTATAAAAACGAGTAAAACAAAAATAACAACTCCTGTTTGCAATAAAACATAAAGAGGAATTTAAGTCCTGGAGGAGATGTATAAATCCCATTTCCCAAAAAATTTCCATTTCTCAACATTAATGTTGACCAACTTCCATTTCCAAGAACAAATCCAGCTCATTACTGACTGATAATTTTTAAAACGAACGAAAATTAAAGAAGACTCTGCTAAACTCTCCTAAACTATTCTAGAGAATCCGTAAGATTACTTGAGAAATAATTAGTTCACGTCAGCAGAGTATATTGTGCAATTTATGATGAATCTCTTGCATACTTTGGAAAACTACAGTTTACAACAACCGTACTTACAAATTGGACGTTTCCTTCAAAATATTATATTACCACTTACGTTTTTTTGCTCGAATTCAATGGCAGCTTCCATGACGTCATCAATTGCTGCTTTCAAAAACACGTCTCGAATTCGTCCGCCTGATTTCAGAGGATCAAAAAGGCGGAAAATAAATTAATCCAAGGTACTAGCCAACTTCGTCAAGTCTTCCTCGTCCGGTCCTTGCTTTTCTGCCAACCGACGAAGTGCGAAGTTCGTCTGCAAGTGACAACGACAAAAGATCGTCACACTAATAAAATAATGAACACGTTCACGTCATTCGATCATAATTTTCTTTTCCTGTCTGTAAAGATGACATGAAGAGGAAGGGGCCGGGTATCTTTGTTAGGAGATGCTACCACGAGTCCATTTATATCGCTTTGGAATCACAGTTGATTCGGCTAGCCAATCAAATTTGCTGGTACTATTTTCACAGAACAAATGACCATAAACCAACTTTGTTACCTCCATCGCCATTAACAAAGCATTCTTATTGCACTTTGACAAAGCTCTTGGTGTAAGTTTATTAATGATCTCATCAATGTCTCCATTCTTTACTGTCTTCCTCAAGGAATCTTCAAAGGCTGGTAAAAGATAACACGAAAAGAAAACATTAATTAGCGTCCACTAGACCTGAGAAAAAAATATATAATGAATATAAATCTGCATTATTATGTCTTAACCCGCCTTAAGGTTTTTCTCCGATATTTTCAAGACCATTTAAGATTAGCACATGCCGTTTTCAGTAACTGTTCATTTATCCTTGAGACACATTTGGTAAAGTTTGGCGACAACCAGTTGCTATGGTAACGAGATATGACGTCATAAGTAACATGTGGTCAACCCATTTTTGAAGAACTAAAAAAGCGTGTTTTTCACCTTTTTTCAGCGAAAAAATATATAAAATGCTACCAAAAGCATCAAAATGTTTGATTGTATGTTATTTTGCAACTCTAGCAGACAATATTTGCAATTTCCTAATTTTTCTAATAAATTTGATTTTTTAGTAAAATCCAAGATGGCGGCCACCTTGGCGGCCATTTTCGATGACGTCACGGAGCCCAGCAGCGCCCCAACCCATAATATTTACCTTATCTTGTAGAGCACATCGCGGGCTATCTATTACATGTAAAACATTTCCGAAATATTGCAACATCGCAAAAACCCAAGGGGGGTCACCCCCCCCCCCCCCCCCCGCTCCACCTTGTACCACGGTTGGGATATACGTTTGCGTGTACGTCCGAGGGTTAATATACTTTTGTTATATTTCCTCGTCTTGTTGTCTATGTTCATTGTTATATCGTCCGGGTATCGCACAGACCTACTCGCACTGAACAGTGTAACAAGACATTGTTTCTCGTTGACGCTGCTCTGATCAAAAATGCGAATCGCAATGGCTAAGGAATACTAGAATAACAATTAATGTGCCTTAGAAAGAGAAGATCAAGAAATGTACTTTGCTCCGTCTAGCTCTCTATTTTTTGTTCCTCTTTTAATAGAAGCATGGTGGTGTAGAGACGTTAGCGCGTTGGACTTCAGATCTGAAGTCGGTGGCTCCACCCTTCGTTTCTGCCATTGCATTGTTTCCTTAGATAAGAAACTTTGCTCCACATTGTCTCCCTTCACCCAAGGTGTATATTAATAATAATAATCATAATAATATTTTTGCAGGAAGCTCTCATTACATGATGTGGTTTTCAGAGAGGTCCTGACAAATAAATAAGAAAATTACCTTTATCATGTACAATAAGGCGATTATGTTAAAATACTACAATGATATAAGTTGAAAAAACTATATACAGGATATAACTATTAATAAGTGAGCTTAAAAAATAAAAAAATCTAAGATCTACAATCGGACTAGCAATTGAAATCGGACTAAATATGAAAAAAAAAATGAATACAGAAAATGTCACCACCAAATCACTTTCCCGACTTGCAACTATACTATACTGGGTTTAAGAGACATAATGCTCTAGCATTATGGGTTTAAGAGACACAATGCTCTGCGATGAACTAGCATCCCATCAAGGAGGGAGTAGCAATACTCCTTAAGTTTCTTCATGCTAAAGATACCAAATTAAGCTCCAGCCGTGTGCTGAGTATCGTGTGGCTGGTCATTGGTGTGCGACTTAACCTGTCTTACTAGTTCTTATAGGTGCCAGTAAAAATGTGTCAAAACAACGTAGACACATCATAAAGCTATTGAAGTTAAAATCGTTTTCTTTCAGGTTTAAAATAGAAAATTGCTAATAGCTGAATAATATTATTGGGTCCGACCATTGTGCGTGATGAAGGTCGTTTTCAACAATCGTGTTTTGGAAAAAGAAAGCAATTTTACTTTTCTCACCTTTTCTTTTAAGCTTTTCTTCATCAGTTACAACTTGAAGCTCCAGCCACGCTGAATATTCCTCCATATTTTGAACCTGATTTTGTCGATAGTCTTCCTTCAACCTAAAAAACGTCCCTATGCATTTACACTTACCGAGTCGGTAAAACTACTTTAACAATTAATTTTAATTTCCGCCATCAAAATAATTCAAAAGCATAGTACATATGAATCCCTTCCAGTCGACTGCGCATATTTAGTGCGTGAAGTAGCCATGAACACCGCAACTTAACCTATAGCCTATAGCCTGCGAGCAAACTCTCGCGCCCGAGCCCGGGAGCTTGCTTGAAGGGTAATAAGCTTACTGAAAGGGACACTTTCCAGTCGAAATAACGAAATTTTGCTTACTTTGTCTCCATGTTATATGGCCACAATCTACCAATTATACAACAAAATTTTATAACAAGATGCTACCCGTAGGCTATACTCGTACCGGTAAATATGTACGTTACTCGCGGGGAACACTTATGGAACACAACAACAGGCAAATAAAAGCAAAATTAGTTTCGCTTCTGCTTGCATGCGTGCGTATTCTCGTACTCAGAACTAATGCGATGCAAAACTAACGGACGAAAACAAAAAAAGAATAAAAAGAAAACCGGAGGGCAAATTTTGCCTTGTTACCGTATCCGTCACGAGTAAACAGCAACAAAAAATAAAACCCACATTTGTTTTGCGTCAGGCTTGCAAAACGACGCCAATTACACCGAATCCCAAGTACCGTGGGCTCAAAATTTCTAGCAGTGCATGCGTGCGTGTCCTCGTACCCAGATCTAACGCAATCCACAAAAGTAGATCGCAGGCTAATCCTTGACTCGTTGCGTACCGGCACGAGTAAAAAGAATTATACATAGCAAAACAGAAGCGGCGGTTTGGAGAAAAGTGCAGGATTACGAGGATGGAAGTGGATTACAGTTCATCATCTTGATTTCGTGACAGGCGGTCAGGAAATCAAAATTGCCATTTTGGTGGAATTATTAGGTTTTTCTAGCCCGTTATCTTGTCTTTTTAGTTCGTATTCCTATGCGTTCATTACGTTCGCTGATTTTTTTCTGCTTTCTGCTTATTTCAAAATAATAAAGCAAGCTCCTGGGCATAATCGTGGAACACCATATTTCAGCCGGGACACTGTCCCTTGAACGCCTCTGGAGCACAACATTTAGCTTATTTATTTAGCTTACTTAACCAAATCTCAAAATTCAAGAAAAATACCAAATTAAATAAATTGAACATGTACAAAAATAAAAAAAACAAACGGTACCTTGTAAAAGTCCTACCAAAGAGGATCCGTTTGAATGCATGATCACACCATAGGGTTTTGTCGACAGACTCAAAGTTAGAACTACACTACATGTCTCCATAATTGACTCTGGGAGTCAGTATTGAAAATTAGCCAAGCATCTCAGTTGTGCCAGATTTGCTGACCACAGTTGGGCTTATTTCAATTCCGTAAAGGGGCTAGTTTCTAAAGAAACTGTGATGCTACGTCGGCGAGGAGCTGGTGAAAGCCAACTGGGTTGATAAGGTGAATTGGTCGCCGTAAAGAGCCGGATTCAAAAGCGCTAGGCCTTTGACAGAGCGAATCAGCAAGCACTCAATTCACGCCTGAAACAGTAAGGACCTCAGAGTGTTTGACTGTTATCGAATAACAAAAGCTTAATATGAATTTTGAATTTTGGATTTGTCGGTACAACTTCGTAATATGTGAAGAAAACTATCAGTTGCCATCTAAAGCTCATTTGCTGTCGACCTCAAATTGAATTGGCGAAATTGAACCAAACTTATCTATTCACTGCAGATCCTGAACCATACCAAGCTCGCATGTGTTATTTCCAGCAGCAGTTTCGCTGCCTTTTTTGGCATGTGCAGATGAATAAGAAAGGAGCTTGTGTAATATAAGGTCTCGAAATAGGTACCTTTGGTTTTAAAGTTCCGTGATCTGTGCTTGTTGATGAACTCCAATATATCAGCAAACATATGCAAGTTATTACAAAACGCACAATAAAACAGTCGAGCGGATAATCCCTGTACTAAATATACACCTTGAATTGACATGTCTTTTATGAACTTATATTATTTGAATCGAAATTTAGTTTTATCAACTGCGTTGGTCAGGTATATGAATTGGCCACGTAAAGAGATTCAAAACCTAACGTTTCGAGAGCTAGCACAGCGTGGTTTGTCAGAGCTAATCAGCAAGCACGCAATTCACACCTGTGAAACCACTGCTGGGTGCTTGAGTGTTATCGAAATTTCCTTAGTAGCAAAAGTTATATGAATTTCGGTCTTGTCGGTACAATTTGCAATTTAGCTCTCCGGAATATGTGACAATCAGTAGATACCTTCCAAAGATCATTTGTTATCGTTTATAAAATCAAACGGGATCTCAACTCGAATTGGCGAACTCTAACCCTATTTATTCACTACAGGCACCAAATCGAGCTCCCAATTTAGTATCTTTTGCGCCCTATTTTTGCATGTGTAGATAAATAAGAAATGAGTTCGTGTAATATGAGATCTCGAAAAAGATACCTTTAGTTCTAAAGTTTCCGTGATTTGCACTTCTTGATGAACTCCAGTATATCAGCAAACAGATGCAAGTTATTACAATACGCATAATAAAACAGTCGAGATAATCCCTGGACAATGGTACCAAATGACTATTAACGACTTGTCAATTTTTGAATCCAAATTAAACTTTTTTCCCAGAGTTTGTATCTATTAACAATAAGGTCGCGGGGGATACCTTCCATAAATAAATTCATAAGGCAAAATTTTAGCAGGGGATTCACTTTCAAAACCGTTATATCGTGATCGTTTGAAAGCCGATTTCGCTAAAATTTAACAGAGATATTGGCGAATAATGGAAATGCATATGGATTGTTTTTTTTCTTGAACGGACCGCGCTTTGCGGAAATGCTGTAAGCGACTAAAGTTATTTAAAAAAACCCGCGGTTTTGTGTCCAAGTTTGCTCCTCGAGAAGAACACAATGGAAGTTGAACTGGTTATGAAGCTCAACAAATTTCAAAAAGAGTGTACAAAGCTGCTTTGTTTTATGTTGAGCGAACCGTGACCGTGCACATTGGCTGTGTTTTCACGAGGCGGTTTTTCTCGCTTAACATTCCTGTAGGTGATTTGTTTACTGACCGCGTTAAGCAGCTTAAAAAATTTATGCGTTTTCACGGACAGAACTTTATTCATTTTTCTTATACCATGCGCGATATATTTTCTTTTGTTAAAACAATAGAAAATTAGAACACAAAAGAACGACAATACAATGCCCTTCTTTGTTGTTTGAACGCTGGCGAAATGTGATTGGCCGAAATTAATTGCCGACAAGCTTAAGCGACCTGGTTTGGGCCGTGTTTTCACGAGCGATGTTTCAAGTCGCTGAGCGAGTGATAGTCGGAAATCTCGTGAAAACAGTTACTTGTCCAACTCGCTTAAAGTTAAGCGAGTCGGCGAACTACAATAGAATTCTCATTAAATTTAAGCCACCAAACCAGGTCGCTTAAGCTTGTCGGCAATTAATTTCGGCCAATCACATTTCGCCAGCGTTCAAACAACAAAGAAGGGCATTGTGTTGTCGTTCTTTTGTGTTCTAATTTTCTATTGTTTTAACAAAAGAAAATATATCGCGCATGGTATAAGAAAAATGAATAAAGTTCTGTCCGTGAAAACGCATAAATTTTTTAAGCTGCTTAATGCGGTCAGTAAACAAATCACCTACAGGAATGTTAAGCGAGAAAAACCGCCTCGTGAAAACACAGCCTTGGTGGCCTAAATTTAATGAGAATTCTATTGTAGTTCGCCGACTTGCTTAACTTTAAGGGAGTTGGACAAGCAACTGTTTTCACGAGATTTCCGACTGTCACTCGCTCAGCGACTTGAAAAATCGCTCGTGAAAACACGGCCTATATTTGCGTGTTATGACATAAAGGCCCCGTCCACACGTATCCGGATATTTTTGAATCCGCAACTTTTTTGTTGCGGATTGGCCTTCCGTCCACACGTATCCGGCGAATTCGCTCACGAATCCGCAACTTTTTGAATTCGCTCTCCAGAGTGGAAATTTTTGAATACGCTACGAGTACGGCATCGTGTGGACGGTCGAATCCGGATATTTTTGAATACGCTGACGTAACAGTATCAGATCCAGTCTTTAACCGCGCGAATATTCAACATGGCCGACCGAAATGTTATCGCTTCACTTCTACATGGACTTATTTCTAGTTTAATAACGTGTTTACAGTTGAACTTTGTTTTGAACTTGGCCTTTGCGTATGCTTTTTTGACAACATTTAAAGAGAAGCCCTTGCTGCTAGAGCGAATCCGGATACGTGTGGACGGGCAAATACGATTCGAATACGCTACGTGTGGACGCGAATATTTTCTAATCCGCAACAAAAAAGTTGCGGATTCAAAAATATCCGGATACGTGTGGACGGGGCCAAAAACAAACACATTCTACAAAAAGCGTGTCCCACCGGAACGGTTTCTTTTGTTTTCCTCGTTTTTTGCACGGGCTAATTTTTGTTTTTGACTGTAGTGCGACAAGGCCCTTATTACATAAAGAAAAAAATTTAACGTGTTCAAAAGCGTAAGAGCTGAACCGAGCTCAATGTAAATGTTGGTAAATGTTTTACTTACCAATTTCTTATAGACGTAAAGAAGGAAACAGATACACGGTCCGTTTTCCGTCGCTTCTTCCTTGTCTCCCCCTATTCAAGAGGCCGTTTTAACGTCGAAAGCTTGATCAGCAGAATGACAACTTGGTCCTCACTGGGTGGTAGGCGCAACAAAAATGACAGGTTGACAAAATTGAACGTTCCCTTCCCTGTGGGGTTTGATTTTACTCTGGTACCCAGTGTTAGCCGCGCATCCGTGGTCTCTTCCGTTCTTCACGCTCTCTGGCGCCTATTTTGCAGTGCTATGTGATTTTGTGGAGCAGCTTGTTCGTCATAATCAACAAGGGATGTTCAAGTTGTTCAAAGAAATGCAATTTAACGTTATTCTACTGTGAGGAGGACCAGTCAGAATGGGAGAAGCACCTATTTTTGTGCGAAAAATGAGCCATTTGTGGACACGTGTCGAACGCCGAAAGCGACCGAACTCTCCTTCCTTTCCATTATATTATACAAGGTAAGATAAATGGACTAAACATCGTTCAAATAGCATAGAAACACTGAATAAAGATAGAATCGCATACGTCAAAGAAAACTCGCGTTCTTATTGGCTAACGAAGCGAGGGTATTTAGCGTGGAATTGCATGCCTGAGAAGTGATATTGCATGGTATCTTCGAAGGACGATGTTTATGTACTTTCTTCATTTAAAACGATTTGATATAAAAAGCAAGGCTGATAAACGGTACGGAAACGACTATATTTGTAAAAAATCCAATATTTCTTCTTTCAAATTTAAATTGTAACGTTTTTTTGCCTTACGAGTTATTATCTGTAAGACCCTGAAGAAGAAAGGCTGTGTCTTTCGAAATATTGGATTTTTTACAAATATAGTCGTTTCCGTACCGTTTATCAGCCTTGCTTTTTATATCAAATCGTTTTATCATTTTATAGCTGATTAGATCCTTTACTACAGGATCCGGTGCTTCTATCTCGTTACGGTGATCTTTGCATATACAGTTATTTGTTTTCTTCATTTAGTATGTATACTTTCTTTTAAAATAGTGAGCTTTGATTGAAGCGAAAAATACAGACGTGCTATTCACAAATCATAAATTTAAAACTTATCTAGAGTGAATTCCTGTTCTTCTCAATTTTAAAACCAAAATGTGAACTTTGTGGAGAGCGAAGAAAAGCCATTCACAGCGAGCTACTGGCAAAAACCGATATTTCATGCTTACAAAAAAACATGCCTAAATCAAACAAAAAAGTTTGGCATACTGTACTGAGCTAATAAAAAGTAATAAACACTTAATGACTGGTCCCGAGGGAAACAGTGAATTTTGTTTACCGAGAATCTCGATGTTTCCCGAGACGAAGTCGAGGGAAACATCGAGATTCGAGGGAAACAAAATTCACTGTTTCCCGAGGGATCAGTCATTAAGTGATTTGTTATATAGCAACAAAAAAAAAACACAACACAAGACAGTTTGAAAAACGCGCCGAGCACTCGATCCATCATAATCATGCCACCTTTCGTCACGGTCTGATCACGGTCTGATCACGTGCGCTAGCGGGCAACAGTGCAATGTTTCCCTCTGACGTCAAAATTGTTGCCCGCCTTCGCAAATGTTGCCCGCTTAGAACAATTGGCGGGAAACAGTTTGTTTGTTAGATGTCATGTGACGATGAATCAACCAATCAACACGCGCGTTGTATTGACAAAAACTCCAGCTATATAACAATGATAGTTATTCCTCGCGAAGCGAAGGCCGAAGGCCCGAGCGTAGCGAGGTTTATAAATTTGTCGTCCCTCGGGAGCTGAGCCGCGTGAATTCGAGCGAAAAATATATTTATATATAACGTGGAAGAAATATATATATATATATATATATATATATACAATTATGTATACAATGTGCCCTCCCGGTTGTCACCATAATGGCTTTATGGCAACTCCTGAACTTGGGCACATATATATATATATATATATATATATATATATATATATATATATATATATATATATATATATATATATACAATGTGGAAGAAATTATCACAGGCAAATATGGCCGACCAAAGGCAGAACAAATGATTAATAAGGCTTTACAAGTTAATACTAAATTCCAAGAGGGTTTAACTAATAAACGAACAAAGAAATTGAAAAACCTCCTGGACACAAGCAGGGAGACAAGTGACCTGACCTTCGAGGAAACGTCCTCGCCGGAAGTCATTACGAATACATTGGAAAACAGCGAACTAGAAATTGTTGACTCTGGGGAGGAAGATTTAGCGGTCCAAATAGGAGAATTTATTTCAAATATAAGAGAACATGTTACAAATCAGGCCAATTTTAAGCGAGCGTCGCAAGTGGAGATCGAAGACTTAGGGCCAGAGGAGAATAATGCTGGTGTTGATCCCCTTCCGGCTGAATGCCCACTTCTTTTGGTTGACTTAGAGAAAGCTTCTTGTAGTGACATTGATTCTCTTTTGAGAGAGTGTAACAGGGAGAGGGGTGATCCATCAATAGAAATTACAAGGGAGGAGGTTCGATCGCGTGCTGAAACATCAGAAGGGGATCACGGTACGGAAACAGAGAGTGGAAGACATGAGGGGACATCAGAAGTGGTCGGCAGGGAAGAACGGGTGGCTACAAATACAGAGAGAAGCGATATGAGAAATCTTGGTCATCATACTGTTGTGAATTTGTCTCAGAGAGATTTAACTGAAGCAGAGGTTTCTTTGTTGTCGAAGGGGTTGAAATTTTGTCCAACACCAGAAAAAGTAGACATTCATTCGTTACGGAAAGACATTAAGGAATACGTTAGACGGGTGAGGTTGAGAGAATATTTTTACTCAGAGCAGAATGATGTAGGAAGGGATTTTTCGGACCTTCCAGCATTTAGAAAAAAATTCAGTTGGATTCCTGACGGGAATAGGGAACGAGCAATTGAAGCTTATGTGGAAGCACTTGAAAGAGAGATATTGACCCATGATTTTGATATGACTTATCAACGGAATCTTACGAGAGATGAACAACAAGCACTTCAGAATCTTCGTAAGTATGATGATATCATTATCAAACAAGCTGATAAAGGGTCTGCGGTTGTCATCATGGACAAAGAGGCCTACTTACAGGAGGCAATGCGGCAACTGAACGATTCAGAAATATACCAGCCATTAGTAAAAAGTCCCACGAGAGACATGATTAAGAAAGTCAACGAGAGGATACAAGAATCGCATCATAGAGGGAACATTGATGATAAAACTAGAGATTATTTCTTAGTTTCAGGGAAGGAAAGAGCGGGAAGGTTCTATTTGTTGCCAAAAATACATAAGAAAGGATGCCCGGGACGGCCGGTAATATCGGGTTGCAACACGCCCACAGAGAAGATTTCAAGATATGTAGATCACCATTTAAGACCTTTGGTTCCTGAAATTAATTCTTACATAAAAGACACAAATGATTTTATAAGAAAACTAATGGAAATAGGCACTTTAACAGAGGGAGCCATATTATGCACAGTGGACGTTGTGGGGTTATATCCCCATATACCACATGATGAAGGGTTACAGGCGGTGAAAGAAGCATTGGTGGCCTGGGACTCCAATTTGGATGAAGGAAAGAAACTCGGAGATTTGAAGAATGACATAGTGGATTTTACGGAAATAGTTCTTAAAAACAACAATTTTGAATTTGATGGGAAACATTTCATTCAGAAATTGGGCACGGCGATTGGAACTCGAATGGCACCGTCATATGCCAATATTTTTATGGACAAACTTGAACGACAGTTAATTGCGCAGGCTGAAATAAAACCTCATACGTGGTGGCGGTATATTGATGATATTTTTATCATTTGGACAGAAGGGGAAAATAGCCTCAGAGACTTCATTGATTACCTGAATAGTGCACATAGAACGATCAAATTTACATGGAAATGGTCTTACAAGGAGGTAGAATTTCTGGATGTTAAAGTAATTAATGATTCAGGAAAACTGGAGACCGATGTGTACATCAAGCCAACTGATAGTCATCAATATCTTCACCAAGCGTCTTGTCACCCGAGTTCTTGCAAGAAAGGGATTCCTTATGCTCAAGCATTGCGGTTGAGACGGATCTGTTCTAAGGATACTTTCTTTGAGAAAAGGTCTCAAGATTTATTTATGTAGTTTTTTCGTAGAAAGGGGATATAGAAGGAATTTTGTTGAGCAACAAGTTGATAGGGCGAGACGAATACCAAGGCATGAGACTTTGAGGGAAAAACCAAAAGAGAACAACAACAGGATCCCGTTTACAGTTACATATCATCCAGGCCTTCCTAATATCGGAGGTTTACTGAGGAAGTTACAGCCTGTTTTACATTCATCAAACAGATGCAGAGATGCGATCAAGGAGTTTCCAATGGTCGCCTTTAAGAAACCTAAAAGTCTTTCCGATTATTTAGTCCGAGCTCGTTTTAGAAGTGGCTCCAAAGATGAAGTGAAAGGAACATCGAAATGTGATTCCAATCGATGTCAGATTTGCAATTTTCTTTGTTTAGGAAGAGTTTTTCGTAACAACAAAACTGGCAAAGAATTTAGCATAAACTACAACCTTAATTGTAATTCTAGAAATGTGATCTATCTTATCACTTGTAAAAAATGTCAAATTCAATATGTTGGATCCACCACCACTGCGTTTAGGACAAGGTTTAACAATCATAAGAGTAGAGTAAATGCCCATGTTAATCTGTCGTCGGAAAATAAGAAGAAGGATGACGTTCTTTACCAGCATTTTCATAGCCAAGGACATTCAGGATTGGAACACATGAGCGTTCAACTGATAGACTGGGTCAAATGTGAGAGGGAGCTGCGTGACAAGGAAGGACAATGGATGTACAGATTAGGGACTTTGATACCGAATGGGCTTAATGACAATGATGGTTTTTATGCTCAAAACAGGAAGACACGTATAAGCGAGAGCGCACACGTATGAATAGCTTTTTGTAAGCGCGAGCGCACGCGTATGAATAGTTTTTGTCGCTTTTTAGTAATGCAACGCAATATGTTTCCGTTACAGTTTCAAAATAACAGTCAGTTGTTTTGGTACGCACGCGTTTCCTTGACATCGGACGCCTCAGCAATTTTGAATTGTAATACGTTAACGGTGTTTTAGTCACCCTGAAGAAGACCACTAAATGTGGTCGAAATATAGGTGTCAGACAAAAAAGTATTGGTTCGTCTTTATTTGTGACAAATTTATATTATTTTTATGAAAGACTGGATAAGTGGATGCTTGTGACAAGTTTATATATATATATATATATACTTGATGGTGTCCGGCAGTTGCCTGGCAACAAAAATCGCGACCGCTGACAATGGCGTATTCATGTTTATTCATGGCGGCCGTGCCGGCGGCCGTTTAACCTTACTCATAGTCTGTCAAAAAAATTTTAATTTCGATGAAACACAACCAATTTCTGATGCAAATGACAAAAAACAGCAAAGACAACAACGCTGGATTCCAGAAGTGGCTGGAAATCCTTGTCCGTGAAAATTAACTACCGAAACTCCGATGAACGGTGACTTGAAATTCAGCGCGATCGCGATCGAGCAACGAAGACGGACAACGAGAGCATACATTACAAAGACTTCGAACAGCCTAGGCACACCGTTTGACTAGGTTCAAACGCCTTGACAAAATGCCGCCATTAGAATTCTGAACGAAACCGATCAGGAGGGGCGACACCGACTGGAAGTGTTGGACAAAATGATTCTGTTTGTCAGTAGACGCAACGAGACTCGTGACGAATATCTTTCATACCTGATACGGTACGTAGGGAAAAGCAAACACTGATTACAGGAAAGGCTCAGAGAAGAAAAGCGATTAAGAAATGTAGCTCAAATCACCGGCTAAACTACTGAGAGGATAATCAAACACTGAAAAATAATTCTCTTACTACACACTGTAATTTGATGTTTATTGATATTCTCACTAACGTCACTAAGGAACTTTTTAAATGATCAAAACTACAGATAAATGATCAAAACTACAGATCACACAGGTGGAAATTATTTCCCAAATATACAACATTTACATGATGTGTAGCATTGTTTGTGAGTGAAACAGTGATCGAGTTGTAATTTTTTTATTCATAAAATAGTTCAATAAGAAATAATATTCGAATGGTTTAGTAAGGAGAATTTCTGTTTACAATTTGGATAAAAACATTTTGTTAGGAAAAAACAATTTTCTGTTAGCAATCATGACCAGCTAATGTCAATGTGTAGCAACCGTATACATGTAGCTAAACACATGACACATCAACATTACTGCTTCACATTTATTATTGGAACGGTGATCAGTATCTTAAATCTCCTCACAATATCAGTGTACGAGCAAGTGGGTACAAATTGAGAACCTGACCACCTTTAACATAAGTTGTCTGTGGAAATTGAATACAAATTCACTGTAGTTATATGGCTATGTGAACTGCATTTGTTACACTCCGATAAAATGTTCTTTAATCTCTCTTCGAAAACAGACCTACTCACAGAAAACATCGAGTGATCCGACTTTTAACAACTCGAACTTCGCACATGGGATTCTCTCACATCCCATAATATCAACTTGGGACTAGGCCCAGTCTCTTGCGACTTGCTTGCTACACACTCCCCCTCCAGCTGAAATGTCGTCCCGACATTTGCATAGAAAATGTGAGCTATACTTAATGTCAATTACAAAGGCAACTGAAAGACAAATAAACACTGATTCTGGTGGCCCTAGTGGCCGCTGCTGAAATGAGTGTCATTTCCTATTTTCAAACTAAGTAAACTTATTGACAGCACTGACTTGGTCATTGTTCGTTTGTGACAATCCCGTGTGTCCTTTCAGTAATTAATACCGAATACTATCAGTTCCTCAGTTTCTGCATTTAAATCCGTCTGGTCTGCCATAGTGACGTTGTCCACTGGTATGGAGAGAATGTCAACTCATAGCATCATGTGTTATCAGTAAGACATGCCTAGTACTGGCTTATCCATACGGGCTGTGCAAATGTAATCGGTAACTGTGGTTGGTACAGTGGGTACCACGGGATGTGTTGGGTGCAATTAGGCAGTAGCCAGCCAGCCATGACTGGTGGGGACATCACCTGGGGGGCTTGGATCACGTCTACTACAGGATTCAGGCGCTGATACTCTGGTACTCCCAGCTGGTTCTAAGTAAGGATCTGGGGTGGTTGTCTGTCTCTCCTTGGCCGCGTAGTAGCCGCTAGGTGTTCGTCAGAATCCGAGTCTGCACTTTCTGGGGAATTGCAGCCCTCTGTTTCAAATAGTTCGGCTGCTTCTGCTGCCTGTGAACCATCATCCACTTCTGGGTCAAACTGGGTCTCAGAGTGAATATCGGAATTTTCCTCAGAATCCATAGGGTGACACTGTTCCTCTGGGTCAATAGACGACGTGTCTATTTCATGTCCATCACGGTCAGCGTCGTGGACAACAGAAGGATATGGTATATCAATTCCAAATTCATCGTCAGAACTTTCTTCATTGTCTCCGGAGGGAGATACGTGTACTGCAGTGCGGGTAGGCTGGGTCAACTTGCGAGACCCTCTCTTATAGTCTGGCAGATCTAATGGTAAGGCATCACAGGGAAGGAGCAAATTACGGTGTAGTACTCTCTATTTGCCACGGCCATACTCGGGTTTTATTCGGTAGACTGGGCTGTCAGATATACGTTCTTCGACTACATGTATTTGCTGTTCCCAGTGTGAACGGAGTTTCCCGGGTCCTCCTCTTTCTGAGAGATTTCTCGCAAGTACACGGTCACCAGGGTGTAGAACAGCACTAGAAGCTTTCCTGTCATAATACGCTTTACTTCTGACAGATGATTTCTCGATTCGCCTGGATGATAGGGCGTATGCTTATCGCATTTCTCTTTGCCATTTCTTTACATAATCCGGGTAATCACCCTGCTGGTCGTCGTTGCCTACATCAAACATCAGGTCAACTGGCAAACGTGGCGTACGGCCAAACATTAGGTAAAATGGAGAAAAGCCAGTGGCTTCATGCTTTGTACAATTGTAAGCATGGATGAGTTTGTTCAAAGAGTCTTTCCAGTTTGTTTTCTTTTCCTCCGGTAAGGTTCTCAACATTGATAGCAGGGTACGGTTCATGCGCTCCACCTGTCCGTTGCCCTGTGGATGATATGGGGTGGTCCGAGATTTAGCCACCCCACTCAGGCGTTCAAGGTGACGAAACAATTTGTTTTCAAACTCTCCACCTTGATCGTGGTGTATACGTGCGGGAAAACCAAACCTTGGAATAAACTCGTTGTAGATTTTCTCAGCAGCTGTGCGGGCTGTCTTGTTGCGTGTCGCATACGCTTGTGCATATCTAGTAAAATGGTCGACAATGAGCAATACGTATTCATATCCACCCTTGCTCTTGTCCAGATGTAAAAAAATCGATGGACACCAGTTCAAAGGGTGCCGATGTCATTATGCTGCTCATAGGTGCCTTGGCAGTCGTGTTAGGTTTCTTCTGTTTAAGGCATGTGCACCTGTGTTTCACAAACTGTTCAATGTCATCATACATATGGGGCCAGTAAAAGCGAAATCTTGCTAGGTCAGCTACTCTTTCCACTCCAAGGTGTCCCATCTCTACATGAAGTTCCTTTAACACCAATGGTATAAACTGCTTCGGCAGGACTAACTGTATGTTAGAGCTAGTTCATCGCCGAAGAATACCATTATCATCAATTTCCAGTTTGTTCCATTCTCGTACCAGGGTGGTGACATCACGGGGATCGTGTTTCAGTTGGGTTCCATGCGGTCTGACTCCATGGGACTTGTATTGGATTACTCGACTAATAACAGTGTCTTTGTGCTGTGCCTCCCTGATTTCTTGTGGGCTGAATGTCTTCATGTCTAGATCCCCAAGTGTAAGTTCAGCTGTTGTCAAGCCACCGGTGATCGCTGTTATCCATGGAGTTGTACCTTTTGACTGTTCCCTAACTGCTTCGATTGTGGCTCCAAGGACTTCCTGAGATACTTCTTCGGTACAGGTTCTCATGTATCTGTCCATGTCTAATGGTATCCTTGACAAAACATCTGCGTCAACATTCATGTGGCCGGGCCTATACTTGATGGTAAAATTATAGTCTGCCAATTCCTCCAACCATCTATGACCGGTTGCATTTAACTTGGCCGATGACATAACGTACGTCAGCGGGTTGTTGTCGGTGAATACAACGAAAGACGGCGCATAGAATAGATAGTCCCGGAATTTGTCAGTGATGGCCCATTTCAGGGCCAGAACTTCCAGTTTCCCGGAATGAAGATGATAGTTACGCTCTGCTGGTGTGAGTGTTCTTGAGCCGTATCCAACAACTCTCACTCGAGTGAATTAAGGAATGAGTCTCGTTCGATTTAAAGGGGGGTGGTCTGTTTTAAAACATATTGGACTTATTGACTTTAAACTTTCTAAGAGACTTTTAATTGTGGAAAAAAATATTTTTTCGCTTACATGAATGGACTTGCTACGTCACGTGACTTGCCACGCCCAATTTTTAGCAATTTTTTTCGATCCAAATTTACGAGATATTGGAAAAATATTTTTCTACTTAATTTGTTTTCTATCAATGACCCTCAGCACATGGTTTATGGAACTAATCGGGGTTTTCCAAAGTTATTTGTTTCCTGTAAACTATAACATTTTAATTTTAGAGAGAGACTGGGACTAGAGGAAAACAATGAATAATTATGCAGCAATAACAGTTTTCGAAATTCCCCGTTTAATTTGACGTATTACTCTGTATATTGAAGACTAAGAAAGGAAAAACGGGAGCTTTTAATTGAATTTTCATGCCGTAATCTGTAAAGTCCAAATTTTGCATAATTTAGGGCGTGGCTGGTCATGTGACTCCAACAGACACAATGTAGCATCCAAAAATGGTTTTGTTTCTTAGTGCATGGTTATAAGATAAAATATTAGGGAACGCTGAATAAAGCAAGAAAAAATGATGAAAACCCAATATTACACGAGGAGCCATGCCTTAAATCACGCGAGCAGCTTGCCCTCCTGTTCCTGATACAGGACCGCTCCAAGGCCTTCACACGAGGCGTCTGTGTGTAACACAAATGGTTTCTCAAAGTCAGGATAAGCCATTGCTCCTGGCTGCAACAAAAGGTCGACTGAGAGGTTTAGTCGTTCTTGATGTTGTTCAGTCCAATTGATTTGTTGGTTTGATGACAGTTGTCCTCCTGGAGGTGTCGACCTCTTGGGTTCTTTCCGTTTCCCAGTTGTGATGCCTTGGTTACTTATGTCTTTAGCTGATGACAGCAGGTCATAGAGTGGCTTAGCTAGTCTGGAGAAGTCCTTTAGGTACTGCCGGTAATAGCTAATGAAACCGAGGAGTTTGCGTATAGGGCACCTACAGTCTTTGGCTTCGTTTCTTTGAGGGTTGTTACGGCTGCCAGATGAGCGGGATCCATTGTGTAACCATCCGCTGTAACTATCTTTCCCAAGTAACGAACACTTGGCTTAAACAGATAACACTTCTTTGCCTTAAGTTTAATTCCATGTCCTTGCAAACGTTTCAGTACCTGTCTTACATCTTCTACATGCTCCATAAACGTTTTACTATATACTAGGATGTCGTCCAGGTAGGGGATACATATCTCATCTCGCAAGCCCTCTAAGCAGTTCTCCATGTATCTCTGATAAGCTGCTGGGGCATTTTTCAGACCAAATGGAATGCGGTTCCATTGGTACAACCCCCAAGGTGTGATGAATGCTGTTAAGTGGCGGTGTTCTTCTGCTACGAATCCCTGGTGATACGCTTTCCCTTGGTCGAGAACTGAGAAGTGGGTGTTACCACTAAGGCTGTTCAGGATGTCTTGGATACGGGGGATCGGTTGGCGATTATCTTTGGTTTTTCTGTTTAATTGGCGGTAATCTACACATAATCTCAAGGTACCATCTTTTTTTCTGATGCAAACCACTGGTGATGAATATGGTGATTTTGATTTGCTTATCCAACCACGAGTAATCATGTCTTGCAGATGCGCTTTTACCTCTCCGTACAAGGGCTTTGGGATGGAGTTGTAAGTTTTCTGCACTGGCTTATCATCATTAAGGTTAATTTCAAGTTCCAATTCCCTAGCATAACCAATGTCACCATCATCCATAGCAAAGGCTCCGGACTCCTCCTTTAACATTGCCTCTACTATTCCTCTCTGTTCACACGACAAGTGGCTCAGGTCAACTGGCGGAACCCATTGTCCTTCTCCTTCTTCGAACTTTTCAGACTTTTGATTACCATCAGTTGCATCATTCCCTATGTTAGCTTTCTCTGTAACACTACTTCTGCTTTCAGGCTCCCCTTGCTTGTTGTCTTCGAATGGCAATGGGGTAACAGACTGCACTAACTGTATCGTGCCCAGTTCGGTACGTTTGCGTAAAGTTATCCCCCCCTGTGTCTGGTTGCATACTGGGATAAATATTCTGCTTGAAGACCCGGCCTGGATCCGGTTAAGGCATTCTTTCACTTCGAGTCCCTCAGGCCACATCCCGTCTTCTTTAGGTTCAAACACAACTGGTACATCTTCCTCTAATGGCCCAAAGCGCACTGGACACTTAATCCTTACAGTCTCTCCTGGTGCTAGATGTATGTCATGCTTTCCAACTCTAAGCACCCCGGTATCAGCCTCCTTTTCCTTGGTTTGAAGGAAGTTAACAAGTGATTTTGCCTTGCCCCCCACTACTGATGGAAATGAATCATTCACTATTTGCGTTAAGACATTTGGGGCGTCAGAACTCCCATTTCTTTTTATCACCTCTTCAATGACATTAAACCCGATGATGGGATGTTCTTGGTTATCCTGACTTCCTACAAGTATGGGAATTGTCAATAGTTCAGACTCTTCGTTCTCTCCGGCTAGCTGAAAATCTACCTTGACCCAACCATCATATGGAATTTCCGTACCATTTACAGCTTGAAGGTTCAGTCCCTCTCCCTCCAGTAACTCACTGATGTCTCTTATTGGTTCTTCAGGTAAATGAATCTCTTTCCAACGCTTCAACATAACACAGACCTGAGCACCAGTATCCCACAGGGCATCCACTCTTCTCCCCTGCAGTACACAGCTTACCATACATCTTCTTCCCACTAACTTGGTCAATTTTGTACGCTGTCGTGGTGTTAGATGAGAGGGAAATGACGTATTCATGTCTCCAACACTTGCCCTGGTTTGTCTGGATTCCACCTCTCTAATGGCTTGGCAAAGTTTTTTGTGTTCCTCCCAATGTGTCCTCTGACACACTTTTGAACAATAATAGCTGGCATGGCACTGTGAGCAGCGTAAGTGCCTATTGCCCTGTTGTTCCCTTTTCCCACAATTCATGCATTGTTGGGACTGTTCATGTATCTTCTGGGTTGCCCCCTGTCCCGCGGTGGCGACCCCATGCCGTTTCCCTGGAAATGTTCTGGGCTTTGAAACCTTGGTCTGAAACACTGGTAACTGAAATGTCCACGCCCTCCACAGCTGAAACAATGGTCACAACGGTAACCCACACCTTCTCTTTGGCAACTCAAGCAACCCCTGGGGCGTGACCTCCCCTGCTCTACAAATCTGTATTGATTTAAGGGGCCAGTGTTACGTTGATTTCCCATGGTTTCCCTGATGGCTGCAAGTTCTGCTTTCATCTCTCTAACTTCAGTAAGTAAATTGACTTTTGCTGGCTTTTCCGGGGTCTTACCCTCCGCCACACCTTGATTTTCACCTGGGGAAACTATTTGAGCTACTTGCTGCCCTGTCTCAGGTGCTGTTCACGCCGGGGGCCAAGCTTTTGACACCGTTCCATTTCATTGCCAACTGCTTCATTTAGCTTTTCAAACAGTTCTTCATCCGTCACTTCAGCATTTTGAAGGTAAGGCTTTACTTCCGATTTAATACTGTCAGTCTGTAAGCCAGTTAGCAATGAGTGTAGGAACATGCATTGGACAAGCTTAGGGTCATACTTCAAATCAGAACTTGCTTCTTGGGAGGCGAACAGTACTTTCTGCTTAAGGTCCAGGAGGCGGACAAGAAAGTCCTGGGGGGTTTCAGCACCCTCTTGAACCCCAGAACTGAGCATTTGGTACATTTCAGTCGCCCCTTTTTCTTGGTAGTGCGACCGAAGAATTTTACGTAGTGTGGCTAAAGTCAAATCGGGCTTACCTTCAAGGTAACTTCTTAGCCTTAGTCCAGGGTTGATCGCCCGGATGACCGCCTCCGTTACATCCTTTTCGTTGTAGCCACGATTTAACCCAGCGTTAATTTGATGAGCCAAGCTGGTAAAGCTAAGTCGATCCTTTTGACGCGAATCCCCGATCTGTCCCGATATTTTAAACTCTTTCTTGAATGGTGGGATTGCTGTAAATCCTTTCGATGTATCCACACTCAGCACACTCGCCTCAGGCTGACCTGATTTCTGCTCGGATGCCTTCTTTTCCGTGTCCTGTTCTCTCTTGACCTTCGCAAGAGATTTCTTCTTCGCCACAACCGTCGCTCTCAGTTTCTGCAATGCTTCTATTTCTAATTCTTCGGCGTCCAAGTATTTAGTAACTCGTTGAATCAGGGCAAGGCGGCCCTTCTCTTTCTCCTTTAACTCGATTTGTAATTCCACACATAACTCTCGAAGGGTCGCTTCGTCTAACTGACAAACTGCGGCTCTTAACTCGATCTGGGTTTCTTCCACTACGCTGGCCATTCTCTGTGTCACGTCGGGGTCACCAAATGTTACACTCTCTTCGAAAACAGACCTACTCACAGAAAACAACGAGTGATCCGACTCGAACTTCGCACATGGGATTCTCTCACATCCCATAATATCAACTTGGGACTAGGCCCAGTCTCTTGCGACTTGCTTGCTACACATTGACACCAGTAAGGTGTATGTACATCAACAAATTAATTTTGATTTCAAGATTTTTAAAGGCGCTAACTGGCCATGAAGGCCTAAGTCCTGGTCTTAACCTACAAATTCTCCATCCAGGTCTCTATACATTGCTTATGGTATTTGCAGAGAATCTGTTGCTTCATCTTGAATATTCATGTTTTGTAATCAATTTTGTAATTCCCATGACCTGTATCCAAAATATAGTATTGTTACTGCTGGGAGAATCTCATGCCACTTTCACCTTTGAGTTGTTAGTTTTTGGACAACATCACTTTTCAGCAGCAGTAACCTCCTGTGATCTCAACCATTCAAACGAATAGAGAATTGCATTACCAATTCTTGGCTTTCACAAGACGTCATAAAAATTAAAAAATCTAAAGAAAACGTCCTACAAAGCTGTTTCTAACATGGTATGTGGATACAAGTGTTATAATGTTTCACAAAAAGTTTCAGGTTTTAACGATGTTTTGCTTCCGATTTACAAAGGTTTTAAATGTGTCACGCAATGCGTCACGCTATTTCAGTTAAGCCGCGAAAATAGACAAAATTGAATCAGCTGAAAGTTATTGTTTGCATTATAAGTGCTTATAAGCCGAGTTAATTGAGCTTATAGCAAATACAATATTTTTGGATGTGATTTTTGGTGTAATTAAGACTTTGAATTTTTGGCCGCCATCTTTGTGCCCCTTAGTGGGGCACAAAGATGGCCGCTCCATACATTTCTTACTAAAAATATCTAATACTCGTTCGCCTATAACTCTTGAACGAAATGCTTTTGCGCTTCAAAATTTGGACAAGATGTGTAGTTTTAAACTCTTTACAATTCCATAAACATTTTGGATTCGAAATCTATTTTTTAATGCTTCTGAATTTTGATATGACGTAAGTGAAAGCCAAGAATTGTCAGAATTGTTTGATTCCCAGTATATGCATAGAACAAAAACTATAGCAATACGTTAAGGGAACAGGAGATAGCACTAGCTCACAAGTTTCAAAAATGGAATTTACTTGAGACAATCAAAATAAACAGAACACCACTGCATATTGTCCTGGACCGAAGATGGGGGGGTTGGGGGGGGGGGGGGGGGGGAGGCAGTCCCATGGCAGTTACAGTGACCCACAGCTCAAAACCCAACACTGACCAACACTAGCTCTCCAGGAAGACAGGGCACAAAGCACAAGTTAAATTGAAGAGACTGAGAACGAAAATGTCTCAACTTTTAATGAGGTTATTGCCAGCAAGCAACCCAACCTCTACATTTAAATCAGAAATTCCATCTCTCCCTCCCACATTGCTAACATTTTGCAGTGCATCCTCCCCCGATCTTCGCGAGGTTCTGCGAGACACGTATTTCTAGTTAGTCTGGTATTCTTAGAAATGAGTCGCGAAAATAAGGCGAGAATAAAAATAGTCCCGTTTGAGCGGAGATGCGCGTCCGGATCCTTTCGTCGTCAACTTATGAATTGAAGTGATCGACCGCAATAAGATAAACATAATTTTTTTTTTACGGAATGTTTATTAACTAATCCATCAGTACTTACAAATTTGCCTTCTTTGTTGTCCAAAGGTTTTTCCTCATTTAGCGTGTTTACTTGTCGCTCACGGTGATGAAATTCTTATTTGCCGATCAGCGATAACAAACTTCCGAAGTCAGTAAAGCCTAATTTCCACCACAAACGTTCGCAGTTCGGCTCCACAGTCCACATTATGTACTTTAGTGTACAAACAGTATCAATTTCAGTCATAAAATGTCATTTACAGATAAACAAAACTAAAATTTGTCGCTACCACAAGGTTTTCTCCTGTCCCGGCGCGGCACCGCGCGCGATTCAAATTCGTAATTTTGAATCAGTCTTGATTTCTATTCGCTAACTCTTGACAGTTGGCTTTGAAATGGCTTTCTCGCTGGAAACGTTGTTTTTCTTTGACATATGCGATTCAAGAAAAATTGGAAAATTAAACGAGACTTACCTGTAAGTTGAAGTTTGATTGAAATTCTACCGTGGCATTTGCAGGAATGAGGAGGTCACGTGAGATAGCAAGCATGTGATATCCGAGCTCAGTCTTAAAAGCAGTTTGGTGTGGCTTTGATGGTAGAGAAAAGGATGTCACTATGAAGAGCGTGAGGGCCCAAGGGAGTGGTGGGATGTGACCTCCTCATTCCTGCAAATGCCACGGTAGAATTTCAATCAAACTTCAACTTACAGGTAAGTCTCGTTTAATTTTCCAATTCTACCTTGCATTTGCATACAATCGGAGGTCACGTGAGATTTCAAAGCTCAAAGCCACAGCAAATGAACAGGCGTAATAACTGTAACACCATGGCATTTATTTAATGGTACTCCTTTCATGACATTTATGCTAATGTAAGCACAAAGAAACAGGATATGATATGGTACAACTACCAAAGCATGTAAAGCTGTAAACACATAAAATTACTGGCTACTGCTAGAAAGGATAGCCTCTGCGAAATTACTTTCATTTGTGACAGGGCGATCATAAAATTTTGCAAAGGTGGAGTCTGAGCGTCACCCAGCAGTGTTCATAATCTCATGAATAGGTACATTAGCAGCTTTAGCAGCTGACGTTGCTGCCCCCTAGTGCTAGAAGCAATGGGGTTTGAACACTGAAGTATTGATTCCTGCATCCTTCATAGTTTGTCTGATCCATCTAGATATTGTGTCCTTAGAGGCAGGTCCATGAGGTTCCACATAGGAAATCAGCAGCTGCTTTGTACTTTTTCTAAGAGAGGCTGTCCTTTCGATATAGGCTGTCAAAAGTTCAACAATACAAAGTCTTTTATCCACATTATAACTGGTAAAACTGATAGGAAATAAGTGTCTGTTCTGGCCACCTTTTGCAGTGGTTTGCTTCAAGAGAGAGGAGATATGGAATGTATACTTTCCAGGCGATGCACTCATTTCCTCCAGAGATAACTTTTGGAGAGTCTGGGTTCTCTGTGCTGAGAGGAGAGCCATAAGCATGACTAGTTTCTGAGTGAGCTGCTTTAGTGACAAGTTTCCAGTGGTTGGATAAGTTTTTAAATCGTTGAGCACAATCTGCGGATTCCAAGTCTCAGTATAACGAGGCAGAGCTGGTTTTTGATTGAATAAACCAGTCATAAATCGAGACACTAGTGGGTGATCACCCACTTTTACGCCATCAATTTTGACGAAAGTTGACAAGGCACTCCGAGCAGTTGCTACAGCACTGTATCCAACTGTTTTTGATTGAAATGAAAGGAACTCTAGAACCTGTTGCAAAGTTGGGTTCATTGGACTGACAGTATTGTCACTGCAAAACTTAATCCACGCTGAAACGTATGTCTGATATTGCTTACGGGTCCCTGATCGCCATGATTCCAAGATGGTGGTCAAAGGCTCCCCTGTTACACCCTGATTAATTAAAGATGACTTGACACAAGACATCCATGAAGCTGAAGTTTGGGGAACAGAGGGTGAACTTCCTCTGGTTGATGAGGCAATGTTAGAGTCTTCCTGTGCATCTTGATTGTTACTGGAGGAGATTTCATTAACTGAAGCAGGTGTGGATACCAGAACTGCGTTGGCCAATGTGGGTAAACTAGGATGGCTGTTGTTTTGCTCTCTTGGATAAACTGAAGGACTTTGCCGATGAGACTAAACGGAGGGAAACAATAAATAAGGTTATACTTAGACCAATCTATAGTAAAGGCATCAATGGCTACTGCCCCAGGGTCCGGTCTCCAGGCTATATAGTGGGGTGTCTTGTGGTTTAACCTTGATGCAAACATATCAACATCAGGCTCACCCAACTTTGATTTCAAGTCATTAAAAGCAGTTTGATCTAGCGACCATTCAGTGTTACTACTGTGAATTCACGGCTAGCCTTATCTGCTTCTGTGTTAAGTTTCCCTGGTAAGTGGGAAATTGATAGTGATAGCTTTCGATCTATGCACCAAATAAGTATTTCCCTGGTGATGTCATTACAACTGCTAGATTTTGTACCGCCCATATTACAAATATATGAGACAGCGGTAGTATTGTCACATAGGATTTTTATGTGGCGATTTTGCATATGGTTACAGAGGGCCTGCAAGGCTAGAAGAATGGCCTTTAATTCCAAAAGGTTAATATGTAGTTGGGATTCTTGATGTGACCATCTGCCACGAGCCACACATGATGTACCCTCAATCACCCCTCCCCAGCCTTTAAGAGAGCTGTCAGTCATGAGAGTCAGATCTGAGGGTTTAGGCGTGATGGCCTTGGGAAGTTGATCAACATTGGTGATCCACCACGAAAGGTCCTGTTTTGCTAGAGGGGAGAGTGTCATTTTCCCCTCAAGGTCCCATCCATTGCTTTTTAAGGCATACGTCTTGTCATTTTCTAGAGACCTATAAAACAGGGGTGCATACTGAACTCCTTCAAACGCTGAAACCATGAGGCCCACTACAGAGGCCACATCTCGGATTGGAATAGGTCCTTCCTGCTGAGCTAGATTGTGACACTTGGATTTGATAATGGCTGCTTTTTCAGGAATCATAGAAATGATCATGTCCTTAGAGTTCAGTAAGAATCCCAGAAATTTGGCAACCTGGGTTGATGTTGTGACACACTTTGATTCATGAATTGTCAATCCAAGTGATCTAAGCAACGCAACTGTTTCAGCCACAACTTGGTCTAATTCATGGGGTGTTTTTGCTAGCAAAAGGATGTCATCTATGTAGCCTACTATAAGATATCCCTTTGACCTCAATGTTGCATATACTGGCTTCATGAGCTTTGTGAATACTCTAGGGGCCGATGCGAGGCCATTAGGTAAGCAAGTAAACTCATAAAGAGATCCTTTAAACTCAAATCTGAGAAATTTCCTGTGCTGGGGGTTTATAGGCACAGAATAATAAGCATCCTTGAGATCTAAAACCGCCATCCAATAATCTTTTTTAAGTAGCTGTACTGCTGACTGGAGAGACTCCATTTTAAAATGGTGATATGTGACATTTTCATTCAATTTTTTAAGATTTAGAATGAGCCGATGAGACCCGTCTTTCTTGGGCCGAGTAAAGACTGTGGATATGAATTCGGTGTCACAATGTGTAGTTTTGTTAATTACCCCCTTCTCTAGGAGTTTATTTATCTCTCCAGCAATGATGAGATCATCACCTTTAGAAAATGTATTCTGCGGCACAGCTGACTGACATGGTATGCTTTCAAATTCGATGAAATAGCCTGAAACAATCTCAAGGATGCTTGGGTCTGTGGTAATAGACCTCCAGCTGGAGATGTGTTTAGCAACATTACCAGCAACAAAATTTGGAACAGTATTTACCGTGCTAGTTTCGTGGGCTACTGAGATGGCCGCTTGATGTTTGTGTTGGACTTCTGGGAGTCCTTGTGCCGCCAGGGTTTGTAGGTTTGACCCTTCGAGTTTTTTGACTGGTTTCTGTAGGAAAAAGGTCCCCTGGAGTGATTGTTGTTGGCATAGCCAGTTGAGGGCCTGTGAGAGCCTTTATGACCTTGCACTTTGGCTCCAATTTTGTTCACATCTCCTATGTCTTTCAACTGTTTTTGGAGGTCATCTCCAAACAGTAAGTTTGTGAACGGCACATGAGGAGAACAGAGAGAAGCATAATCTCTGCCAATATCAGGTTTCATGAGTTGCTTTCGCTACATGTTAAGTTCATAATTAACATGAGTCAGCAACGATAGAGCGTCGAGTCCAAACTGTTTTATCTGTTGAACCCCTTCTGCGTCTAGGCCTTTCTTCTCTGTCATGGACAGATCAGTCAAACGAGCGACTGGGATTATGCCTTTAACGAGGGCTTGCTGGACTTTGAACAGCTGCAAATCCCTCTTCTGCGTGGGCTCACGTAGCTTACGCCAGATGCCTGGATTTACCCTTGTGGGTTTAACAGTATCGCAATTGTCCGGTCTAGCTTGACGCTCAAGCTTTTCTTTCAATAATTTATCTGGCAACCGGTTGCGGAACATCTTGTTAAGTAGTTTGGCAAGCTGTGGGCTGTGAATATTTTTACCCGTCAGGTCTTCAGACTCGTACTCTTTCTCCAAATCCGCTAGGATGTCGTCTTCCTCTGGCTCTTCACCCTCAGGATCGTCATCGTCACCCGCTACTTTATCCATGAGAGCCTGAATATCTTCTTCGCTCTCTAAAGCATGTTGGTCGCTCGAGGAGCTCGAGCTGTCTTTGGCGGGTTTCTTGGCGGGAACACCGTGTTGATGTTCACGATCATGACTCGGCCGTTTGCCTTTTCCTTTCCCTTTCGAAGGGAGTTCCTCGAATTTATCGAGTTTCTGTGACAAGGTCAGTATCGCTGACGAAAGGAGCTTTACGTCAGCGTGCGACATCGAAATGTTCGAGTCGCTCACGCGGTCCCTGGCCGCCATGACACTTGGTGTGTCGAGATGTTTCTCTCCGGATATTCCGGCGTTGTTGTCCTCGTCCGGGTCGAAAGCCAATAACTGCTCTTCGTTCGCCGGTTCCGCGGATTCTTTTCCTCCAGGCATGTTAAGCAAAGGACGTAGAAAGGTCTAAAACACTTGAAAATAGGGCTGCAAGAATAAACTTTAGACTGTTTGCTCGGACAGCTAACTTGCACTGAGCTCGGATATCACATGCTTGCTATCTCACGTGACCTCCGATTGTATGCAAATGCAAGGTAGAATTCATTGCCAGACTCGTGAATTCCACGTTAAATTTCACGCGAAAAACCGATATCTTCGCGATTCGGGCGATATCGGTTTTTCAAGTGAAATTTAACGTGGAATTCACGAGTCTGGCAATGAATTTTTCTATAGAATACAACACCAATAAATGTTTCAACGATTTTATTCAGCAATTTTGATTTTATATATTGCTTAAAACGTTGAATTCGAAATTCCATACAATGTATTATATTTTCAAATATCATTAATATGCAAACATTACGCTTGGGTTTCCTGTGTTAATACCTTTGGGTTCAAGGGTTTGACTCCTTTCGATAAGATACGCTTCTCGAGCTTTGCGTAAAGCTTCACGAGATGAATGTATGAGTTCTAATGGAATTTTTACCACACTTGCCAGTAATCTCGCAATTTGATTGGTCGTTGCGGGTGGTAAATGAGAGTGCAGACAACGGTGCTGACGCAAACATCACGCAATGCCTAAAAAAGCGCGCGCTTGAAAAAAATAAACCAATCAGATTGCGAGAAAGTTATAGACAGCGCTTGCTCTTTCTTAGCTGTCGCGTTTTGTAAAGAAACTTTGATTTTTCCTTGTATATTTTTTCTAAATATTGTGGTAAAAACAGATTTCCACCGGTTTTCCGTGGTGTGGACTCTTATTTACCACGATTTACGTCATCACATGGTCAAAATTTGTTGCTGACTCACTCGGCTGCGCCTCGTGAGTCCACAACATTTTGACCATGTGATGACGCAAATCGTGGTAAATAAGAGTCCACACCGCGGAAAACCGGTGGAAATTTGCTAAAAGTTCTATGTCGGTAGGTAAAAGGTCGTCGGGAAAGAAAATGGTCTGAAACTGCAGTAGGTCTAGAGGAAGCGGTGGATCTGTCAACCGGTCGTCTGTGTTCACGCCATCACACGCACTGAGACACTTAAATCCAGCGATACCACAACTGACTCACTGGTTTTGTTGTGATCGAACACAAGAATGACGTCACAAATTGTTTGCACCTTTTTCGCCGCGCTCAAAATGTCACAAATTTCAAACCGCAAAAAATAGTGGATCATCTTCGCGCAAAAGAGGAAAACGACTGAAAATGAAATAAAGGTGATATAAACAGCGTAAAACCCTAAAACTAAACAGTAGTCAGGGCCGTAGCCAGACGAAAATTCTTACTGAGGCAATATCAGGAAAAAAAACACTTCTTACATTTTATTCATGTATAGCTTCTTAGTATTCAAGTATTATAGCTTCTTAGTATTCAAAATTTTATTTTTACCGAGGCAAGTGCCTCGGTTCGCCTCATGCTGGCTACGGCCCTGGTAGTGAAATTTCACTACATGTGCACTTTAAGTCAACCAATAAAGGATAGACGTGTCATTTTTCATGGCGATGGTAACGTGTAAAGTTGCACGAAACATACAACAACTTTGCCAAGGTGAACTAATTTAAATGCACGCTTAATTAAATAGCCGCTGCACGCTTAATAGACCTCTTTAGCTTGTACATTTTGTTTTCCCAATGTAGGTCATGTGATGTTCTCAAGGGAATTTGTCCTTTGTCTTTTCATAAATTATGCATACATATGCACGTGAAGAAAACAAAATTTTAAAGAAACTGTTCTCTAGGGTAACATCACATGACCTACATTGGGAAAACAAAACGTACAAGCTAAAGAGGTCTATAGACCAATTCGGCTAAGGGACGGACCATTTAATTTTTGTGGAGGGGGGGGGGGGGGGGTTGGGCAATTTCGAAAAAAAATTCCTGCAGAAGAATTTTAAGAGAAAAAAAAATCGTACACAAGAAAGCACGTGAAAAAAATTCAAGCATTAAGGTAAAAAAAATTCTTGCAAATAGTGATGCTGGAAAAAAAAATTCATGCTCAGAAGAAATTGCCCAACCCCCCCCCCCCCCCCCCCCCCCAAAAAAAAAAAATATATATATATATATATATATATATATAAACAGAGAAACAACATAAATAGTGTTTCACGCAGTCGTAGGAGTGCTCGATGCAAATACATGCAGAGCGAAATACAATTTTAGATAGAAAATTTCTAGAGACAGTTACTCGAGTTTCACGCACTAAGCGATCATCAGACTGTGCCGTTGGAGGCGGTAGAAATAAAATTTAAACTAAATTAAGGAGGGCGGTTGGAATGATCCCGCTTCTGATTGGCTGCATAGAACTTATTTTCATGCCGGCATTTCGTAATCAACTCAGATCTCTTGTTGAGGAGTGATGACTTGTCGGCAGTTAAGATGCATAGCTTTTCAGACAAACATAGATTGCATCGGGAAGGATGACCCTTGTAAGCACTTGCTCGTTTAATAATGGACCATTTGATGGAGTAATCGGTGCCATTGTCCTTTAGATCCCAGATGTATTTTGAGAGAACTGTGTCGTGCGAGTGTTTGCGGTGGTTGAACGAAAGCTTGTGGTTGTTGTACCTTGTTTTGAAACTATGTTCTGTCATCCCGATATAAACCTTTGTATCACCGGAAGTAGTGGTGACATCGGCTTGATAGACGATACTACCGGTAAGACACGCGCCATCGAGAGGGCAAAGGTCCTTGTCTCTGCAGTTACATTTGTTAGTTTCCATGTTAGTGTTAGTATTGTTATTTGCTAGGATTTTTGCGTTGTGGCGTTTGATGATGTTTTCCATGTTACTTGTGCAGCTATAGCTGACTTTCACATTGTTTCTGTTAAACAGTTTGTGGAGAGTGTGTGTTTTAGGAAAATGTTTATCAATCAAGCAAAGGAACGATCTAGCAACATTCGTCTGGACATTTTCGCTGAAAGGTGGGTTAAACCAAATGATGTTTCTTGGTCTGTTTCTGTTTCTGGCCCTTGTTCGGTTCCCGCTTCTCGTATATTGGATACTCTCACGGTAGCCGCTGGTCTTGAGGGCGTCATTGTAGATAAACATATAGAAAGCCAGACAACAACCCACTCTATATTAATGCTAAGTCGAATCACCCCCCTTCTATCATCAAGCGCTTACCAGCGACTATAAGCACTAGAATCTCAAGCTTATCGTACGACTCTGATGAGTTCAACAAGGCCTCAAAGATCTACAATGACGCCCTCAAGACCAGCGGCTACCGTGAGAGTATCCAATATACGAGAAGCGGGAACCGAACAAGGGCCAGAAACAGAAACAGACCAAGAAACATCATTTGGTTTAACCCACCTTTCAGCGAAAATGTCCAGACGAATGTTGCTAGATCGTTCCTTTGCTTGATTGATAAACATTTTCCTAAAACACACACTCTCCACAAACTGTTTAACAGAAACAATGTGAAAGTCAGCTATAGCTGCACAAGTAACATGGAAAACATCATCAAACGCCACAACGCAAAAATCCTAGCAAATAACAATACTAACACTAACATGGAAACTAACAAATGTAACTGCAGAGACAAGGACCTTTGCCCTCTCGATGGCGCGTGTCTTACCGGTAGTATCGTCTATCAAGCCGATGTCACCACTACTTCCGGTGATACAAAGGTTTATATCGGGATGACAGAACATAGTTTCAAAACAAGGTACAACAACCACAAGCTTTCGTTCAACCACCGCAAACACTCGCACGACACAGTTCTCTCAAAATACATCTGGGATCTAAAGGACAATGGCACCGATTACTCCATCAAATGGTCCATTATTAAACGAGCAAGTGCTTACAAGGGTCATCCTTCCCGATGCAATCTATGTTTGTCTGAAAAGCTATGCATCTTAACTGCCGACAAGTCATCACTCCTCAACAAGAGATCTGAGTTGATTACGAAATGCCGGCATGAAAATAAGTTCTATGCAGCCAATCAGAAGCGGGATCATTCCAACCGCCCTCCTTAATTTAGTTTAAATTTTATTTCTACCGCCTCCAACGGCACAGTCTGATGATCGCTTAGTGCGTGAAACTCGAGTAACTGTCTCTAGAAATTTTCTATCTAAAATTGTATTGTATATATATATATATATATATATATATATATATATATATATATATATATATATATATATATATATATATATATTAAATGGTCCGTCCCTAACGCATTGTTGTACCCAATTCAAACATTTTGGGATTAGAACTCTTTGTTCGTCATCCATATCAATGAAGCATTGTCATGGAAATTATATGGAAATACTATGAACAAAGGATGTTATTCCCAGAAGGTTTGAATTAGCCTGTGTCTCCCTCGCGCGATTTTCATGCGCCTGCTACGCAGGCTAGGTTTGAATTGGGTACAACAATGCGTTAGCCGAATAGGTCTATAAAGCGTGCAGCGGCTATTTAATAACCCTTTTCACGGTTTATTTTTCTCATTTGCATCACAATGTTATCCAACGTGGATGCGAGGCAATTTCGGGCTAAAACAACTACAAAATAGCCCGAAATTGCCTCACATACATGCTAGATTTCATTGTAATGCAAATGAGCAGAGTTAACCTTGAAAAGGGCTATTAAGCGTGCATTTAAATTAGTTCACCTTGGCAAAGTTGTTGTATGTTTCGTGCAACGTTGCACGTTACCATCGCCATGAAAAATGACACGTCTATCCTTTATTGGTTGACTTAAAGTGCACATGAAGTGAGATTTTAATGCAAATGAGCAGAGTTAACCTTGAAAAGGGCTATTAAGCGTGCATTTAAATTAGTTCACCTTGGCAAAGTTGTTGTATGTTTCGTGCAACGTTGCACGTTACCATCGCCATGAAAAATGACACGTCTATCCTTTATTGGTTGACTTAAAGTGCACATGAAGTGAGATTTTACTACTGTTTAGTTTTAGGGTTTTACGCTGTTTATATCACCATTATTTCATTTTCAGTCGTTTTCCTCTTTTGCGCGAAGAGGATCCACTATTTTTAGCGGTTTGAAATTTGTGACATTTTGAGCGCGGCGAAAAAGAAACTTGTCTATTGTTGGGGGGCTGCGGCAACTTTAAACACTCGACTGGATTTCTACTCTGCGAGCAGGTTGCAGTATCAGTCCGGTATGTAGTTTTATAGTTCTGTATGCTACACATGTATGATTGCTTAATTATGATCGATAACAAACTAAATTGCTTCTGGAACCAAGCGTGGAAGGCTGTTTTCTTTCCTACTGATAATATGCTAAGATCACAGCATACTTGAACAGTTCAAATCCAATGTTTTGCAAGATTTTACTGATTATAATCAAATATTTGTGATTCCAAAATAACGAACTTCAACTTCGAGTATGGAAGCTTCAATAGGAGTAGGTTTCGCAAGCCATAAGAAGTGACCCTGATAACAAGTGTATTCGTGGTTAAATATTACTGTTGTTATCGGGACGTATCGTGGCCGAATTCGCAGATAAGCGTCGAGTGCTTGCAGGCTTTGCTTGGTTTTGGTTAACAACACAGAGTCAGGACACGACTCAACTTGTGTATGATCAAACTACTTATATACATTTTGGTGGTTATTATAATAATAATAATAATCTTTAATCTTTAATGATGACACTAGCCTAAGATGATTTTCACAAAGGTCCTACCAATAAAGACTAATCATGGTACATAGAATAAAAGTATAAAAATAAAAAAAGACGATAAAAAATTAGAGACTAAGTTAAAGTTAGGTGTTTAAATCTAAATCTAATCTAAGTTATTAATATGAGGTTGAGCATACTGTAAAGCCGATTTACATACAGTCAGTATGTAATTCCTGGGGAACTAAGCGTTTAGATAGGTTTATCCTATACGTGACATTTAAGCGCTAGAACTAGTTTTCTACAATATGCCTAGTGAAAATCACGGCGTATATTTTAGCTTTACATGCAACACAAAGTTTCACGCCTGCAAAGGTCTTCGCGACCATTAAAATATCAACATGCAAATTACGTTAACACATAACAAACAAACAATGCCGTCGATCTCTTTGGATTGTTTCAGTTCAGTGAATATAACACAAACCAAGGTGCATGCTTTACCAAAGGCATAATTTTAGTTATCAGATTATCCTTTAAAAACCGATTAATGATTTTGGTTCGAAAAATAAATTTCTTTGATATGGGGTTATTTAAAAGCCTTCAACTTAGCAGTCATAAAAATGTAATTCGTTTGATCCAATATATATATTACGATTTATTTAATAAGTTTCATGTGGTCGGTACTAGTTTTAACTTTTAATAAGTTTCATGCGGTCGGTACTAATTTTATGCCGCTGAGACCCGAAATCACAAACATTGCCGTCGCTGTTAAAAATAACAATGTACCCGATCGGCCCAATTATATTTCCAATTTACAGATACGTCATTGTAGTGTGCTCAGCTGTATCTCGGATCTAGATGTAAATATAGTAGTCACGTGCGCGCGAAGGTAATTAAGGCGAACAAGTCATTATTCGTATTAGGATCTTTACGTAAGGAAGGAATGTCCCAGGAGGAAGTAGATCACCTTTTTAACGCAATAGTTTTACCAAATTTTTCTTACGCTCTGCCGGTTTATGGTGCCTCAGTTTCCGATCTTTCTGTAATACAGAATTTTTTAGACCGGTGTATGAAAAGAAAGTTTATGTCCAAGAATGTAAATATCAGGGATTTGCTAGAGAAGGCGGATAAGACACTCTACAAAAAAAAATCGAATGACCCCGAATGCCCGTTCTTCCAGTTTTTTCTTAAGGAAAAGAACATGAGGTACAATCTTAGAAATACGTCAGTCTCTGTTCCTAGAATCTACACTGACAGGTTTAAGAACGTTTTTAGTAACAGAATAATTTTTAGATATGATATGTAAATAGTTTTTTCTTTTTTGTTTGAGTTTATATTGTAACTTAGGATATGTGATTTTATCTTAAGAAATAAAGATTATTATTATTATTATTATTATTATTATTATTATTATTATTATTATTATTATTATTATTATTACAAGTGAAACCGGAAATAATATATTATAATTAATTTAACATATTCCATAGACTATAGTCCAGAAAAGAACTTCAACAACGTTGAAGAAAAATCTGCGCCATTCAAGTAAATCCTGCAAATAAACATGTGTATACCACATGGCCTGCTTTTCAAAGGTGCTGATTGTGGTATTGGGATGGTTCATACTAAATATATAGAGTTTGAGGGGAGCAGCAAAAAAATGTCCTTACCCTTAAAGGCCCATGTTCACCCATTCTGCTTTGCACGCTTGTGTTTTTTGTTTTGAAACAGTTCAATTGTTCAATGTAGCATTATGATTGGCTGGCACGTCGATTTTTCGATTTTCCGTCTGTGCGAAAATCAGCCCGGGTGCGCAAAGCAGATTGGGTGAACATGGGCCTTTAATAGTAAATAGAGGTTATTCAGCATAAAGTTGTGTAATACGGCTGAGTATTTACTGACTAGTAAAAATGCCCAGCTGTATTACACAACTTTTAACTGAATAAATGTTTATTATACGACAGAAATATTCTCCTAAAGGCTAAGATTTTGTAGCTGTTTTCCTAGTGCACAGTCAGAAGAGTGTAATAACGTGTCATATTTGCACTCGTTTTGATGCATATTTGCACTTTACAATGCTATGTCGAATAATAATGTATCGTACGTTGTATTTGCACTTGTTTTGGTGCATATTTGTAATGTCAAATGCTACATGCACGTTGCATAATAACACCATATACACCGATTTATAATACAACAGTATTTGAAAAAAAAATACATATTTATTTAAATTTCAATGATAATGCATTAAAAAGACTTTCTGACACACATAAAAGGTAACTGATTTGACAAAATGTACTGGTCATTATTATTAAACTATTGTCACTTTCCATATCTTCCCTATATCAACCAGTGTACATTCACTTGGAAGATGACAATGAAAAGAGTAGGGGCCGTAGACCCCGGTGGTGTGGTCAACCTTGCGGGTTGTGGTATTGGAAGGGATGGCACCTCGCATGGGACCCGAGTCCCGTTCGTGCCTTTCCCTCTGGTCCAGTTGGATAGATTAGATTTAAGGACGCTTTAGAAAAAAGTAAGAACATTGTCGTGATCACACCGTACATGTACATGTATATAACCAATTCACTAAGAAAAATGTCCTATCCATCAAGTGATCTACATGTAAATCACTTTGACAGCTCCTCATTTTTTTTTTGTTTATTACTTTAATTTACTATTTGTTTTCATGTTTTTAAGAAAGAAAGAAATCCAGTTTGCCAATGTTTCAATGTACATGTACCTCAATAGAACCTTAAATTTTTGCAATAATCACTGGGTGGCCTTTTTCGCAGCATCCAAAAATGGCCACAAACAGAACCTCAGAAAGCAATATACCCTGGCTGAGAATGACCCTTTAATGATTTAAAGGGAAGGTCATATAATTACACTACAATGCTGTTTACAAACAGACAGTATCATTATTAATTGAAAATATTTTAGTCATCGTAAAAAAATTCCATTTACTGTACTAGTTCAGTCGTAGAAAATCCACCTTATGCTTATACTGAATATACCAAGGGATGCCTCTTCAACAGTCTGTTGAAATAGAAAACTTTTAATTTAAGCATGTTCGCACTTATTGTTTATGTGCATCCTTACTGCACATACAGTTTATGTCACAATGCCATGCTACATCATGCAATTCAGTCGTGCACAGAGGAAGAAAACTAACCACATCAACGGTTGGTAGCCATTGCATTAACTTTGCTAAATAAAAGATGGCATTACCTCCATTTTTTGCATTCATTTTTTTTAATTCATTTATTTATCCGGGGACATCTGATTAGCATAAATACACACTGTGGCTAGTTTAAACACTACCCTGGCCCTGACATGAGTTACTTATTACCAAGCTGTAGCAAAAGTATTACAAAAATACATGTAATCAATGTTAGAAAATGTTTGGCCAACACTACCTCCCTCCCCTCCCAAGGGCAACATTCAGTTTTGTTACTTTTCTTCATTAAGAACCATCTTCCTAAGAACTCATGGATCAAGACGTTTTGGCTAAATGAAATTGGCAATGCAATTACTGTCACTATGCAATGAAAGAGACAATTTCTTGCAAGTTATGTTCTGAGCATGTGTAGTCCATATAATAGGCATAGAATAGTATAACTAAACAATAGTAATATTGTTAACACTGTGCTGTAGCAGTCACACAGTATATATAAAGAGGCCCAAAATATACATGTAAATGTTCAGTATTTACAATGAAAACATAATATAAACATGCATGTAATATAAATCCACAACCAATTATTCTTATTTACATGGAAATTTGTATATTAACAATAATTGTCAAATTAACATACCTTAGAAAGATCACACATTTGCAGTGGGTTTACAATGTGGTGTAGACTTTTATGTCTATAATCATGACAGTACATAGAGTATGTGATGTTTCCTGGGAGAAACAATTTGAATAATATAGTAAGTGAGCATCTTGAATTGATTGATAAATTTTCAGACATAAAAAAAGGATTAACTGCTGGTATACATGCACCTAGTTTAGCCGAGGGAGGGCTGTCACTAAGGGCCAGGGGCCGGGGATTTCCCCTGGCTACTATGAGCGTGACCCCAGCTACTAACTTCCATAGGAAAATAGAAGGAAAATAGAACCAAAAGAACTCCCCAGCTGTTAGATTTTCCGCCTACTAATTGCATTTACCCAGCAACTTGAATCTTAGTGACAGCCCTGCTTGCTGAATATTGCAATTGTTATAGTGACATTAAATTACTCTTTCACTTTAAGCAAGGCACTGGGGCTTGTAAAAACAGTTTGCAATTTGATTGCCTTTCTACAGGTAAACAAAGAACTAACTGTTTGAGTATATACTTAAGCACTTTACATTTAAGCAATTAATTTTTTTTTCCAAGGAGTGGAGTGAGCAAGTTCCTTACTGCAGAGCACAAGGGTCAGAAAAATAGAGCATCTTTAGATTCCTAGTTGCACATGTAACTGGCAATGACAGAAGAGCAAGGCTGATGAAACATGTCTTGCAGAATTGAAACTGTGGTTCTCTTATTACAAAGTACCTATCTTAATTAAAAGTATATATTAAATCTTTATTACTCATGGCATAGATGAGGAAGATGTTATAAATTTGGCTTTGCCCATTAGTGCATGCAAATTTATGCATGCATATTTTTGTCTCACTGATCTGATTGGTTGACAATTGAGGCCTCATGATTTTGTGGCCTCATGTGTGTTAACTTGAGAAGCAGAAAGAAGAATAACGGCATATAAGTTTTCAAGACAATGTCGGGCATTCATGGATGGATAGGACTGTTTGATATTGTGTTCACCACTTATTGCCACATGGGATTTTTGTTCCAGCAAGTTTTGTGTTTTATAAAACTTTGCATTTCAGTTAGGATGGTGGTTTCGAGTGTCAGCTACTGAATGTAGTCTTACTCTTTAGACACAATTTTATGTTCCTCTAGAAAAGCACACAAAACATTTGGGAGTCAAACACTACAATGAGTTAAAGACACCACAATGAGTTCAAGCTGTGTACAGCTTCTTGTTTATTTATACCATCCAAGTTTCATTGTCACAGCTTTAATACTATTGATATTACATGGGAGGACAAAGGGAATCCCCTAATGCACAGTCCAATGAAAGGGCTCTAACAGCCATGCATCTCATGAATACAAAACAACGTAGGGATAATTTTAGTTGTTCTTGATGTTTTGTAATTTAGCAGTGTCACTGTGGTAATTAACTCATCTTAAGATGACAGAAATATCCATTGTGTGAAACGAGACAGCTGGATGAGCCGAGTAAGCAAGCAATGACAGCAATACAGTGACATTTTCCATAAAATAATTAATACTACAAATCCATTTGAAATCCACAGATTGGTTATAATTTTCCATACTAAGTTTGAAGTCCAAGAATTGAAGAGCAAACAGATTTTAAAATATTTTAAACATTTTTGCATGACATAAATATATATATGTTGTAGGTTAAAATTATTTTAGGTTAAAATGATTTCAAACTAGGTTAATTTTTATTTTCCTTTGTCTGAGATTATGTCAATGAATCTGGGACAAAGGAAAATAAAAATTAACCTAGTTCGAATTATTTTTAACCTAAAATAATTCTAACCTACAACATATACACCAAATCATACAAACTCAGATGTAACATAAGTTATATAACATCAGCTCACATGTACACTCTGCTATATTTAACTCACATGCATTACAATGTATCTCATCTTAAGAAATTTAATTATTTTTACTAGCTGCTTCTAAAAATATGGTAGAAAGAACTCTGAGTTATAACACATGCTGCAAGATTGTGCATTATTAAATAAATAAATAAACTGCCCCCCCCCCCCCCCCGGCATTTGTCAGCCATGTTATAACTTTTCCTCCCCAAGGGTGGGGCATTTACCAAAACAGGTCAGCCTAGGGGTGGGGCATTGTCAAAACAACCTTATCTTTCAGATTTTAAAAGTTGACTAGTACAATGCTTAGTTTTTTTATTTTAAATTTCCTGATTGCCCTCAAAAAATTAATACAAAAAACTGAGTTGATAAACATTGTTTGGGCCACACACTTTTTAAGAGAACCGGAGCAAAATGAAGCAACAGACTGAACACGGTCATATTCCATTTTGGGCTTTCACACAATTTTCAAGATAGGCAGACTAGTGCCTTATCTTTCAAGTGCCACAGAAGATACGTAATATCACAGTAAATTGTCATGATGTTGAGGTCTTATTTACCAACATTTCTAAATTCCAATTTGATCAAGAATTTTAGAGGGCCACCTCAGAGTCACACAAAACGTTTTGCGGGAACAATAAATTAAACACATATTTAGAACAAACGAGAGAACGGATGTAAGTAATACTGACAGGGCCTCTGATATTACGCGATAAAAAAATGGAAATTATGTGATTTTTTCGTGGCAAATTATGCGATAAGCAAGGACTATTATGCGGAAAAATATGCAAATTATGCGATTTTTTCTGGAACTTTTTTATGCATGTTTCACTAGGTTTCAGAGGAAAAAAATGAAAATACCTGTTTTAAAACGGTGCTCGCTATCTTTGTGGGACATTTTGAAGCTTTTAGCTATGAAGGAACATCCAAAACGAACGACAGAATCCAAGAAAAGAGTCTGTAAACGAGCGGCCATCTTGGTTAACCTTAGTAACCAGGCTAAATAAAACATGTGCTCAAGAAATTTACGCGGTTACCAAGCTTGTTGTGGCCAAGAACGAACGCAGTTTCGATCGAAAGTGGCGGTTTGTTTATTTGATACAGGATAATTCAATAGAAAAAAACAAATTTTAGCTTAAATTTCTTAGCTAAAGGGATAGTGTATCGTGTGGTTTGTTCACATTATGCGATTTTGTGTGATTTTCTACGAATTATGCGATTTTTCGTGAATTATGCGATCAGATGCGATTTGAGGCCGATTATGCGAAATCGCACCATCGCGTAATATCAGAGGCCCTGTACTGAGGAAAAATGACAAAATTTCTAGCATGAATAAAGATCCATTTATTTGTGAACAATTATTGCTACCACCATTACATGTAATTATTAAAATAATTAATGAAATAAAATTTTAATCTTGTGCCTGGGCATTTGCACTCTTTCAGAAGCCCCACCATGGGGATTTGTACGTATAAGCTGACCCCACCGTGAGGCATTTGCAACATTGTTCAAAAAAGACAAATGCCTGACAAATGCCGGGGGGGGGGGGGATGAGCAGGCTTGGAATTGACGGAGCAATTACCTTTATTCGACTTGTTCCTTCTTTGAAATGTAGACCACAACATGTACATGTGACTGTAGTCTTTGAAAGTCTAATTACCTTAGGAGAACAAAAATAAACAAAACTTCAAAATAGCAATACAACTTACTGTAGTTGATGTTAAATTTAATTCTAGAGCATGATGCAAGATGCAGACCCTCCGGTTTTTGTTTTACTTCCACCTCTAATTTCCACTATCAAAGATCTACTGTACATCTTCACGCTTGAAATACAGTGAAACAGGTGAAATGAAAGGCAATGAAACATCTTTCTTGCTACACGTCATATTTAAAACCTCTCGTAAGTTTAAATGTGGACAAAACAGCTACTATCGAGCTGATATCAGGGCATAACATGTCAATAATTTTGATGGTCTATAAAAATCGATCGTTCTCTGTTTCATACTAATCAATCGACAAATATCGGAATTCGATAAAAGTCGATCACACGATTTCTTGTGGTTATCGATTTTTTTTTTTACAGTTTGATTTTAATTGATTTCGATCAACAAGTATCGAAATATAAAAAAAGAAGTTGGCGAACGCGGATAAATGAAGCAGGATCGGCCATGTCAAGACTTTATTTTACTGATTTTACACTTTAATTGGAAGCTCAAATAAACACAAGCTGAAATCAGAAACTACTATTTCTTCCAATAAAGTGATTCATTTTCATGTCAAATTATTTTACGTCTTATCAGTGATTTATGCATCTCAGTTTCATGCTACTTCTTGATCGCTGCCTTCTGTCACGCTGCTTCTGTCATGTTCTCATAAAACCTGATTGAACTCCAGCGCTTATCAATTTTAACAGAATTTAACGGCTTTTTGGGGTCCATCAAGCACTGAACAAACCACTGTTTATCATGGTTTATCATTTGTTAAGGTGATTATTCGATTCTACATTGAATAACAAACCACTTGGTTGCTCAGTTTTTTAATGTAAGTTTATTGCCGTTAAGCCCCGGCTACACGTTCTAACATTGTTATATAACATTTTTTTGGTTCAACAATGTTAGAACGTGTAGCCGGCATGTTAGATGACGTTTATCTAACATTTTTTGTTAGAAGAATGTTTTGATTTCGATCAAACACGGTTTATGCTTCTATAGAAAAGTCGTTCGAGCTATTATTAGTTTGGTTAATTTCGTAGCCATGAAAATCTTGTGATTATCGACTTTTATCGACAAATTAAACCTGTCGATTGACAATTATCGACAAATATCGAGTACTGTCGACTTATCGACTACGTTTTCGATGATCGATTGTGATCGCCATGTTACGCCTTGTGATATTTAATTTTTTTCAGCGCTCAGAGTCGCAGACTTTCGCCAATCTGTTTGTAATGAAGCTTAACAAAATAAACGCTTTAATAATAATTTTAAACTAGTTAGATGTGCACAATATCAAATAGAAACTAATAATCAATCGCCCCAAAAGGTCTAAAATAACCCTGAACCCTGTCCAGTTGGACATTAGGTTGAAAGTTAAACTTACTATTTAAAACTCAAATCATTTACCTTTTCCAGCTTTTCTTGTCCTTTCCAAGTTTGAGAATCTCACCGGCACATGCATGACCGGGGAACTACATATACACTCTAAGCAGACTTCTTTGCGCTATATCGTAAGTTAGCCACGGAAAGGACAGTTTGTAAAGCAATTTCGCCAGCTTTTTGCCACTAAACAGGACTCTGAATCGACGAAATAAAATAAATTTTCTGTGCTGACGCTGCAGTACACGAAATCCACAGGAACCCCAAGCGTAATGTTTGCATATTAATGATATTTGTCGCTTCCTCCTTGTCTCCTCCTCTTTAAGAGGCCGTTTTAACGTCGAAAGCATGACCAGCAGAATGACAACTTGGTCCTTACCGGGTGGTAGGCGCAACAAAAATGACAGGTTGACAAAATTGAACGTTCCCTTCCCTGTGGGGTTTGATTTTACTCTGGTACCCAGTGTTGACCGCGCACCGTGGTCTCTTCTGCCCTTCACGCTCTCTGGCGCCTATTTTGCAGTGCTATGTGATTTTGTGGAGCGGCTTGTTCGTCATAATCAACAAGGGATGTTCAAGTTGTTCGAAGAAATGCAATTTAACGTTATTCTACTGTGAGGACGACCAGTCAGAATGGGAGCAGCGCCTATTTTTGTGCGAAAAATGAGCCATTTGTGGACACGTGTCGAACGCCGAAAGCTCCGAACTCTCCTTCCTGTCCATTATATTATACAAGGTAAGATAAATGGACTAAAAATCGTTCAAATAGCGTAGGAACACTGTATAAAGATAGAATACGACACCAGTAAATGTTTCAACGATTTTATTCAGCAATTTTGATTTTATATATTGCTTAAAACGTTGAATTCGAAATTCAACAAATATCATTAATATGCAAACATTACGCTTGGGTTTCCTGTGCGAATCGCGGAATCCGTTGTCGTGAAAACTCGAACCAGTCCGCCCACTGACCATCTCCTGCAAACCCGAGCAGGGGAGGGGAGGGAAGTGGACCGAAGGGGAGGGGAGGGTGGGGGAATAAAAAAAAAAATCTAACCCCTGATCGGTATGAAAGAAAAATGCTACAGAAAAACTGCCAACGCCATTGGTAAGAGGTAAGATAAAAACCACTTATGCAGATTTGTTTATGATGGATTTTCAAGGTCTTCCAACGTGTAAAACTTTTTTTCGTCACCTTCATTTTTACTAGAGGAGTAATAATCGCCTTTTTTATACACAAAAATAACATAATTTTAACCTGGGCGGAAAAACGGAGATTTATTTAAGTTAATAAAAATGTTCGATGGTTCCAAAAAGTTCCAAAAATCAGTCAACTTCCGTGCGTTCTGGTCACGTGTTTCATGACGTCATACTGATGACGTTCATAAAGAACTTATTTTTAGACTTATATCTACCAACATACGAAATAATTTAACTTTGCATTTCACCCTAACAAAGATACATGTATACAAAGATACTAGTCCCCAGACCCCTATTTGCTCATGTGTATAGCCCCCTTAATTTTAAAAATCCAGAGTAATAATGGGCATGCGGAAATGTTGCAAGCGAATGCCTTCCTTGCCACGTTGGTTGTATTTACATTCATCAAAGCATGGAAAGCTCTACAGGAAACTGTAAAACGCAGTTAATGGAGCGTGACGCACGATACACGATAGGTGTCTGCGGTCACAACACACATGTACTTTTACTTAACTCAAAGAAACACTGTCACGGTATTTTTACTGCATGTAACATTGTCTAGAAGAGTTTCTTTTGGCTATTATGGTTAGCTAGGTCCTTAAATGGTTCCATTCATCAATGTAATTTTACTGCATGATGTCTAGTTCAATAATACTACAGCAATTGCAATTGGCTGTACGTGTAGTTTCTGTCTGGCTATAAAAGCTCAAGAACATTGTGCAAAGTACAATTTGCCTCGTGGTCAGCACTGTAGTCAATACTAGTGGCAGGAACTATTTCCCATTGTGGTTGCCTGTGCCATATGGCACCCCCATTTTGCCGGGAAGCGCCTGCAGTTCTGGTGTGACAATGAAACAGTGGTCGCGATAATTAATTCGGGCCATTCCAAGGCCCCCCGCATCATGGACTTGGTACGACATTTAGTCCTCCTGTCCATGAAGCACAACTTCCTTATTAGAGCTCAGCACGTCCCTGGGGTTTCTAATGCTATCGCCGACTCCCTCTCCCGTTTTCAGGTGCAGCGTTTCAGGGACCTAGCTCCCCACGCAGACCCTCACCCCTGCACCATCCCGCCTTCCCTTCTGACCCTTTGAAGGACGAGGTTGTTATGTACGCCAACTGGGGACTTGCGTCGGAACACAAGCCGCTCTTACAGCTCTGGGGAAAAAAGGTTCACTCAATTTTGTTTAATGAATCGCATAGTATCGGATCAGGGTGACATTCTACCCGCCTCCGAAGGAACACTCGTATATTTCGCTTCCTATTTAGCCAGGTCGGTCCGCCATAGTACTATAAAACTGTACCTTGCTGCCGTGCGTAATCTCCACATAAGCTGTGGAAACGGAGACCCGCTACAGGGTAAACTACTTTTAAAAAAGGTTCTCAGGGGTATTCTTCGCTACCAAGGGCAAACTCGAATTTTACGGAAACCGGTTACGCCCCATGTTCTGTTAGCCATACGTCCCATCCTCCAGGGCTGGCTGGGTAAACATGATTTTACTATGGTCTGGGCAGCTTTTACTTTAGCATTTTTTGGTTTCCTTCACTGCAGCGAATTTACGTACCAAGGGGTTAACCGCTTTAGATCTCAATTCGAACTCTCTACAGATGCTATATCTTTTTACCCCAATCTGGCCAGCCCGCAACATATGCTTGTTACCATTAAGGCCTCTAAGACAGATTGCTTTCGGCAGGGTAACACTCTTGTTATCGCCCGTTCTTCGGCTTTGCTATGCGCCGTTACCGCTATGCAAGAATATTTTCTAGCTGTTAGGCCGTTACCGGGGCCTCTGTTCTCTTTCTAGTCTGGTCGGCTCCTGACCAGATCCGCTGTTACAAGCCTTTTGAGGGATGCCGCTCGTTCCGCAGGACTCCCTTACAAGTGCTTAAAGGGTCATAGTTTCCGTATCGGAGCAGCTGCTGCCGGTTTGCCAGACTGGTTGATAAAAGTCTTAGGTAGATGGTCTTCTGACTGTTATCAGCTATATATTCGGACACCATCGTCCATTTTACTTTCGGCAGCCCCTAGGATGGCCTGCCTTCCCGCTACCCCCACCTTAGGCTAGTTGTTATTACTCGATCTTGGGGGGATACATGCCCTGCATGCATCTGTGGCGGTTAAGTCTCGGCAGCGACTTCCCCCAAGATTTTGCCAGTGTTTTTTCACAAAGTTTTTTCATTTTCGACCTGCCAATACTCCGGTCCGACCCAGCACTAGCTGTTCGTGTGAGGGCAGCGTACGGTGCTGGGTAGATAGGTGAGGCTTTTAGGTCACGCAATCTAATGGACCTGCCAATACTCTTGTTCTGTCCTGTCAGCGTGCAGTGCGGGGAAGACAAGTGAGGCTAAAAAATAGTCTTGCATTACTTGACCCGCCAATACTCTTTCTCTATCCAGCGTGTAGTGCTGGGGAGATAAGTGAGGCTAATGGTCACGCAACGAAGTCGCATGTCATGCCAACTGCAGGGGATGTGTCCACCATTACGCCAAACAATATGGTCGTGTTGTTATTGTCTACTTATATTAATCTTAGTCTACTCGTTATAAAATAAATGCGGAACAACGACATTAATTCCTAAAAAACGTTGAAAGGCACTTGGGGGCATAGTCACGTAACTGATGACGTCATAGCACTTAGTCAATTAAAATAGGTATTTTATGGTAGTTGCAAATGGCATGTGGTGTAGTATCCTCATACACTCAAAATTGACAGAGTTATTTGGCATCGAAAATTTTTCTGGTGCAAAGGGTGCTGGGAAGGTTTTTATTATAATTATAATATATCATTTAATTATTATTATAAATTTGGCACCTGATTGAAAGCCATTCGTATATATAAACAGAAACTATAAATGACCCGAAATCCTAAGTATGAATATTATTTCTAGTCTGTTGTTTGTGATCGTCCGGGTGAGTGTAGTTCTGAAAAGACGTTTCGACAACCTGAGCGGAAGTCATCTTCAGAGTCATGTGAATTGTGAATGGTCAGTTGATGTTATATACATCTGGTTATAACTGTCATTGGTCAGTTTAGCCGTGATGTTATTGGCTGTAGAGACTCAAGTCTGTGCACTCCACGCTTCCAAGATTTACAACCGTTTGAATTTCACGAAAATTCGAAAACATGTCAAATAAAAAGCACTTGCATTTTGCAGAATGCTCGGGCGAGTTCACTTTCTAGAATCTTTTTCTTTACTTCAAGTTGAGAGTTATGGCAGTTTAAGTCATCCCTAAATCCTGAAGAGTATCAAAGCAGAACAATTTTCATCCAGCGCTAAGTTTCAATCGAAGTTTTACCTTGTTGTATAAACGGACCTGGACGACCATATTCATTTTTATGAGTGTACTCATAATTAAAAACGACCAGCATGACTTCTAAACTAACGTAGTTTCGTGTTGTTTGCTAGTGGAAATGTCATTATGAGTAGTCTTTGCTGATGGCAAGAGACTGATGGCTATTTGTACCTAATTGCAGAAACGTTGTCAATAGAAAATACAAAATAACAAATAGAAATAATTACTTCAACCATATTCACAAAGAAAAAAAGAAGAGAAGTTGTTAAGAAATAAAAGCGTAATTCTTTCCTGAGATAAAAATTGATTCGTTTACTTGATAAAAAAAATTGTTTGGAAGAAATATCAGTTGAAATGCAATGTATGCGAAAGAATACCTTTGCGAATATCATTACTGCGCCTTTAAATAACAGGCGGAATTTGAAATTCAAAGTTCCACCAACGGTTGCGTTTTACACTGCCGTCAATCATCTTAGCTTACCTCTCAGGAAACAGATCTTCACTTCATTGAGTTCAAAAGGTCACGTCCGTGCATTATAATTGGTAGATTTCGATCCATTTTGTTTGTTTCTTTTTTACATGGTCCGTTGGCTTTCGTATTAATTATGATTGACTGCAGGGAATAACGCAACCGTTGGTGGAGATTTGAATTTCAAATTCCTCATGTTATTGAAAGGCGCAGTAACTAAAGGTAATTAATTCCTATATTTGGTATTTTGTATTTTCTATGACGTTTTGCAATGAGGTATATCCTTCACTAGGGATCTTAGCTTATTCCACACAAATCTGTGCCAATTCATGATCTTTTATTTGCACATGGTAGTTTATGGCAGATAACTGAAGTTGCTAATATTGGTTGATAATGATTTTATATTTAAAAAGATAAACTAACTTTCGAGTTGGGAAAAGAGTTAGGAACCGAGTTAGGAACCGAGTTAGGAACCGAGTTGGGAACCTGAGTTAGGAACCGAGTTTATAGGAACCGAGTTAGGATCTCAGTTAGGCCCGGTTCAAACGTCGAACTTCACATGTGCCGAATCTAATGCAAATGAGCAAGAACAATAGATTTTTCTCATTTGTATTAGGTTCGGCACATGTGAAGTTCGACGTTTCAACCGGGCCTTAGGTCTTCATTGAGTAAAGAGCTATTCTTATAAAGTCAGGTGATTAATGACGTTTGATGATTGTCGTGCGCCAACGAATATTAAATCACACAAGATGAATAGAATTTTGGGAATTGGTTTCTATAAATTATTTATTTAAACTAGGAGTAAAGTAGATTACCGTTCTTGTCTTTTACAAGCATGTTGGTTGTGTGACATTTACCTGTTATGACCTTGGTGATCTTATATACTGTTCCTTGTTCATTGCGTGCGGCTGCCTCCTCCGCCTGGGATGCAAGGTTCTCCATGTACTTCCGTTTATCTGCTCTTGCTCGGCGTTTCACCTCCTTGTTCGCTGCCCGATACATCTCTTGATGCCTTTCTTTAAGCCGCTGGGATTTCAAGTCCATAACTTTCTTCTTTAATTTCCGTCTACTTTCAATTGCTTTTCAAGTATCAGATGACATCCATTCCTTGGGCTTCCGCTGTCTGTAGCCTAGACATGCCTTGCCGCTATCGTTGTAAACAGTAACAATTTTCTCCCAGTTCTTATTCACCCCTTCATCGTTATTATCCTCCCTTCCGTCTAGTTCCGCAAGAGCTTCAAATCTGTTGCGCATCTCGAGGATAAAAGATTTTCGCACATTTGGGTGTTTCAGTTGACTCACATCAAAACGGCTGCGCCCCTTGGTTGAAAGCCCTGCACTCTTTAATTTCAGTTTAAGGCTAGCTGTCACGAGATGGTGGTCACTTCCAATGTCAGCTCCCCGACTCACCTTGACATCCCGTAGGGATCTCCGCCATTTTCCATTTATCAGCAGATGGTCAATTTGATTTCTATCCCTGCCATTCGGGGAGCACCATGTGATTTTATGGATCTCTCGGTGTGGGAAAAGGGTGCCCCCTATCACCAGATTATTAGTTGTGCAAAACTCAACAAGTCTTTCTCCGTTTTCATTGATGGTACCACTCCCGTGTCTTCCCATCACTCTGTCACTGCCTGAGTTGTCAGCACCAACTTTGGCATTTAGATCCCCCATGATGATGATAAGATCTTGCATTGGGACCTGCTCAATCTCTGCTTGGAGCCTGAGATAGAAATTGTCTTTCAGGTCATCTTCACTATCATTGGTCGGAGCGTAACATTGGATCAGAGTCTAGTTGTTTTGCTTTCCTTTCAGCCTGGCCTTTATCAGACGATTGTTAATAGGTTTCCATTCCAACAGCGATCTGTCTGCTCCTTTCTTCAGAATAATTGCCACGCCTTCGCGATGTAGCTCTTCGTCCCGCCCAGAATACAATACCGTTTCGCCTGACACTGTCTTCAATCTCCCTGTCCCTATCCATCTGCTTTCACTTACACCCAATACGTGCAAGTTGTACCGTCTCATTTCTGCTGTAGCCTGTGCAAGCTTCCCAGTTTCATACATAGTACGTACATTCCAAAAACCAATTCTGATCTTGGTTTTTGCACTCATCACTTCCAACTTCATACCAGTAGTAGTTTCCTTCTGGCTTTCACCACTGGCAGTCATTCGGTTCGAAGACCTTGGAAGGTCTGCGTGCAGGATATTGGTTGTCTTCATTAATGTTTCCGTAACAAGTTCTTTTTACAGGATGAGGTTGTTAGCCTCAAGCCTAACCCCCACGTCTGGAGGGCCGTGGGACTGACTTTAGTCTGGACCCTACTCCTTGACCTTTCCGGCTTGGGAGGCTTAGGAGGGAAAGCATCCAAGCCATTAATTCCCTGAACAATGGAAAAGCTCCTGGCCATGATAATCTTAATGCCGAGCTGTTTAAAGCAGACCCTGAGCTTGCTGCATCCATTCTGACCCCCTTATTTACAAAGATCTGGGAGCTGGAAGAGATTCCATCAGATTGGAGAAGAGGAGTGATAATCAAGATACCAAAGAAAGGGTCTTTAAGTGATTGTAACAACTGGCCAGGAATTACCCTTCTGTCTGTGCCGAGTAAAATCTTTTGCAAGGTCATTATACAGCGTATCACCCAAGCTGTTGATGACATTTTGCGGAACGAGCAATCTGGATTTCGCAAGGGGCGTGGATGCACGGATCATATTTTCACATTGCGGAACATACTTGAGCAATGTACTGAGTGGAACTGGGAGTTATATGTAAATTTCATCGACTATGAGAAAGCGTTTAACAGCATTCACAGGGACAGTCTTTGGCAAATTCTGAGAGCATACGGCAGTCCACAACGCATCGTTAATATCATCAAATGCTTCTACCCAAATTTCACATGTTGCGTCGGCCAGGGGGATCTAAGTTTTGAAGTTAAAACTGGTGTACGGCAGGGATGTGTCATGTCGTCCATGCTATTCAATATTGCCATTGACTGGGTCCTTTGTCGAACAATGGAAGATCAGCGAAGAGGCATGAGGTGGACCCCCTTTACTACACTCGAAGACCTTGACTTCGCAGATGATTTAGCCCTATTGTCCCACACTCGACAGCACATTCAGGAGAAGACAGACCGGCTCGGCATGCTTAGCAACCAGGTCGATTTGAGAATTAGCTTAAAGAAGACGGAGGCCATGTGTGTTAATGTCCCTTCCCCAACAAAGATCAGGGTAAGAGGGCAGGATATTCCATACACCAACAAGTTCACATACCTCGGAAGTGTGCTTTGCCAAGATGGAGGTACTGGTATGGATATACAAAGCAGATTGAACAAACAAGAAATGCCTTTATGAGTTTAAGATCAGTGTGGAGGTCAGCAAGCTATGGCACAAAGACAAAGCTAACAATTTGTCAGAGCTGCATGTTGTCAACTCTCCTTTAGGGCTCGGAATGCTGGCGAATGACAGAACAGGACCTCTCAAGACTAGCATCATTCCACACAACTAGCCTCAGGAAGATTCTGAGAATCTTCTGGCCCCAGAAAATATCAAACGACCAGTTACTGAGGCAAACCGAACAGGAGGATATTCGTACCCATGTCACCAGGAGAAGATGGAAGTGGATCGGACATGTGATGCGGAAGGCGAGTAAAACATAGCCAGAATCGCAATGCGCTGGACACCTGAAGGCAAACGAAGCAGAGGACGCCCGAAAACAACTTGGCGCAGGACTGTAGAAAAGGGACTAAAGGAGCTCAATTACAGCTGGAGCACCATTGAAAAACTGGCTAAAGATAGGCAGGACTGGAAGGAATTCGTTGCTGCCCTATGTGCCACTAGGCATGATGGGCAGTAAGTAAGTAAGTAAGTAAGTAAGTAAGTAAAGTACAGTGCTGCAACGGGGATACGGGATATGCTACAACCAGTTGCAAAATGGTTGGAACACGCTTCATAAAAAGTGCCTTTTCTTTAAAAAACGTACAAATATTCGAAAAATAAACAACCAAGTTTGATTCTGAATGAGAACCTATCCGATATGTGACGATTCACTTTCACTTTTCTCCGGAACAAAAATCGTTCCGAAACTACGTAGCCTTTCGGCCTATCCGGTATGGTTTTCTTGCAAGCGCAAGAGCTATCCGGTATAGTGAAGAGTGACATAGCCTAAAGTTATAATCAAAATATAAAAAACCTTAGACCTAATTTGCTCCGTTTTAACTTATTTTGAATTTGTAAATATAGAAATAAAATCAATTTCAAAATCATTCAAACTCTTGAACAAGAAAGATACTTTCTTTTGGGAAAAACGTGTACGTGACCTCTTTGACCTATTTGTTTTATATGCTAAATGAAACGTGATGCTTTGAAGCTCCGCACCGAACAAATTAATATAGCGCAATGGTTTCATTCTTTCCTTCATCGCTTTCTTAACAGAAAAGGAAAATCGTCCTCCAAACAAAAAAATAATAATAATAATCGCAGGCGCTTTTTAGTTATTTCAAATTATTGCTTTATGGCATTAAATAATATGATGTCCGTTTACAGTCTATGTTTCAGATGTTTTAGTTTCTGTTCTTTGCGATTAATCGGAAATATTTTCTAGTGTCGTTTCCGTCCGGTTCATTACCATTTTCACCAGAAAGGCCAGTGAAAGCCAAAATCTACGAGCCAAAACTGAATATTTACTAGAGACTATGTCTAGTTGGCTACCGTTTAATAGTCGAGGACTACATGTGACTACTACTGTAATGTTAGAGACGAAGGTTAATTTACCCAATTTCCCAGTAAACCTTTGGGTCGCATCGTTCATGGTTTATGCTTTCCACCCGACGTTTCTTCAATTTGGTATATATATATATATATATATATATATATATATATATATATATATATATATATATATATATTTATTTATTTATTTATTTATTTATTTATTTATTTATTTTAAACTGGAACATATCAGAGTATGCTCTCTGGTAGTAAAATTCGTCAAAAAGCAACTTCAGGTTGAGTCAAATGCTGTCAAAAATTGCCTGCCTCAAAGGTCTATCTGGTACATTTACCAATATCTTAATATAACCAAAACCTTGTTTATGTACATATTCGAAAATACTGTAAGGCCTGGTTCACACGTGCGATGCAAATGCAAGCGCAAACGCAAGCGAACAAGTGCTTTTCGCCTTGCGTTTGCGTTTGCATTTACATTTGGTTCACACGTGCGACGCAAATGCAAACGCAAGTGCAAATGCAAACGCAAGGAATGGAAAAATTTTCATTTCCTGGCATTTGCATTTGCACTTGCGTTTGCGTTTCACACGTGTGAACCCGGCTTTGTAAACATCATGAAATATGTAACCTGCTTTACTACACGCAAGTATTTTTTAAAATACATTACAGATTGTCCAACCATCCCGATTTCGTGGAGATTACCCCGATTTTGCTTGAAAATCCCGAATCCCGACCAATGTGTGATCGGGATAGGAAACATCCCGATTTTGACATCTGTTCTGTCATTTTCGTCAAATTCTCATAATACTTACTGTACAAAAAGATGAAATTGCGTATACTTAACTCTGATATCCAGATAAACTAAAGAAACAGCAAGAAATATAAAATGAAATCGAGTACTTGTATGTGAAGCCACACCAAGAGGCGCAAAGCGACGAGAAGCCACATCAATTTGCCAAACATTTTTTACAGGAACACTAGATTCAAAATTTTCTGGGGGGGGGGGGGGGGGGGCATGCCCCCGACCCCCCTATCTCAATTCTTATATCTCCCCATTTTTCTTGGAAAGGTTCGACAGTCTGACTTAAATCTACTCTCCAGCGTTTAATACCAAAAATGGATTGGGCCAAGTATATATAAAATTGGACCTCGCACGCATTTATTAAGAAGATCTGAGAAAAAAACCTGCAGGCTTGCACCTCCCAAAAAAAAAATCCTGCAGGAAACTCAGGCCGAAAAAAAAATTCATACACTGAAAAATTTTTGACCCCCCTCCCAGGATTTCTTATGGTCCACCCCTTAAACGAATCCAAAAACCGTGAACACTTTGATTTCATTTTGACATTTCCCATTGTGCAGCAACCAATCAGAAGCGACTCGAAACCGCAAGAAATCCAAACAAACGGTTAGTCACGAAACCACGCTTCTCTGTTCCCTTGCAAAAGAATCGTCGCCGGTCGCTGTAGTTTTTTATTGCTAGTTTACCTTTCGTCTTTCTTTGTAAATGAAGTATAAATCTGAGCGATTTTACTGTAACGGCTAAAAACCAGACAGACGTTTAGCTATACGTTTGCCTCATGCTCAGTTGTCGCGTTCATCGGTTTGACAGTGTTGTACCCAACACTTGTCCGTCGCGGCAGTATCGCAAAAACATTTAGCGAAAAAGCCGGACAATAACACATGACAGTTCCTGAGGATTAGTTTCCCTGGAAAAAGTGAATTTTCGAAAAAGCTACTGATCGAGCGAGGACAAAATCGGCTGTTCCGGCCAATGAAAGTGTTAACTTACGGCATGCAAATATGTAACTACAGTACCGCTAACTTGCCGTAAACTTGTCAACTTTTATTCCCAGCACGGTAAGTTTTACATCTACTACACAACGTTTCTTTTGCTTTGATCTCTCGCTGATCAGTGGCTAATTGCAATACGGCCTTGCAAAATTTGAAGGCGAAATGAGGGTTTCTGTGGATCGAAAAATAATCGCCACCTGCAATAATCTTAATAAAACCTGACCCGCTTTTTTTTTTTTCGATAGGCTTTACTTTTTCTTTTGCTTCTATAGGCTTTAAATTTCTTAACATCCGAATCGAACCTTGGCCGTTTAGGCGATTTTTTTTCTCAAAGAAATGTCACGGGGAAAGCTTTGTCACGGCGTGACATGACCGTTGAGAAGAAAATCGCGCGCAAACCAGAGCATGAGACAAAACGTATAGCTAAACGTCTGTCCCCCATGGTTTTTAGCCATTACAGTAAAATCGCTCAGATTTCTACTTCATTTTACAAAGAAAGACGAAAGGTAAACTAGCTATTAAAAAAAACTACAGCGAGGCTGCGACTATTCTTTTGCAAGGAAACAGAGAAGCGTGGTTTCGCGAGGTTTGTTTGGTTTCGAGTCGCTTCTGATTGGTTGCTGCACAAAAGAAACCGATAAAGCAGGGTAGCTGACAAAAAGAAACTTCGATTTCATTAGCAAAAAGTTTTACGAAACAGTTACTTCTAGTTATCTTCTCGATTCCTGTCTTTGATTCCTAATTGGGTTCCTAACTCGGTTCCTAACTCGGGTTCCTAACACGGTTCCTAACTCGGTTCCTAACTCGGTTCCTAACTCGGTTCCCAACTCGAAAGTTAGGTATCCTCTATATTTAATCTACGATATAGCCATGGAAATGCAAGGAGGTCAAGAAAAGGATGACTCGGAGATGGAATATCTACCAAAAGACGATGATAGCAACACAGGTTTTGATCAAGGTTGGTTGGGGCCGACATAATTCACTCCTCATCCATACTTTTCGGAAGTCAGTCGCTGAACGTAACTACATTGTAATTTCGCGTATACAGCGACATTTAGTAATTACCCTATCACCCGCTAATTTCCTCAATTCATAACTGTTGTTAGCTCTCGATGTTTTTAATTTTTTTGAACTTATAGCTAATGTATTAATATATTAAAAAATAGTATTAATATACTACTAGTATTCTATTTAACGGTAACTGAGTTTACACGCTACTCCCGACTAAGAAGTTCTGTACCACAACCAACAAAACTATATGAAGTACTGAAACTACACAAACCTAACATACCGATATGACCCATTGTCACATTCTGTAGGTCTTCAACATACCAACTGTCTAAATGCTTGACTACTATACTGCAATCCTTGATACAAACTACAATCTACTGAGAACTTTATTGACGCTATCAAGACTGTAAAAATACCTGACGACCACAAACTAGTGTCTTACCTGATGACGTGTGTAATGGAGTGACGTGAGTACTTGGTTGTTCCAGTGCAGTTTATTTGGAACTCATCTGATACTTCGATTCCATCATGTGAAAAATTACTTCATAGAAAGTAGTATCAACACATTACAAAAACATATTAGTAATTTATTACATCTCTCAGTTAGTAAGCGCGCTATGATTGGTCGATTTTGCAGTACGACCCGCAAAATTTGAGAGTCCTAGCATCGGCCGAGCATCCGCTTTATATACAAAAGTTATTTTCTACATTAAAAGTTAGTCAGAGGAAACGTTTGGAGCTAAATGCGTTAACATGTCAGATTTACGGTGGCCGAGAGTGGCCAGCAAAATTCGAAAGTCGATTTGCAAACTCAAAATTCAAACTCAAAAGTCGATTTGCAAACTCAAAATTCAAACTCAAAACTCAAAATTCAAACTCAAAAGTCGATTTGCAAACCAGCAAAATTCGAAAGTGGATTTGCAAAATTCAAAATTCAAACTCAAAAGTGAAAATTGAAAAGTTCAAAATCGAAAATTCGATATTGCAAAGTAGAAAGTCAATTCCGAAATCGCGGTTTCGTAAACTCAGTTCGCAATTCTCAATTTCGACTTTGACCACCCCCTCCCCCCTCCCTTAACTGTTTTTTATCGGAGTGGAGGAGAAGACTGGGGCGAATGTGTCGAAGTCCGCCATCTCGATCTTCGACAGCATGGACCGAAATGTCCGTAATAAGGCCAGAGGTAAATCATTTTTATTTCTTTATTTACCTTATTTAGACTGTCTTAGTGAGAATTAATTTAGAGTGTCTTGGCGAGAATTAATTTTCTTCAATCACAGAACTCGTTGATAAATTGGTCCAGCTTAATAAAAGACCTGCTATCATTTTGAAGTATTTGGAAAGGGACCTTGGCATCCGTTGGAGGTTTGTACCCTAAAAGAAATGCTCTTTCTTTCAAGCTTATTTCATTTAAATACTATGGACAAAACAAGGGAAAGCTAAATTATTCATCATTAACAAAATTATATGAGATAAACGACAGTACATTATTGTTACTTTAATTCGCTGGTTTTCGTGAAGGTTGCGCTGGGTGAGTTTCTTTGGATTTTTCAGACCCTCGTGACCCTGTAAGCCCAGAGAACATCTGCTCATTCAAAACAAAAGACCCCAAAAGTCCCTAAATACACACTAAATATGATTGACAAAAAGAAGAAGAAATCATGCATGCACCTGTTGATAACCTCGTTAAATCAGTTAAAATATCCTTTTAAAGGGGGAGGAGGGTAAGGACACAGCGGTACATACCCTTTTTGGTGATATGAGAGTACTCCCCCCGCCCCACCCTCGTCCCTCCCCCCTCTCCAGTTGAGGAGACCACCAGATATAAATCATCATACGTACATTGTCAATAGTCCATTTTACAGTTGTGTGCTTGGTGACCTTGCCTTTGAGTGGAAGTAAGGCTGGAGGTGACCTTGCTTTGATACAAACCATTCTGCCTTTCATGTGTTAATAATGCTGTTTTCATACTAACTAGGTAAAGCTTTGTGTCATAACAAGGTCAACTTCAACCTCGCTTCCACTCAAAGGACAGGACAGGACATTAAGAAGACAACTGTAAAATGGTCTATTGAACGGCAAAATACGGATATGACTTTTGGGGTCTTTTGTTTTGAATGAGCAGATGTTCTCTGGGCTTATAGGGTCACGAGGGTCTGAAAAATCCAAAGAAACTCACCCAGGGCAACCTTCACGAAAACGAGCGAATTAAAGTATCAATAATGTACTGTCGTTTATCTCATATAATTTTGTTAATTATCATATAATTTAATTTATCTCATATAATTTTGTTAATTTAGCTTTCCCTTGTTTTGTCCATAGTATTTAAATGAAATAAGCTTGAAAGAAAGAGCATTTCTTTTAGGGTACAAACCTCCAACGGATGCCAAGGTCCCTTTCCAAATACTTCAAAATGATAGCAGGTCTTTTATTAAGCTGGACCAATTTATCAACGAGTTCTGTGATTGAAGAAAATTAATTCTCGCCAAGACAGTCTAAATTAATTCTCACTAAGACAGTCTAAATAAGGTAAATAAAGAAATAAAAATGATTTACCTCTGCAGGGGCGGATCCAGGGGGAGGGGGGGGGGGTGAAATGGGTGAATTCCCCCCCCCCCCTTTTCTTAGACCCTTTCTTTCTTTTTTCTAAAGTATTTCTCAAATAAATAAAAAAAAAACAGGCTTTGGTTTTATTGCATTTAAAATTTCACCCCCCATTTCAAAATCCTGGATCCGCCCCTGCTCTGGTCTTATTACGGACATGTCGGTCCATGTTGTCGAAGATCAAGATGGCGGACTCGACACATTCGCCCCAGTCTTCTCATCCACTACGATAAAAAAGTTAGGGGAGGGGGGAGGGGGGGGGTGGTCAAAGTCGAAATTGAGAATTGCGAACTGAGTTTACGAAACCGCGAATTCGGAATCGACTTTCTACTTTGCAATATCGAATTTTCGATTTTGAACTTTTCAATTTTCACTTTTGAGTTTGAATTTTGAATTTTGTAAATCCACTTTCGAATTTTGCTGGTTTGCAAATCGACTTTTGAGTTTGAATTTTGAGTTTGAATTTTGAGTTTGCAAATCGACTTTTGAGTTTGAATTCGACTTTCGAATTTTGCTGGCCACTCTCGGCCACCGTACAGATTAGAAAAACTCTTCATTGGAATTAAGCTATAATTGATTAGTCTCGAATCAGAAAGCATTGATAATTTTGACGTATAGGTTATCATATGGTTTCGAGTTCAATTTGGGATTAATTTGCACGAGTGATTTTTTTCTCAAAAAGCCACCAAAGCACAACAAAAAGCCAAAAACAACTTGCAGTATTTGATGATATGATATTTTCTGTGCCCTTCTTGAAGTTTGAGAGTTTCTTCGTTCACAGCTTTAGACCGAAACCCTGCCACATTTTCCAGCTTGAAACACGTTTACTTGGTTTTGGTGATTTTATCGCGGCGTTTTCATTCTTCTTTTCCTGGCATGTCTTCGCCAGTAACTAAGAATTCCTTTAAAAGAAAACTACCTTGTGTTCGGTAGGACGACGGAAATCTGACACATGGTAGAAAAAGAAATTATCTCGTTTACTTTATATAGTTTTCATTCAAGAGCTACGCAAGTTCACGTCACACTATTTTTGAAAGCCAGTAAATTTTGCTATTTGCTCTCTTTTGACGTACGTCTGTCAATTAAAGCCATCCATCTTTTGATTTGAAATGGTTCCCTTATCTCCGATTTAGAGAAGCGCGCTTAATGGGCCATAAATCGAAGGCTGGGGGAAAAAAACTCGGTCCTTAACTTTCAGTACGGACTTCAAAGTCGGCTAATAAGAGGTATTTTTTTTTTTCAGAGCGCGAGCGGGCGGAATTCTAAGAATGGTTCCGGGAGCGGGCGGAAATTTACGATCTTGCCCGCTCACTCAACGATTCCGCCCGGGTTACTTGTTTTAAGCTTGTGAGCCCTGGTATTATTGAATTTTCTCGTCAAATATGGACCCAGACGAAAGCTACCAAAGCGAAAGCGAATTTTATTAGCTAGATAAAATATTTAACGACACAAATGAAGAAAACAATGAAGAAAACCCGCAAAGTTTCACCATGCATGGCTGACGTCGGCTGACAAAGATCCGATCTTAACGCTTCAACGAGGTATCAAAAAGACGCAATGAAGAAAGAGATTAAACTAAGTGGATAGAGAAATCAGCCGTAAAATTAAAGGCCAATGTTATTCCTCGAAAAGGCGAGTACAAGTTTGGATTTTATGATTTGTTGATTTTATAGTTTGTTCGGCGTTTGTTGTTGGTTTTTACAAAGCGACACAGTTTGTGGCTTAAAAAAATCAGTGATTAGACAATCTAGCGCTTGTTTACAAAGGTTTTGACTGCATTTGATTTAAGTGTTCTTATTTTTCCGGTTTTGTTTTTTCTTCTAATCGAGATTCTGTGAAATTTCATTTAGTTTTAGTGTTGCTTAAATTTGTCATTCTAGTTTTGTACTGGCTTGTTTTCAGTTAATTTATACGCATTTTCGCGATCGGATTTTACGAGATAATTCGTACTTTCACTACATTGCTCGGTTAGTATGCTTATATTCCACAGTTTTTGCCTTCTTTTATCTAGATTCTGTAATTTTTCATTCAAGAAGATATGATTTTTAAATAAGAATAGCTCAGTTTAAGCTTTCGCACTGCTATGAATGAATTACGCTCGACTTTCCATTTGTAGAAAAATTTGAAAAGTTTTTAAAGTTAATCTTCAGCTTTCCACGGCTTTGCTGTAGGCTAGAACATTTCTCGATCCTCACCGCAGACAAACACAACAGCCGTTTATTCTACCGAGAGAAATAAACTGATAGAAATTAGTTCACTTTGTAAAGTAAGTTTTTTTTGTTTCTGAATGAAAAAGTTGTGAAGATTACCGAGTTACTTTGCACGCGTTGTGTCAGTTTTGCTTTATGCGGCGCGTAAAGAAATTACTTGAAAAGCTGTACAAGTATATCAAGATTTTCTCGGCAAATCACAGAATTGAAGTAGGAAAAAAATAAATAAGTTATTTACCAGCCTTGGTCGGTCCGTATAGGAAAAAACTGTGCCCTCGGTCTCGAGTACTCGAGACCTCTTGCACAGTTTTTTCCTATACGGACCTCCCGGCCGGTAAATAACATTATATTTATCTGATGATATTACATATATGAGATTCAATTATTGATAAACTGCACTGGAAACACCATGTATTATTAATACTACTTTATATAATTGCACTCATGAAAAATGTTGTGTGGTGTTGTTTGCTAGTGGACATGTCATTATGAGTAGTCTTCGCTGATGATTATTTATCCATCACATGATCTTAGCTTTTTCCATACAAATCTCTGTCAATTTATTATTATTTAATATTTGCACATGGTGAGTCTCTATTGGGAGTTTATGGCAGATTAAGTTGCTTAAGTTTATTAATACCTTTTTTATCTAGCTTACGATATAGGCAAGCAAATAGAAGGAGGGCAAGGAAAGATTGAAATGAAAGAAGGTACGAAAGACGACGATAACAACACCGGTCTTGATCAAGGTTGGTTGAGGCCAATACACTTGACTTCTCATCCATGCCCCAGTTAACGAAAGTTAGTTTACAGCGACATTCAATTCAAATGGACAGACTGCAAATCACAGTAGTTGCTAATATATATATATAAATTATATATATTATATATATATATATATGAGCTGAATAAAAAGGTTTACACAAAAACGATGGGGCGAACTTCTTACTGGTCCTGACTGGTTTTAACGTTTCGGCCTTTGGCCTTCTTCAGAAATTACTAAGAATTAAAAACTAAAAACTAGAAAGTAGGTATAACTTAATCATTGTACATAGTTTTTAGTTTTTAGTTTTTAATTCTTAGTAATTTCTGAAGAAGGCCGAAGGCCGAAACGTTAAAACCAGTCAGGACCAGTAAGAAGTTCGCCCCATCGTTTTTTATTATACTTATATATATATATATATATATATATATATATATATATATATATATATATATATATATATATATATATATATATATATAAACAAATAATGCACACGCACAAATAATGCACCAATAATGCACGCGCACAAATAATTAAATTAAAGAAATAAAAACGCGCGCGTACATGTGCCCAGATACAACTGAAATACAAATCTTACTAATAAATTTAAAAATTAAACGAGACTTACCATGTCGATGTTTGATTGTAATTCTTCCTCGTCATCAGTCAGGAACGAAGGAGTTACATGAGAAGCATGCGCATGCTTATCTGGTCAGTCTTGAAAGTGGAAGTGTTATCAGAAGAAAAAGTAGGAACGAAGGAGAAACGGGTGGGATAACAGCACTAGGGCCGGGCATGTAACTCCTTCGCTCCTGACTGATGACGAAGAAGAATTACAATCAAACATCGACTTGGTAAGTCTCGTTTAATTTTTAAATTCTACCTCGTCGTCAGTCCGAGTCACTACGGAGTTACATGAGATTTGAAAGTTCTGGAAACGCGCCCAAATAAGATAACAAAGTAGGCAGACAAAAGAGACAATGTTGTCAATCATGATGTTTCATAAGGCTATGATATATTTAAAACAAAACAATGCGGTATCTTGCCACTTAAGTGGCCGAACGACAGGAATAACAATGTCACTCACAGAGTCAATGTGTGTTGTAATGAAAGTGCTCAAGTAAACTTGAGCCAACGTTCCTTAGGATTGGTTTCTGGTAATGCTTAGCGAAAGTTTGAGCGTTGGACCAGCCGCCGGCTCTTAAGATTTCCTTCAGTGTGAGGCTGGTTTGGGAGGCATAGGAAGTGGAGGCGGATCTTCCACTGTGGCTGGTGAACTCAGTGGCATCAATCCCTGCATTTTTTAGAACAGACTTACACCATTTGCTTATTGTAGTATTAGACACAGCTTTATGGGGTTTGACGTAGCTGATGAGTAGCTGGGAAGTGGAACCTCTGAGCTTTTCTGTCTTGATGAGATACTGTGACGACACAGAGGTTGATATCGGGCTCAAAGGCTGTCAGTTCAATGGGATCAATGTGTCTACCTGGTTTAGTTGTCTTAAGTTTTTCGCCAATAGTAAAGACATACTTGCAGGGTAATTTCTGCATCAGTGTTGTGTCTAATTTAGATAAGGTTTGACATCTTTGGCCAGTAAGAAGGC